>QANY01013145.1:377600-691147 GCA_003255025.1 Datisca glomerata | reverse complement strand
TGAGGATGAGAGCAAGGAGAATGGGAAGCCAAGCACGCTCCCTGAATTTGGTGAGAGATGCTGAGAAGTAAAGTAGCTCGATAGACCCGAAAAAAGTCAGGAAGGAAAGGGCAAGAAGAGGGTGTTTCTGCCAACAGAGTACAATCACTAGGGAAGTGTTGCATGTAGTTACTAGCATCACTGCCATCACAGCTAAACCTACCATTGTTAAACATAAAATACCACTTCAAATATCTGATTAATCTGATTAACCACCTATAACTAGATTAATACTGAATTAGATTACTGATGACTTACCCGATGCATTTCCAAGGTGTTTGGTATCTCTAGACCCGATGGTAACAGCGATGCAGAGAATCATTAGCATCCAATTAATTTCGGGAATGTGGATTTGGCCGTGGATTTTGGCTTTGGTTGATAGAGAATGTTACACTTATGATTGCCTGGCTACCCACAACTGAAGCAAGAATCGTTACTGCAAGAACAGGCCACCTTACGCTTTCTGTCACCCAACAGCTTCAGATATTTTTCTCTTTTTTACGAATTCAACAATTTACTTATCGAATTTTACAATAGTCTATACCTGGAACGGAGACTTAGAAGCTTATCCGGTTACTGGTGTGGTGGTGTTGTGACAAGTATGCAGCTTGTCCCATATATGCCAATATAAGTGCCGGATAAACCAGAAAGGTGAAAGCAATCTGCCGGAGAAACAGAGAATTAGATCATTTCCGATCTCTATAAAGAAGGCATCGTGTTAAAATATGGAGCCCAATCACGAGCTATACAGAGACATCATGAGGATCGAGACACAATTTTTATCTTTGCGTATATTAAGTACTCGGGTATTTCGTTGTGTCAAAAAACAAAGAGAAGCGCGACGCTTGAGAGAGATCATCTAAATTTCTATTTCTTGATCATAGTGAAAACTTATCACGATGAAAGTTGACGAAGCTCTCCCATTTAGGATAAACCACCATAAATGTGAGTTATCTTATGCGTTTTCTGTATTATTACCATCGCTAGTAGATGATTAGGGTGTTTAATCCTTAACACATCGTATAGTCAGTATTATCTCAAAAGGGAATGGAACTACCTGAATTGCTGCATATGAGAAGTGTTCAAGATCAGCCAACATCGCTTCTGAGCCTACATACCAATGACATATATTATCAGTATTTTCCCTTTTGTAGAACAACAATATACAGTATATGTAAGAGTTTTCAAATTTTACCTGTTATACATAACAATTTACCAACCAAAAACATCCATCCACTAATCCTTGTCTTCTCCAAGAACTTAAACATGTAATAAGGAGAAAGGGCCTGATAAACATGCGGGTTATAGGGGATTATATTATATAACCCAACGGACTGATACAGAGTAGCCATGTAAGCACAACTGGTGCGAAAAAAGAATCCAACTCGATGTGTTCTGTAGTGTTGAAACGCAAACAGACATACTAAGATAAAGCATGTAATTGGTACAACTGCATCTGCACAAAAAAGGACAATAGAATGCTTCATATAAAACATAACAATAATCAAATTCAGAAGAGGGTAACAATGGAGAAGCTTACATTGGTGTTGGTTCTTAGACGTTGATAGCTCAAGGCCAGACACTGCAGAAAAAACTGCACAAAAAAGAAAACCGAAATATTGAGTCTTTAGAACAACGAAAACGGTCAGACAGAAGAATAAAACACATGATCCTCTAAAGATGAATATACCAGAAATGACTGGAGTGAGTAATCCATCCCCAATAACCATACAAGTGCCTAGGAGAACTAGAATTAGCAACGCAGTATGCAAAGCTTTGTGTCTCTCAAGTAACATTTTAACCCTTGAATTATTATGCTTTCCAGGTGGTTGCTCCAATTTATATGTAGATAGAGCTTCATCAGCTACCTGACGATTTGGTAAAACACTACTTACGCATGCCTACATATCAATGAGTATAGTGCAAAAGTACCACCTGCAAAATAAAGATTATGAATCTGACAATTACCATACATCTGATTGGTTTAATACCGGCATTTAGCTTAACCATTTATAGTAGAATGTACGTACCTTCTCCATTGTCATCAGCTCGGAGAACAAGAAAGACGTATTTGAAAAGTGGGACGAGTGTTAGAGTCCAGAAGACGAATGAAAGAGCTCCGAAAATCTCCTCATTGGTCTCTGAATGTTGAATGTCTTCTGCAAATGTGCTCGTGAAAACATATAATGGGGAAATGCTAAGGTCCCCATATACTACTCCAAGGCTTTTGTAAGCTAACATAAGAGTCGTCGTCCAAGAATTCTTCTGGAATGAAAGAAAGCAAGCAACTCTGGTAAACAATGTTGTTTCCCAAACTTGTTTTTGAGTAAATTTTCTATTTCACAAACAGAAAAACAAAAACAACTCTACTAAAATCAGTTAAGATTTCTCAAGACCTGAATTCGAGTCCACAAACACTTGCTAAATAAATTGAAACTACTTTTCAAAACAAATATGCTGTATAGCTGCTAAGAAAGTGTACAGTTTCATAATTTGTAAAGCACAAACCTTTGAATTATCCAACAGTTTCCATATTCAAGATCCATACTGCTTGGGCTTCAATCTTCAGAATGAACAATTTAGGTAGTGTAGATCTGCATTGCAACAATAGGAAACTTAAGGGTGAAATCTTATAGAACCAATGATTGAGAAAGATAAATGAGAGAATCTCAATATGAACATCTCATATCGCCACTTTGCACCCACGAATAGAGGAGATAAGAGGACACATCACCCACTTATCAATAAGACCCACATGACTACCTCTTCCACGTCCTTCATGAAATACTTGTAAAACTCAGCAAAAATCAGGGGAATATTAAGAGAGAAGAAGAAAATGATTACCTCACTGTTTATCGGCGGCTCTTCAATAGGGAAAGAGAAACTAAAGCTAAAAAGTGGTGTAGTAGTAGCAGAAGAGAATAGGTAAAGCCAAAAGGAGAGGACAATGAAAGGATATCATAAATTTGGGTATTCACGGGAAAAACAGAGCTGAAAGGAAGTAGCAGAACGTTAAGTGAAGGAAACAAAGAAGACACAATCATGTGACTCAACAAGAATTACCCATTCACAAAACAAACCACACCAACTAGTGTGCTCTGTGAAATAAAGCTCCATCTCTCTCTCTCTCTCTCTCTCTCTCTCTCTCTCTCTCTCTCTCTCGCACGCGCTCGCGTAGAGAGGAAAATTATTTAATTAGGTGTCAAGTGGATGAAAGCAAATCCTTTTTTCGCCAAATTGTTACCTACCATTGGAGCAGGCTCATGCTCTTTTGCAATTCCAAATGAATTCATCCCTCAGCTGATGGATATGATTAAACCCAAATTGAATAAATAAAGTGCATTTAATGCTTTTAGTTAAGAGGGGTTGCCATCATCTCAATAAAGTTAGTAGCTTTGGTTTGAACTAACTAGCTAGGCCAACACTAATAAATTTGATGATAATAAATAAGTGTATATTACAATGATCTCTTCACCAGTTCCATTTCCTTATAACTAAGTTCATAAAAATCAATAATTAATATGTTTTTCTTAAAAAAAAAAGTAAGTTGACAGGATAATTTAGAGAATAAATTTAATATGAACTTATAAGTAGGTAAAATTAAATGGGTCATCGTAAATTAATGTAAATAATTAGAAAATAGGTTGATTATTTACCCTAATAACCATTAGATTCGAAAGATAAGTTCTATGTGATTGGTAAAACCATATGATACATTAGAAGGGGGTTTCAACAAAAGCCATGAGGGCTGAACATGGGATTTAAATTGTAATTCAGAATCAGCTTTGTCAGATAGCTTTATATATTTTGTATCAAGCAGTTGATCATCAACCAAAGGCAGCATTTTTCCTTTTCCCCATTACCCTGTGGGCTTCCCTTGCTGACCCACTTTGTCCATTTTAGCAATTCAAGCTACACCATTTTATCTTTTGGGTTGCATCACTCTTCATCATGCTCTCTGTGGAGCTTAAAGATGGTAACCCATCAACGTCCTCTCTTGCAATCCACACTTCTATGAAACTTCAAGATCAATAAAAGTAAATTTCACATCAATATGAACTTCAAGATCAATAAAAGTATAATTCAAACAAAATACATGAAATGAGAGACTTGAGGAGACACTACATCATCAAAGAAAATTTTGATATGTTATATAGGTTCAAACTTATAAGACTTAAAGGAATAATAGAATGAAATGAAAAAGAAAAAAAAAGGAGAAAAAAAATAAGTAAAAAATATTATAAAAAAATAAGTAAAGAAAATGATGTAGAGTCCAAATTCTAAATGAATGAAAATGTGACTGGATATTTATCAGTCATTCTTTATGACATAATAGAAGAAAGATAAGATACATAAAAAGAAGGGAAAAGATCTAATGACTTCAAAAAATTTGAATGAGGAGTTATATGAGGTAAAAATCTCATCTACGATTTTGTCGAGTGGCAATAAGGGGACGTTTGGTATAAAATTGTGAGTAAATGATTTTCGGAATAAGATTGTTGGAATATGATTGTGAGAATGTATATGCTTGAAAACTTAAGATTACTTTGTTTGTTTACACTTTGGAATGTTCTGATTTAATGATGAGATTGTTAGATTACTTTGTTTGTTTTGATGGAATAGGCAGGTGGATGTTTTAGATATTATTGCCAAATTACAATTTTACATTTAGACTAAAAAATGCTTATGAATAATAATTACTTAATTTATAATAAGATGACCAACATAAGTAATAACAAAAAATGTAGATTTTACCCATGAATTTTTTTCGTATATACTTATTAATTTTTCGATCAAACCATTATATTATGATACCTTGTATAGATTTTCATCAAATATTATCCATACAATTGAATCAATACCGCTCCAAGTATATTAATGTGGTATAAAATTTATAATATAAGATAATAATTCTTATAAGAAAATCACCCATGATTTTCAACTCAATAATCAATATTATAGTACTGAAATAAATTTCTATCAAATTTCAATCATGATAATAAGTAAAATTCAATTTATAGTAATATCAAAGCATGTAAACATAATATATTTTAGAAAATATGCAAAAGATGGATTCTCAATGCAATTACTACATTTTCATACACATATGTTGATTGTATTTACATGTGACTTATCAAAAGATATGGACAAAATACTCATGTGCATATCATAAATGCAACAACAAAATATTTACCCTTGTGCACATCATACATGACGCAACAATTCATCCATGTGCACAACAAAAACACTACACCTGTAAATTCTTACAGGTGACATTACTTATACTATACACATCAAAATAGGGTCTGAAAGCTTCATCATGAAATCTACTTTCTATGATTTCATATTATCGAGTAAAACTTGTAAAACAAACTCCTTTTTGAAAGGCGCAGGTATAGCAAAGAAATAATAATAATGAGTTTGATCATGATCTTTCACAATCAACTTTCCTGCTAGTACCTTCTCGACATCTGTTGGTCCATCTATTTTCATTATTTCATCAAATATCTAGGAAACTCTATCAGTACTATCAGCTTCATGTTGAAAACACTTTACTAACTTGCTTATATTGTCATTTGTGTTTGAGAAGAATGTCTCAAACTGTTTGACCGTGTTAGTCAGTGTCTCGACCAATATATCATCATCTCTAGCCCTTTTCTTAGATTTTTTGTTGGTACAGAGGTTGAAGGAATTTGAGAAGCAGATGCTGAAGGAAAAGTTAGAGTTTAACGGGATAATATGATTTCCCTCTAAGTATTGCCCAACGACCCTTTAAAACCCTAAAAGCCCTTTCAATAACATTTCTTGCCGAGGAATGCCTCATGTTGAAGAATTCTTCAGGAGTAGTTGGTTGATGTCATTCTCTCCAATCATTCAAATGGGATTGTTGTCCTCTGTATGGTGCCAAGAAACCTTCACCATCGGTATGTCCAACATCACATAAGTAGTAATATCTTATTATCGGGACAACTGATTAGGGTCATATACAGTTAAGAAAATAAAACAGGTCAATATCTCGCTGATGTTAACAATTATTTTGAGGTATTTTAAACCCATTTGTTCTAGATAAAGAATCACGAAGAACTCTAGAGTCTGCTGCTGAACCCTCCCAACCAGGTAAGGCATAAAATAAATTTTAAATCTTGAGCGCAAACTCCCAAGATATTAGTTACAATTCCATTCTTTCTTGTATGATACCGAGGTCTATCAACAACACGTACATTGACATTAATATAGGTTCCATATAAAGCTCCTAAACAGTTCTGGATTAATAAAATTCCAAATGTTACAAACCTTACAGTTTGGTGTATAAGAAGGAATCTAGTTTGAATTGCATATTTGATACCTTGAACCATTTCCATCTTCTATCTGTAGATTTTTCAAGGATTGACACTGGTTTTTTCAATTACACATCATGTAGACGTAGCACTAAGTTCAAAACTTTTGTAAAATGCCTACTCATTGTTTCACCATAACGTATAAAATGTCATCTAACAATTCTATTCTTCACGTCATACGCAATTATATGTAAGAAGATAGCAACCATTTCTTCTACATCCATATTCCTTGTTCCTCTTAATTGACCAACTGTCTTAAGAAGTTGACATAAAATGGTAAATGTTATTATGTCCATTCGCGTGCTTTCAAAACATGCTAAGTCGTTTGCAAATATCATTCTATATAAATTTAGTGTCCTGATACAGTGTCTATCAAATGATATAGCATCCCATCAAATTCTACGTTTCTTTCTCTCAGAAATGACAGCGACTATCATAATCAGAAATAAAATTGTCAATTGTTTTAACATCTCCAAGTATTAAACTAAAATACACATAATCCATCTTTTGGTAGCCAAAGGAAGCCGAGCCATATCTGTAAAATATAGTTGATCAAAGATATGTACTTGAATCAGGTTTACCCATAGAAACAAAGAAGTTAAAGAGCCACACAACGCTAGAAGCCATGAAATCAATATAATATTGAAACGTAAAATAGAAATGAAAGCAGTGAGAGAATAAAAAAAGAGTTATACCTTCTTGTCAACAAAATCAGTTCAGAAGCTAGCTTGAGCTCTCTAGTAAGGATCATAAGACAACAGCGGAGCTATATCTTACGCCTACATATATAGCAGAGAAATTAACATCTTTGACCAGATGATAAATATATGAATAATGTATTAATCACATCCATTGATATTTGATCTCTAACAGATAACAAATTCTATATGATGTTTGATCTCTAACAGATAACTACGGGTGTTCAAAAACCGTTCAGACCGTTTAGTCCGAACTAGTCTGAACCGAAATTGATCGATCTGGACGGTTTTTTTCTTATTAATGGTCGGTTCGGTCCTTCTTTTAGAGAGGACCGAAAGTTCAGACTGGTCCAGAATTTTAAGGTTTTAGGTTAGTTCTCTTCTCTCCCTCTCGCATCTCACCTCCAGTCATCTCGACTCGAGTCTCGACTTTCCCTCTCCAGCCTCCCTCAGATCAGACCCTCTCCCTCTCCCTCAGCTCATGGGTCACGAGCCCTACCTCTCCCTCTCCCTCAGCTCAGACTGCATCTCGCCTCTTTCTCTCGCCTTTTCTCTCCTCTCCCTCTCCCTTAGCTCAGTCTCTCGCCCTTAGCTCAGACTGCCTCTCGCCTCTTCCTCTCGCCTCCTCTCACCTCTCCCTCTCCCTCAGCTCAGTCCCTCTCCCTCAGCTCAGACTGCCTCTCGCCTCTTCCTCTCACCTCCTCTCGCCTCTCCCTCTCCCTCAGCTCAGTCCCTCTCCCTTAGTAGTCAGTCTTTCTCGCCTCTACCTCTCCCTCATCTCAGTCCCTCTCCCTCTCCCTCTCCCTCAGCTCAGTCCCTATCCCTCTCCCTCAGCTCAGTCCATCTCCCTCTCCTCCAGCTCAGTCCCTCTCCCTCTCCCTCAGCTCAGTCCATCTCCCTCTCCTTTAGTCCGTCAAGTCTGTCCGAACTGACCGTTGATTCCTGATCTGGTCGGTCCAAATTTTTTCTAGATTTATGGTCGGTTCGGTCCTCCATATAGAAGGACCGCAATTTTCAGTCTGGTCTAGTTTTCCTAAAAAAAACAGTTTAAGGCTTGGATTTCCTTTACCCAAACTAGAATGTTTGGACATTCCAAATGTACACCAAATTTCAGAAAACATATTGCGAACAAATGTTTCGTTACCCTAGCTCATTAAAAAACACTCAAATTGTAAATAGAAGAGAAAACAACATAAACATATTTGGACTAGAAATAGTAGTTCAGGTTCTCTTAAAAGATAAAGGATTATGACTTTTCCCTTCTATTTACCATTTGGGTTCAAACTCGTTCAAACACAAAGGATTTTATGCATCTTCCATTTTTCACTCATTGTTTCTCACTCCACAACTCTGGCTCTTGTTCTGTTGGTGATGCAAAGCGAACATATACCCATTTTCAATCGTCATCTCCAGGCGGAACAACTCAGCAGCTTCAAATTTGGTATCTTTTCAATACCGAGATTCTTTACGCGACTCTGATTCAGCAAATCCCACCGATTCCCCATCACCATGAACGCCATAGTCGAAGTCAAAATGACTCTAACCACAAAGAGGAAGAAGAACTCGTGTATGCTCACGAACGAAGAGGAAGAAAAACTCTGTAAAAATGGAGCGGAGGATGAAGAAGAACTCTACAAAAAAAATAGTTGACATTTTCGTGAACGAGGTAGGAGGAAGAAGAAAGAAATGAGGGAGTTAAGGGTATTTTGGAGATTTCATCACACGTGACAGCTGAGTAAATTAAAAAGTTGATGTGCCCTTAAACTACTTGCCATGTAATGCCACGTAGGCAGACCTTGACGGACCGTTATTATTTTTAAGTGAAAGTGCTACGGAAGGTCTAACGTGAATGTAAAATGTAACTGTAAGGTCTACTTTATAAATTTTTAAAGTATAAGATTTAAAATAAAAATTATCCCAAATTGCAGGGTGCAAAACTGTAGTTTACCCTAGAATTTATAAATATATTATGAACAAATGTTCATGTAAAAAAATTCATGTTTTTATCTTTTGATTGCAGTTAGAACGTTTTTAAATAAAAATGTCACATCACATGTATGGTCATTCTTTAATATCGGAACTGATATCGTATCAGAAGTTGACCTCTCATTGAATCAGTTATATATAAATTTTTTATTAATCAATTATATATAAATTTTTTATGAAGTGATTTAGTGGTGGATCATATTTTAGTATTGATATAAACCTATACAGTCGACAAATTCAACAAATCTATAGTGTTATAATATATTATATTAGTTTTAGCTTTTTAAGCGATAATAACTTGCAATGTAAAAGAAACATGTGGAAGAGTTTAAATCAATGTATAACATCACTTGTTAGGGTCACTCTTCAATGATTGATATTTTTCTGACATGATAGTTGAACCACATAACTCATTTATTGAACTTTTTCGACATATTGTTAAACCCTACAATATTAATGCGAGAAAAACACCTCCGACATTGAAGAATTTTTCGACTCGTCTATCAGCTTTTATGTTTGTTAGTGTTTGACTTCACACTACAAAAAACATAAAAAAAAAACTAAGTTTTTCAAACTCTATGTAGCTGAACAACATCAAAGATAAAAGACAGGGCTTGGATTCACCTCAATCATGAACCGATAGCGAAACTTGGGCTGAAATTGATCATGGGCCTTTAGAGGTTTCAGCCTTGATTAATAAGTAAATTATATTAAATATATAAGTTTTGAAAGTTAATTTAAGAAATACCAGTTCTTTTTAAAACTTTAGGTATATGGATAATTTTTATTGCTACGTCATCAACTAGTTGTTGACGAGATAATAGACTGACGCTTTTAACCTTAAATATACAAATTTCATAATCTGATTTCGTAGTCCTTATAATTAATTAAAAATCCGGTAATTAATGATTTATAGTTCAATGTTATTTTATGGATTTTTTAATTAGATTAGGAGATATTTAATGATTGATTATATTTTTCTTAATATTAGTTAAAGTTTGTAAATGAAACATTCTTCAAGTTATTGACATTATCAATACGAATTTCAACAACTTTGAAGGAAAGTCAGTTTAGATCGTGTATCTTCTTTGTTCATAATATATATAATTTTTGAAGTTACATGGTTGAGTTCTTCATCTATACACCTCTGATATTCCTTAAAAAATTGGTATATCATCTTTCAAATCAATATCTCATCTTTTAAATCGGAACATCATCTTTTAAATCGGAACAACATCTATATACTTCTGATATATCCGAAAAATCATCAAACACACTATATATATTAGGTATTTCAAAATTTAAATTTTGAGTAATAATTAGTTCCTTAATTATAGCATATTTCAAATCGGTATATCACCTATATACCTCTTATATACCAAAAAACTTCAAATACATCATATATAGATTAGGTATTTCAAATTTTAAATTTTGAACACTAATTACATAATTGATTCTAGCATATTTCAAATCGGTATATCATTTATATATCTCTACTATACCAGAAAAATCATCAAATACACCATATATAGATATGTATTTCAAATTTCAAATATTGAGCATTAATTTCATCATTTATTATAGTAAATTTCAAATTGGTATATCATCTACATACCTCTATTATACCTGAAAAATCTTCAAATACACCGTATATAGATTATGATAATTTAAGTCTAAATTATTGACAGATTAGAGAATCTGTTATTTATCTAAAACTATTAAAAACTATAATTTCTTAAAACTATCGCCTCAAAACTTTCTTATTCTGTAAAATTTTGCTTAACTAATTGGCTTATACTATAAGCAATTCTTGTGGAAAAAGATACAAAAATAGTCAGATTGAAAAAAAAAAGGAAAAATAGTCACCCAATGCATCTGAATTCGAGCCATAGATTTCTTTAAAAATACATAAAGTACATAATATTTATACTGCATATATAATACATACATGTCTCTATATATTGTATGTATTTTTTTAATTTGGCGTAAAATGTGAAATTTATGCGCGTTGTTTCTTTTATTATGTGCCGGATTTTGGTTCGGGTTATGTGTTGATTTTTTGTGGCCATATTTATAGTATTTCTCATGTCTTGGCCTAATTCTAATGTTTTCAATAACTAAGGCTATTTTTTAATATTTTGAAAAGTATCTTATTTATGAAGATTACGTTAATCAATTTGGTGATTTATAGATCTACACGAGTCTATAATAGCCAATTTCTTTTGTCAATTGTAGGTGATTAGTTTAAAATTTAGAGGTGTCAAGTGTCTCATCTAAAAGTAATAACGATGGCAAATATTACTTTCGCAAAACATATACAAATATGAAAAATGATAGAAAATTTTAATTTTTTCAGCTCAAACTGTAAAAATGATAAAAAATCTTTTTATTTACAAAAATGACCTAAGTAAATAATTTATTTAGTAAAATTACACCGATGATAATAAATTATTTACTACATTTCAATCATTTTTGAAATAAAAAAGTTTTCTGGACATTTTTACAATTTAAACTAAAAAGTTGATCTTTTCTGCCGTTCTCGTAAGTTTAAAATAAATTTCAACCTAAAGTTACCATTTAGTTCCTTTTAAAATCCATTCAAAATAATTTACACTAGTGAATTTATACTGAAGTCCTTAATAGCCTATCAATTATTTACCAGTTAGAGACAAACAAAATATAGATTAATCTAACTGAAATATTACTTAGAATTGTATGTGAGGAACTTATTGAAGATAATAAATAGCTTGAATAATCAAACGTGTGATTAGTATGTTAAAAATACTAAATTTAACGGATTTTATATAACATGGTTTTAATGACAAAAACTTTATTGTGAAAATAATGAAACCACATCACTTATATTTAGTCTTGAAAAATATGAAGAAATGATACAATTAGTATCCTTTTTAACGACCAAGGTTTTGGCAACTAAATTATATTCCTCAGTAAAAGAGTCTTTATCGCCCAACTTTTGATAGATGAGAAGGGAGTTATTATTGAAAGGATGTTTGACCTTTCATGATGTAACTCTTGTCTTCATGCTCAACTTTGAAAACATGTATTTTTAACATGAGTTGCATGCCTTGCTTGACATGTAAGATCTACAAGAAAATTTATCTACCGCGACGGTCATTAGAGTATACGGCGACGGTTTTTAACTGTAAGAAGAGATACGATGATGGTTAAAGAACCGTTGGGATTGAATCACCGACGGTTTTGACAACCATCGGAGGAACGTCGTCACAGAGACTCTAAAGCGACGGTTATTTTGTCTTTCCCCTTTGAGTTCAAACCATCACGAAATAGAATCTACCACGACGGTTATAAAACCGTCACAATTTTACTATAACGATGGTTCTCAAACCGTCGCCAAATAAGGAGTATAACTGCGGCGGTTTAAAACTGTCGCTAATTTGTCCTCGGCCAAATTTTTACGACGGTTCTTATTCCAAAAAATTCTTGCATATTAACACAATTTTACAACCTTCTTCCTATTTCTGCTTATTCCAAAAAATTCTTGCATATTAACACAATTTCAACATGATATATATTTCCACAATAGTCAGAGCAATATCATTTTATATATATTTACATAATGCATAATTATAAAGCAGTAAATCATTAATTAGATATCCAAAATATAATAGATTATCAATACAAATTATCCAATGAGTTCAAAGTATGAAAATTTGAAATAACAAAATATTTCATAAGTATTAAATAATGTTAATTAACAAAAGGCTACCCTAGTCTTTACTAGAGTATTGCATAAACTTCATAATCAAGCTTAGCTGAGAGTGTATCGCTGAACATTCAGCCTGCACCTGATCATATTTCTCACGTATCTCTGAACATTCAGCCTTTAACTGAGGCACTCGTGTGTATTGAGTCTCCAACTTAGCTACTCGTGCACGTTGGGATTCTAGCTCAGTTGATAAATGGGTAGAATCTTGTGTGTATGATTCCCCATGATAATGTGAGAACACTTGAGATAGAGTTTCCCCGAGTCCTAATGAACGCACTCGTCCAGGATGCTCTGGACCCAATACTTGTGAGAGCATGTTGTTTGGTGAAATTAGATCATAATCACCATCTTTAAGTTGACTCATGCGCTCTTTAAGATTCGACTATAATACAAAACGAAGACTTAGTATGAGTAAACATGTAATAACTATTTAAACATTTTGTACTAACATTACAACTTCTACTTACTGCAACGTTTGCAGTCTCTTCATTTACATAAGTTCCATCTTTCCATTCATGTGAGGCTACAAATAGCTTCGTTCTTGAGGGCTCTCTTTGAAGCTCTTCTGTCTATAAAATGAGAACATATGATTAAATATACTTAAAATAAAACTGATTAAAATAATTATAAAGTTTAGAATTTACCATTTCTGCTCTTTTTCATTGCAAAGATGAAATGGCCAAGGTAGAAAACTGTGATTACCGAGTGACTAGACTGACATTCAGAGACGACCTAGATATCAACTCTCAATTATTTGAAGATCTGTAAAAAAATAAGCCCCTCACCATGGCAGAAACCTTCCTCCGAGCACAGACATACATAGCTCTTGATGAAGAAAAGAAAAGCATTCAAAAGTTGATTGAGCAACGGAACCCTGTGCATCGCAAGGATGACGGTAGCACGAGAACATGAAAGCGTGGATCAGAATGTCTCGAGAAGAAGGAAAGTGAGAAGCAAGGTGACTTCGGGAAATGGCTAAGGCTAGTCGGAGGAATCCACCCCAGGGATATGATATACACCCCATTGACTATCCCAGTAAATCAAGTCCTTGAAGTTATCAAGGATGAACTTGGGCTGAAACGGCCTCATCCCATTACAAAGGAGTTGGATCCAAGAGACAAGGATAAGT
Organism: Datisca glomerata; assembly: GCA_003255025.1. NCBI lineage: Eukaryota > Viridiplantae > Streptophyta > Magnoliopsida > Cucurbitales > Datiscaceae > Datisca > Datisca glomerata. The sequence goes on along the minus strand of QANY01013145.1, from coordinate 677,209 downwards.
ATTGCTACCAACTAAAGGACTACGTTGAGAAGCTCGTCCAGGATGGACATTTGAATGAGTACATTCTAAGGCGGGACCAACTAAAGAGGGATGAGAAACAGCAGCTCCTTAGGGATAAAGAACCATTGAGAATAGTAGACATTGTTATCGCCATGACGGAATCAGAAGGAACGACCAGGAAGGAAAGAAAAATCTACTGTAAAAAATCCACCCTTGAAGTAAAAGATGATCGAAAGAAAGCAGTTGGTAGCATGCCGAATATTTTTTATGAAGAAGACAACGAACATGGTGAGCACAACGACGCTGTTGTGATAACCATACATATTGGGAATTGTTTACTACGGAGAGTGCTGATTGATGATGGGAGTTCTATGAATATACTCCACAGCTCAACGCTTGACAAGATGGCGATAGATGCCCCGAAGCTACATGTCCCGAGACAACCACTCATAGGGTTCAACGGAGCAATAACTTATTCTGAAGGAATTTTGTCACTCCCGGTATGGGCTGACCCATTCAACCACATCATTGATTTTATGGTCATTGAGGCATAGTCACCCTATAATGCGATCCTTGGAAGAACTTGGATTCACAAGATGAGTGCTGTTTCGTTAACCTATTACCAGGCATTGAAATATCCGTCACCAGAAGGAGCACGGAGCATATTTGGGGATCAAGCATTTTCTAGATACTGTACAGTGTCGACACTTAACTCCATAAAGAAGGACAATTTCTCTATTCTTAAGAGCGGGGAAGAAAAATATGAGCAATAACAATTAGATATGGATGAACTGAGCGAGATCAACCAGAGATATGAAGCCAGAAGCGAGACCAAATATGTAGACTTGGGTGAAGGAAAAATAATCGTAGTGAGAGCGGGACTATCTGAAATAGAGAAAGGAGAACTTATAGACTTCCTTAGAAAGAACGTGGATATTTTCACCACTACCGTCACAGAAATTCCAGGTATTGACGAATTGATAATTTTTCATAAACTGAATGTTGATTTTTTTGTTAAACCTATTAAATAGAAAAAATGTTCCTTCACTTCCGAAAGAGAAGCGGCAATAAAACAATAAGTGGAAAAGTTGCTCGAAGCAAAGTTCATCAGAGAAGTTAGTTACTCAAAGTGGCTAGAAAACGTTGTGATGGTGAAGAAAAAGAATGGAAAATGGAGAATTTGCGTGGATTTTACGTATCTAAATAAAGCTTGCCTAAAGGACAATTACCTGTTATCAAGAATCGATCAAATGGTAGATGCCACTTCTGGACACGAGATCTTAAGTTTCATGGATGCTTATTCCGGATATAATCAGGTGAAAATGTTCTTTACAAATCAGGAAAAAAAATCCTTTATCACTGATTTTGGAATATATTGCTACACTATAATGACTTTCAATCTGAAAAATGCAGTCTTTGAGAAGAAAATTGGGAAGACGATGGAAATGTTGGTAGATGATATGCTCATCAAACCAGAAAGAAGAGAAGATCACATTCGTAACCTGGAAGAAGCATTCTCTACTTTGAAAAGAAACAATATAAAGTTGAACCCAGAAAAGTGCATTTTCAAAGTGGCAGCGGGAAAATTTCTGAGGCCTCTGGTGAACAGCAGGGGAATCGAAATCAATCCAGATCAGATAAAATCAATCATGGACATGAAATCACCACATAAACAAAAGGAAATCCAAAGCTTGACAAGAAAGTTGGTGGCTTTGAATAGATTTATGTTCAGATCCACAGATAAATGCAGACCGTTCTTCACCAAACTGAAGAAGAATTCTAGACAATAGTGGGATAAATAGTGTGAAGATGTCTTACGAAAAATTAAAAAGTATTTGACTTTGCCACTAATATTGTCAAAGCCCTTACGAGGAGAAGAACTCTCTCTTTACCTCACAATGTCAGAAACCACTATCAGTGCAACACTCGTCAGAACAGAAGAAGAGTGTCAAAAACTAGTTTACTTTGTGAACAAAAGCTTTGCGACTGTGGAGGCTGGATACTGGAAAATGGAGAAGCTGGTACTCGCCTTGATGGTTGTTGCAAGAAAGCTCAGGCATTATTTTTGGGAGCACATCATAAATGTGGTGATGGAATTTCCAATAAAAAGCTTACTACACTCGCCTGATATGTCTGGGAGACTTGTAAGTGGGCAATAGAGCTTGGGGCATATGACATCCGGTATGCCTCTCGTACCACCATAAAATTCCAAGTCCTAGCAGAATTCATTGCAGAATTTACTTACAACAACAAAAAATATGACATGACAATTGAAGAAACAGAAGAAGGTGCTTGGACTCTATTTGTAGATTGGGCGTCTAATTATCGTGGAGTCAGTGTAGGAGTAGTAGTTCAGACTTCGTATGGAGAAACCTTCGAACATGCTTTGTCATTTGGTTTCCAGGTGTCAAATAATGAAGCAGAATACGAAGCGTTATTGGCTGGACTGTGGCTCTTGATTGAGTTTAAGGTAACCAGAGTTAGTATTTTTGGTTATTTAATGTTAGTTGATAACCAAATCGTAGGAAAATATAATGTAAAAGATAGTCGGATGGCAAGATACTTGTTGAGTGCCAAAGAAATGCTTCAGTTGTTCAAAGACCATGAGATTACACAAATAACTAGAGCAGAAATTTTGAGGGCAGATGCGTTAGCCAGCTTGGGGTCGTCAGCCCAAATTATGTTTAGAAGAAAAGTAATGGTGAAATATTTGAGCGAGCCAAGCAAAAATATATTGGTGCACGTAGAAGTCGCAGTGGGAAACAATGTGAATGATTTGAGGAGTAATATAGTGCAGTACCTACTCAATTAGAAGCTCTAAGCCGAGAGTGTGGAAGCTTAGAAACTCCAACAAAAGAGTGTTGGGTACTCCGTGATCCAAGGGAAGCTATATAGAAGATCATTCTCGGGTCTATACCTTAAATGCCTTTCCCCAACGGAAGCCCAATGCATAATGACTGAATTACACGAAGGGATTTGTGGGAATCATTCTGGTGGAAGAACGCTACCAACAAGTTACTGAACAAGGGGTACTACTGGTAAAAAATGTAAGAGGAAGAAAATTCATTTGTGAAGAAGTGTGACAAATGCCACCAACACTCTCTCATCCCAAAGATGGCTCCCGAATCATTGCAGAAGCTCCTGAGCTAGTGGCCATTTATGCAATGGGAAATTGATATAATGGGTCCACTACCAATGGCTCCTGCTCAGAAAAGATTCTTACTAGCGATCACTGACTATTTCACAAAGTGGATAGAAAAAGAAGCATTAACGAGAGTGCGAGAAGAAGAAGTAAGGAAATTCCTATGGAAAAACATTGTATGCATGTACGGGATCCCTAAAATGCTCATTTCGGACAATGGGCTTCAGTTTACAGGAAGCCAGGTGAAAAGTTTTTGCGATGATATTTGGATAAAAAATAGACTATCAACTCCGCACTACCCCCAGGGCAACGGACATGCAGAAAGGTTAAATATAAAAATACTAGAAATATGAAAAAATGACTAGAAGCTGCCAAAGGGAAGTGGGTCGAAGAGTTGCCATCAGTTTTATGGGTGTATCATACAACACCACGAGAGTCAACTAGAGACATTCCATTTGCCTTGACATTTGGCGCATAAGCTGTCATATCAGTTGAAATTAGATGCCCCACTTTGAGATCAAGAGTGAACAAGGATACCAACGCTAAACGGATAATTGAAAGTCTAGACTTTCTAGAAGAAAAAAAGAAGCCGCTCTGATAAGGATGGTTAATTATAATAAAAAAAGAGGAAGTACTTCTAGAAAAGAGTCAATGGACGGCGGTTTTGAGCGGGAGACCTTGTGTTGAAAATAATGTTTCAACTAAATGAAGGAAAATTGGGGCCAAATTGGGAAGGACCCTTCGTAGTCAAAGCGGTTGTGGAAAACGGGTCTTATTACTTAATGATGAATGAGGGAAGTGACCTACCCAAACCTTGAAATGCTTTACATTCATGCAAATATTATGTGTAATTATCCTTAAAATAGTGAAAATATTCATGCCCGTGGTTTTTTCGTGTTAAGGGATTTCATATAAAAATATGGTGTTCTTTATTTCTTTAAAATATGGAAACGGGCCTCTGAGCTCACTAGGAGTTTATGACCACGAAAGCCACTGCTTTCTAAAGGAAATAGAAATGGGCTCCTAAGCTAACTAAGAGCTTATGTCCATGAAAGCTTATGTCCATGAAATCCTCTGCTTTCTAAAGGAAATAGAAACGGACCCCCAAGCTCACTAAGAGTTTATGTCCATGAAAGCTTCTACTTTCTAAAGGAAATGGAAACGGGCCCTTGAGCTCAATAAGAGCTTAAGTCCATGAGGAATAGTGACTGTAGCACTACCCTCTAAAAGAAACCACAAAGGAAAGAAGTTCTGAAAGAAGAAGAAAGTGGATGGCAGTAGGAAGAGATTCAGAAATGGGAGAAAGTTTTACTAAAGGAGTTGTCCAGCGGCCATCACCGCCCCAATTCTCACCAATTAGTAGCGTATCCCTCTCTCAACCCTTATCTCCTCTTCGAATCCCAATTATTAAACTCCCTCTCTTTTTAGACTGACGGGGAAAAGGTAATAAATGCCGACTCAGAATTTGACTATGTAGCATTGGAAGAGTTCATCTAACCCTAAACCAAAATGGTATCTCCTATTCAAAGCATCTACGCCTAAGAGAATCCTATAAGAGCTAGAAGTAAATTGAGAAGGAGCCAAACCTACTGTGTGAAAGAACTAGAAAAACAAAGGAGAAAATGGAAGCTTGAGACCTAGGGCTATGACGATAGGGCTAAGGGTAATTTGGTAAGGGGGATTACATGGAATGCTTATGGATTCACTCTTTCCTAACGCGCATAAATTTCTGAGGGAAAAGACTCTCGGTAACGAGCCATAAACAAGTTGAACTCCTATGAGTTTCTGACTAGGGGTACGGGAATATTCCATTTCTCCATAATTAAAGAAAATAAAGAAGGAGGACGAAGAAGATAGCATGAACTTACAAGATAGAAAGCTGGGAAGTGAAAGCATGAAATGGGGAATGAGACCATATATAAGCGGTGGATTTTAAATAAAAGTAGAGAATATTTTGATGGAACGGGGTAATCGAGGGCTAAAGATAATGGAAATATGATCGTTCGAACTGACAGTTTAGGGGATGTGAGTGACTGAGACAAGAAATGAAAAGACGCGACTATTGACAAGTAAGGAAATGACGCGTGTAATGCGTCCTCTGAGCGGGAAATGAAGAGTCACTCCAAAATGACGCGTGTAATATATCCTCTAAACGGGAAGGTGAAAAGTTTCTCTGGAATAATGTATGTAAGACATCCTCTGAGCGGGAGGAGGAAGAGTCGCTCTAAACTGACACGTGTAAAGCGTCCTCTGAGCGGAAAAATAAAGAATTACTCCGAGGTGACGCGTGTAATGCATTCTCTAAACGGGAAGATAAAATGACAAAGGAATATCAGAAAAACAATCATAAACGGCACAAAAGAAGAGGCAAGAGTAATGATGTATGATGATGGCAGAAAATTTAAATATTGCAAGTTAATTTCACTACGTGATATTAAATGAAATAGGGGAAAATGTACAGGTAAAAATAGGCTGAGAATTCACTTGAGTAAAGGTGACCAATTAGAAGTAGGAAGAGTGGATTGCCACCGTGGCCTAGCTAAAAAACCATTCAAACCGTTGATTTTATCATGCTCCATCCGACGATTTAGATACGAGCGTTTGTTAGATTAGATAAACTTAGTATGAAATGATAAGCTTAATCTAGGAGGTATATTCTATTGATTCCTCTAGTTTAGAGGGATTTAACTAAATCTTGTAACTAATCAAGAGCCTATAAATAGAGTCCAATCGTAAATCAATTAATTCAATGCAAATGGAAGAAATTCAATATTCATTTCTTGAGAATTCTCTCTTTCTCTCTTAAAATTCTTATTCTTTTTTGGGCGTCAGGAAATTTTCCGTTATTGTTATAATTTTACTTTTTTTTTTATACATGTGTGATGTACAAGATTAAGCAAACTGAAAACCAACTTTTCTGAAATAAACAATTTTTTCAAGAGTTACAAGTTTTGAAATAATATGTTTATTATGTCTATATATAAGAGCCCAAATAGCCATAACCTAGATAGTTTTTCTCTTCTTCTTTCTAGAATGTACATCCATTGAGTAATTGAAGAAATCTACAAATTTGTTGTTGTAGATTTAGGTTTATTGTATTCTAGAGGTAACTTGCTTAACACTCTTCAGCGAGCTGTTAGTGGTGAAAATATCACCTTAAAGAAAGTGTCCAACATGCCTCAAAGTCATTATTATTGATATTGATAATCGTATTTCTTAACACAGATAAAAGACAAAGATGTCAAAGGAGGCACCATCAGATTGTATCATTATCGAAAAGTCTTTGAAGCTTACTTCATATGTCTATGTGAGATTTGGCATAGTACTGTTAAATTTGGACTAGACTTACCTTTAAATAATTGTTTTATTATGGTATTTATATTGTAGACGAATTGACCTTGATGTGACTAATGCCAAAAGCATTGATAGCTATTGGATGGTAGGCGATGACATTCAATGTGGTATAATGAACCTGACATAAAGTATGAGCATTGATAGTTGTATGTGATGATTGGTGACAGTGCTTTATAAGGTCCTTTCATCATCATTCACATGAAAGATTTCTTACGGTCTAATGATGATAGTCACGTGGCATGCAAATGAAAGCTCTGAGTTGGGGTGTCCCTGAGGTGGGTTCACTGAACTAGATGACTTCGATATGTTCTCAGAGAAACTCTTAGTGTGTCTCGCTCAAATAATGTAATGGTGAGGTAGAGTCTTATATAAGTCCACATTGGATTCTCATAAAATACTCAAAACGCTGAAGAATAAAATATTTTCTCAATAATTCCATTAACATCACTCACTAGATGAATGCAATTACTTAGAAAACTTATCCAGATATTTCTCATATAGACATCTCCAAGGTAAATATGTCCAAAATTCCATCCTTCTCGACTCGACAAATAAAATATTATTGTTCCTAATAAGGTTTAAGATTTAAGAATGAAATATATATTGCTAACAAAAGAGTGATTGAATAGAAGTCAAACATTAAAAAGAAATTGATATTCTGAAAGTAAACAGAAATTGCACCAGATAGTATTTTTTATACACCTGATTAAATTTTTATCATCCCTTTAAATTCGTTCGATTTCTATCAAATTTTATTTTCTTTTAATTACATCATTTTATTAATAGATGTAACTGTTGGGGTTATGCCCTCAAAGCATGTATATTGACATTTTGATATGAAATTTAATAAGGATTACATTTTTCTTACAATTATTCTTTTAAATTATTGTTGAATAATTTATATAAATATCTGAAAATTCCATATTCATTAATGAGACTATGATCTTGTATTAGTACGAGAGGATTAAGATCATAGATAATGAATAAAATTGTCAGCAACATATTACAATATAGAATCTTTAATAAATGGTTGCTAGTATGGTTAACTAAGCATTATGAAAGCATGTGATCTAGATCCGAATCATTGATGTGGATAGACATCTTAGTGAAGGTGCTTGAACCGATGTGAATCAATATATTTATCAATGTACTATTTATCATAAAGATTTAATACACATCAATTCGATGATCGTATGTAGATCAATCTGAATACCGAATAGTCATGAACTCATATGCATGTGTACTGGATCTTTTGATCCACTCGTTAAGGTTTATTTGAAAAATAGGCTAGTGATTTTTGTTTTGGAGATTTAGTGAGATGGATGGCTGAGAACATGATCTTACAAGATTTGGAAACAAGATTTGGAACCAAGCTTTTCTAACGGATTGTATATTGATTCTTTTAAGTGTTAATTCTAGAACTGAATGGTTATTGAGCTTAAATTTATAATAAGATTATAAATTAGTCATTCACTAGTGGATTAATGGTACTTAAAGATTAAGAGGTAATTAGTAGGGTAAAATGGTAATTTTGATCAATTTTAATTCACGAACCATTAATTGGAGGACAGAACTACGTGAAATGATTATATATGTGGACTACATGAGAATACTCTGTAAATACAATCTGTAATCTCCTAGAGTGTAATTTCATATTTATAGTGGAGTAATAATGGAGTTAATAATTAAGAATTAATTTATTGAATTATATATATATNTATATATATATATATAATTATCAATTTTTTTTATTATTGACAAGTGAGACAAAATATCTAATTTATGAAATTAGATAATTAAGTTATTATTAGATAATTTAGTTGATACAGATAATCAGATATGTTAATTTTGAACTAACAAATATCTAGATATTTAATTTGATTAAAATAAGTATTTAATACGCAGTAATTGGCACGCACAATCTCTGAATGGGTATCTGAGATTGACATGGACTACTGTAATGTCATGTGGCACTACAATAGTGCGTGTGAAACACGATAGTGCCACATGACACTATAGTGGTGCCGTGAGAGATAGTGCCATGCGGCACTGTGCTGCCTCACGGCGCAATGCAGTGCCATGTGATACTGTAGTTGTGCACAGTACCAGTGGGTCCCACTGTTATTCTCAATTTTATAATTAAATATTATTTCAATTATCCTAAAATATCTTATACGTCATTATCAAGATAAATATACAAATATTATTCTAATGGCCTAAGATAATGAATCAGTTCATCAATCAAGAGTTGATAGAAGAACACAATTCTCAATGAGTGATTTTCTACGATTAAGAGTTAATCAAATCTCTAAAAGAATCATCGCCACATTCTTTTAGCACAAAATTCATTCTCAGTAAAATCTACATATCTCATGTGTTGAGTACATCTATAGACAAAAAAGTGCCTTCGTCATATTCTACGTGCCTACACACATCCTAGTGCGTTGAGTATTAACTTAGAAGATTTTGATGTGAATCTTAGAGTCTGCTGACCGTTGGAACGATTTCGTGGGAATATAGAATCGATTGGTTTTTCGAGGACGCTTGATTTAGACTAGAAGAGGTATAAGATTCCTAACATTATATGTTGTTAATTTAATATATAAATATATAATGGATCCTGACTAATTGAAAAGAATTTTCAAAAAAGTTTTTTTTTGTTATCATAACATTGCGCAATTTTTTTATTTAATTTTTATTAAAATTTAATTTTTAAAATGACCACACCCCACACGCTTCTGCCGCGCACGCGTCGCGATGACCAACTGTAACTACCCTCATATTTAATTAAAAATAAACTTAATTTTGAATTTATTATTTTCCCTTTTATACATTTTTATATTTTGAAGAATTAATTACTTGACGTTTTGGTTGGAGAGAGAGAGAGAGAGAGAGAGAGAGAATTGGATTTTAATGGCAAAAATAAGGATCAGAGAGATTTTGTTTTGAGAGAGAGGGAGTTTTGATTTGATATGAGAGAAAGATAGAAATAACAAAAAAGTTAGATTGAGAGAGGGGAAAGATGGAGAGGGGAAAAGTTTGGTGATATATTTAAGGTGAATCCTGAAAAGAATAGCAAAAGGAGCTGATCCTGGTAACCATGAGAAAGTGCTCTGAGCTTTAAGACCTTGGATAAATTACTGTCAGAGAGAATTACACTCAGATTAGGATAAATATTAAAATATACTGGTCCATGTGAAATAGTAGTTTTAATGGCTCCCATAAGTGATGCTTTCCAGTTGAGGCATCTACCATCTCTAAAGGTGCATTGAACACCGGTGTTTTGGCCAAGTAAGGTCAAAAGTTTAAATGCTACCCGTAAAAGTCCTATATGCAGATATTTATACTTTTGCATAAAAAGATACAAATCGTGAATATTCAATAAATAAATGATATCATCATTGTTCTGTAAAGGAATAGCATGCTCAAAAGTTTTATTATTTTCGTACTGGTAAAAATCAATGGTTCCGATTTTAAGAATTTTTTTTGGTTTAACTTTAGGTATAGTCCATTTATCCAAAACTTCTTTTACATCCTGATAAGCAATAAGTTTAGTTACTTTTGAATCTGATGTTACTGTATTAGCTATGGTAGTGATAGAAGGATAATTATACTCAGACATGTTGTGAAGTGACCATGTATGAATAATTTAAAAGAAATAGAAACACTAATATAACCAAAACTATTCATGGTTTTGATACCAACTTTTTCAGCAGCCAAGTAGTTATCCCTAGGATGATAGCTTGGGAAGAAATTACTTTTTCAGAAAAATGGAAAATCCCTAATGTTGTACCTACCATACCTATCATTAGGCAATATATCAAAGATGTCATTTAGACTCAAGGAGGAAACATATACCTCAAATTTCAGAAACCCTTAACGAGAACCCTTTCTAGTCTTAGTTATAGAAGTATTCCTGCCTATAACGTTGACTTTCCATAATCATCTAGATAATCCATATCTGAACCCATAAGATCTGATAAATCCTCAAGTCCTTCAGAAAAAGATACTACTCCTGAAGATTATATTAAGGGTATTCATATATCTAATAATCAAATACCTAATGGTGTTTATGACAATAGAAGGCCTAATAGTCCAACCGCTAGTGACATGCAATTTAATTTTTAATGGATTTTTTTTCCAAATAGTGATTTGAGAAAACAGCTTAACCAAAATTTTATGCAACCTATCTATCAGGAATTTAGAACATGGTATTTCAAAACCCATACTCCACAACAGTTACAAACCGTGAAAACCCAGTATTATTATCATCTAGATAAAAATCAGTATCTTAAACCTTTCCCTAAATGGTATTGTGAGTTTGCACCCCAACTGTATTTACATGATAAAGACCAATTGAATGTGTTAACAAGCATCTAAAGAAGCAGGATAACCACTAGTGGTAGGACTTGTCAATCTATTCATCCTCCACCCTTATCCCTAGAGCTTGCTCCAGGTAATGATAATCTTAAACCGTTAGTTATCAACCCTTATGTTGAAGTACCTGAAAAACCTCTTCAACAAGAATCCATCAAAGTTAAAGATCTTTTACCTTTAACCAAACATAATAATTATATCAATTTTTTCCTCCAAACTATAGGAAATCAGTTAACCATAATAGAATACCAGATTGATAACATTCATGATCAATGTCAGGTTCAACCTACACCTAAGACCATTGATCTCCAACCCGTAACTATCACACCACCTCTTGAAGTTACCAACTTTAAGATAAAATATAGTAAGAATGATGAAGAGTTTATGACAACTCTCATTGACAAAATCAGAGATTTGAAAATTACTGATCATCCTGAATCATCGGGACAAATTAATATGATGAATCAAGATCCACCTAAAGATGACACAGAGTATTACACTTTTGCCCAAATTTTAGATATCCAGAAAAAATTTGATGATACTATCAACAAAATTTCATACTCCAAGAAACCTACAACCCGTATGGTCTTAACAGGACCAAGTCGTTATTATTATCCCCGGCCTACTCCCTAGGATATCCTTTATGTAGAAGATTTCTTTCATACCCAGAAATCTTATCACGGAAAAACTATCTATGAATGGAATATTGATGGTAAAACGAAATACCAAATATTTGAAACCATACACCACATGATTATGCATGCATATGTTTGTAAACAGAATGATAACATTGATCATCAGATCTGTATATTTTTTGTAAAGGTTTTACAAGAATTCTTAAAGGATGGTGGGATAATTGTCTCACTGTAACCCAGCAAACTGAAATCTTAAATTCCTTTAAAATTAATATTGATCCTTTTACTAGGGCTGAGACTAAAACCGAAGATGCTTGCTATACCTTAGCCCAAGCCATTCTACATCATTTTGTAGGACTATGAATTATCAATATAGATAGACATAGAAAACTTCTCCAGAATCGTATATGCCCTTCTTTGACCCATTTAAGGCGGTATTAAGATGTTTTCTTGATGAAATTCATGTAGATATTTGACGATAACAGTGAACATTGGAAGGCAAAGTTCATTGATAGACTACCTAGCCTATTTATAGAAAAATTCAGAAAAAGATTAAGAGATAAACATGACCAAATGGATATCCCCTACGAACAGTATTCTTATGGTCACCGTATTGGAATAGCCATTGAAGAAGGATTATCTTTATGCAATGACATAAAGTTACAACAGATGATGAAACACCTGAATCTAACCAACGGAAAAGAATTAGGAGAGTTTTGTGATCAATTTGCCTATGACACAAAAATCCAGTACCCTTTTACTTCCAGAAATCCTAAGCCTTTCAAGAAAATAAAGCCTTATAAAAAATATTCTTCTAGAAAATTACCTCCTTCTAACTATCATGAAATACCTAGGCAAAAAACCAGTAAAAACCCCTCTTAATTTACTCAACAGAAGATTTTAAACTATCTTTTTAATGAAGATAGTACTTCTGAATCTAGTTCAGATAATGATTTAGCTGAGATTTATTCCTCTTCTGAATCTTCTTCTTCTTCTAATAATCCAGAACCTTGTTGTTCTTCTAAAAATTGTAACATGTTACCTGAAGCCAATTACTGGAAGATATTGTTGAGATGAATGGTCTTGATCTTGGTCAACTTACCCTTAATGTTTTAACTGACACCAAGTAGTCCATGCTTCATCTTGCTGACTAGATAACTGATCCCGAAATGAGATTAAAATTTCTTGAACTTTGTTATCAGAATCATACTAAGCATAACATTCTCCTCCCCATAGAAAATTATAGCATGAAGGAAGTTATGAAACGACTTCATAAAACTCCTCTTGAAAAACCTGTAACCATCCAGGATTTGAAGATGGAAATCAATATTTCAAAAACTGAGATAAAACAGTTGCAAACTACTTATCATATTATTGTCCAGGATCTTAATAATATTAAACAACAATTTTTTAAAGGGAAAGCTCCTGAAGATAAACCCGAATCTTCTATCCAACCTGAAGATAACCAATATTTATTCTTAATGAATATGGTTACTTTTCAAAAATGGTATATCAGAATTACTTTTATTATAAAACCAGATTTTATAATCAAAGATGGCATTGCCCTTATTGATAGTGGCATGAAGTGTATACATGAAGGATAAATTCCTACCAAATACTTTCTGAAAACTACACAATCACTAACAAGTGCAAGTGGAAATTCTATGCGTATTCAGTATAAACTCCGTGAGGTAGTTATATATAATCAAGGTATTTGCCTACCAATTGCATTTGTTTTGATAAAAAACATGACCCAAAATATTATTTTAGGTACATCTTTTTTATATCTTATAATGCCTATTACTGGGATAGATACCACATGAATACATTCTTATATTAACAACAAGAACATAACTTTTGAATTTATAATTGCACCGTATACTAAAGATTTAGATCAACTAACAGATTTTGTTTAGTATAAAGAAAAACAAATAAATTTTATTAAAAAAAATCAATTTCTTACTATTGAACAAAAGATTCAGCAACCTTCTATTCAAAATAAGATTAAAACTATCTTACAGGACTTTGAAATAGAAATTTGCAGTGAAATTCCTAATGCTTTTTAGGATAGAGAGAAACATATTATTTCTCTTCCTTATAATCATGATTTTGATGAAAGAAATATTCCGACTAAATCTAGACCTAGTTAGATGAAGAAGGAATATTTAGAAATGTGTAAAACAAAAATCAAATCCCTTTTGCAGAAAAACTTAATTAGACCTAGTCACTCCCCTTGGAGCTGTACAACATTTTATGTTAGAGAGAATGCAGAAATAGAAAGAGGTACTCCTAGATTAGTTATTAACTATAAACCTCTCAATAATGCCTTACAATGGATTAGGCATCCCATACCGAATAAAAAATATCTTCTAGATAGACTACATGATTCAATAGTATTTTCAAAATTTGATCATAAATCTGGATTTTGGCAAATCCAAATTACTAAACATGATAGGTATAAAACTACATTTAAAGTATTTTTTGGCCATTATGAATAAAATGTTTTACCATTTGATGTCAAAAATAGTCATTCTAAATTCCAGCATATCATGAATGATATATTTAATGCTTATACTGAATTCATAATCTGTTATATTGATGATGTGTTAATTTTCTCATCTTCTCTTGACCAGCATTTCAAACATCTTAAGATATTTAAGAATATTATTATCAGAAATGGTTTAGTTCTTTCTGCTTCTAAAATAAAACTTCTTCAAACTGAAGTCTGTTTCCTTGGACATAACTTTAATAATGAAACGATTATTCCCATTAATAGAAGTTTAGAGTTTCCTCTAAATTCCCAGATGAAATAAAGGACAAAACTCAATTATAGAGATTTTTAGGAAGTCTTAATTACATTAGAACTTTATCCGCATCTATCTTAAGATGCCTCTCTTCTTCATAGCAGACTTACCAAAAATCGTGTACCTTGGTCTCCACAACATACTCTTGCAGTCCATCATATTAAAACAAAAGTCAAACACTTATTTTGTTTATCTTTACCTAATTCTAACTGGAAAAAGGTTATAGAGACCAATGCCTCTAACAAGGGATATGGAGTAATTCTTAAACAATTGAATCCAAACAGTCAAAAGAAAGAAACTCTTAAGATTTACCTTAAGGGTCTGGAAAGGACCAACATTAAAATACCCTACTATTAAACATGAATGTTTATCTATAGTAAAATGTGTTTTAAAATTCCAAGATGATCTTCTGAACCAGCATTTTTTAATTAGAGTTGATTGCTCTGCAACAAAACAGATATTCAAAAAAGATGTTCAAAATCTCACATCTAAACAGATATTTGCCTCTAGGAAAAGTATATTATTAGTATTTGACTTTGATATTGAATATATCAAAGGTGAACAGAATTCTTTACGCGACTTTCTAACTCGTGAATATTTACAGGGATCATCATGAGTAATAGAAATCGAGGTCACGGCTGAGACCGAGGTAGAGGCAATTCTACCAGTAATTTTAACAGTAAACACGATGGTATTTTTTGGCCATCAGAATTCCCCAGTATCAACAGAACATAAGAAGTTTCTTCTAGAAAAGCTGCTAAAGATGTCCTCCTCATCCCATAACAGTATATTATCGACAGCATAACAGAAGAGACAATTCTATTGGTTGAAACCGCAGATGAAAAATGGATGACAGATCCGTGGGAAATTAAGACGCAATATCTTTCAACTCAATAATTTCCCCCTCACTTCGACCAGTATAGATATATCTATGAGGAAATCATCATTGAAACAACATCTATGGAGATTAAGCATACACTCCATGATCCCAACATAAACACTAGCCTAATTACCTTTAGTAAGGCTATTATCCGTCATATCATGTCCATTAGTCAATGAGGAATCCATCCTCATACAGCCCGCAGTCTAGACATCAGTAATAAAAAAACAAAATATAGCTATTGGGATTATATTGATTCCTTAACCTACATGTTTTATTATCAGAATCATGTCCACAACCATACATGGTTTATCAGAATTTTTCCAAAAGTTCTCAACAATGAGCTACTAAATTGGTTCCTTATCTTGTGGGATAAATTCAGTATTACATTGGACTTAACTGAACAAGTTCAGATAGAATTTAAAGAGTGGCAAGCAGCCTACTCTCTCTTAACAGGAAACAAGGACATTGCAATGTCAAAATCAGTAACCCATTTCATTATTCGTTTCAATATCCCATGGATTTGGAAATAAGATTTACAATGTGATTACCAGAACAAAATCCCAAGACTGAAACGAATTTTTTACACTAAATGGTGGGACAAAATGATGAACCCTCATTTACCAAAATTAATTAAGGCTATCAAAACCCATGCCCAAGCCTGTTTTGATGCCATCCTAAAAGTTCTATCAGTCCCAACTGGAAACCCTTTTATCAATGCTCAACTAGAGTTGAAACAGAAATGTCCTAATCTACCTAAAAAAGAATTACTCGTCAAGACCATGGATTACATCAAGGAAAAGTTTCTCCATGCCCTCGTTCCAGAAGATATATCCATGAAATCAGTAAACAGCCAAACATGATCTAATGACAATGCATTCAGTATTCTGGCTGGAGAAAGCCAGGATCCAGAACCATCTGATCCTACCATTGCAGATTTCTGGGATTCACTCACCACACTGATCTAAGAAAAACTGGAAGAAGATAAGATAGGTAAAGCAAAAATCTAATCTTGTCTTCGAATACCAGCAACAACAAACAAAAGCAGATTCTCACTATCCACTAAGAGAAGATGACAAATCTAATTTTAATAAAGCAGATATCCACTAACAGAAAACGACAAATCTACTTTTACTAAAGTAGATTCCCACTCACATAAGATAAAGAAGATAAGGATGTACGACTCCAGCTCATCCAGGACACACCACCTTATCTTTCTTTTCCTATATCTTTACTTTTTGTAGTATAAAAGGGAGCCTCACCCTTTGTTGAAGGTAGAACGCTCATGTGCTGAGCAAACATTAATAACATGTTATCCCTTCTCTCTACATTCTCTCTCTAAGTTCATCTCTATATTCATATTTCTACCTGCAAACATAATTCTTGAAGCATATAATTCTTGAAGAATATTATAGTTGCGGCTCTATCTGGAGCCCTGTAAAGCTACCTCACCAGTAAGTTTCTCCCTTTAATTTAAACAGTAATTGTTCATGAGACAATATATGTCGTAATTTGAATTTAATATAACCATTACTATGACCTTCAGTATTCATGATCCATGCTAACTAAAGGAGAACTCAATGTGTCCCTATTGAGGATGAAGAGGCAATTAATGTACATTCAGTAAGTTTGAGAAACAGTCAATGAATAGTTAGTGGGAAGTCGCGTATTGGTAAGGTCCGTCGAGCAGACATTGCATTAGGACCGTTGATCCATGTAAAACGTTGAGAGACATGCTAGATATGAGTTACTATGTTCCTTGAATTAACTAGATGTATATTGGTTAGCCCCTCACTCAGTGGGTGCATGTTAGTTAGCTCCCAAGTTGGTATCATATATATGTAAATAATTATTATTTATATTTTTATTATTTTTATAAGAGAGAGATTTTAATGATGAGAGGGAGATTTTGATTTGAGAGAGAGAGGGAGTTGTGATTTTATATGAGAGGTAGTGAAATAATGAGAGAGAGATAAAGATAACAAAAATCCAAGAGCAACCCAAAGTCCTATTTATATTTAATTAAAATACTTAGTGTCAATCATTTATATAAATAAGATCTAAAAATTATATGAATAGAAATAGAAATATATGTCAATTATTTCTATAAACTAGTTGACAATTCGAGTTCGAATACGATTTCAAATACACATTTAATAAAGATTAACAGTATTGGTAAAAGAAAAAAACTTACTTATATACTAAAATTCTGTATTAAAAATCCATGTCATTAACTCATTAAGTCCCTTTATAATCACAGATTTACAGTTATTATTAAATTAAAAAAAGTACTTATATACATAACTAATATCAGATTAAATTAATGATAGTAATTCTTAACGTACAATGCTTAATAAATGTACTGTTAAATTTTTAAACTTGTTATCTAATAAATGTACTGTTAAATTTAGTCTATGATTCTGTAAAAAAAAATTTCCTTTAACCAGGGATCGAAGGGAAATAGTAATGGTAACAATTGATTGATATAAGTATTAATAAGAGAGAGAGAGAGAGGCATAAATGCTCTGAGTTGTGTTTTTTTGTGTTGAATGTTTTTTTTCATTTAATACATTGGTCTTATATAGGCTTCCCAAATAACATGAGTTGATTAAAATAATAATATAAATGGAGACACTCATTATGCCTAAGGATTATACTCATTCGTGAATTACTCTGCTAGGTATGGTCCCCTTTCCTTCTCTCGTTTCTCATATGTCTCGCTCAGCCGCCAATCAGTCAAATCCACTTGGTGATTTCTTCTGGTTTCGAGCTGATCAGTCATAGCCCTACCAATCTATCTCATAAGAGTCATTCAACTTACCCAATCAATCATAGCCTTTTGACTATCATTTCCAATCCCTTTCATCCATTCCCACTCTTCTTCTTTTTTCGTTGTTGCATAGTTCTATGAGTGCCTTTCCCGTTTCAGGGGTGCGGGTCCCCCATCAGTCTTTTCCCATTCTCAAAGGTGCAAGTCCTCTTTCAGCCTTTTCTCGTTCACAAAGGTGTGAGTCCTCTGTTAGTCTTTTCCCATTTTCAAAGGTGTAAGTCCTATGTCAACTTTTTCCTGTTCTGATAAGGTTTTCCCGCTTCTGTGCTCTTTTTGTTTTTCTAGTTCCTTCCTGTTTAAAGTTACTTCCTATTTATAGCTTCTTCTTGTTTAGATCTCCTTCTTTTTAGAGTTCCTTCCCGTTTAGAGTTCTCGTCCGCATTTTTCGCTTACCTCATGTTCTGTTTGTGTCACTTCTATTTTCCTGTCTAGCCCCCAATCTTGCCATGTTCATGGTCCACGCATCCCCTCAGGATTCGTTCTTTCTGTACATGTGTCTTGGGTGGTTTTTTCCCTGTTCATTTTCCCCCCATTACACTTAATAAAGTTTCATTTTTTATGTGTAAGGATGAGGAGTTTTGATTTACATGCGCTTTTTTGAAGATCATCTTGTCTTTTCTCGGGAACCTGCAATTCTTTGGAAATAACAAAAAAATACATATAATGTTAATTAAATCAAGAGAGATGCGTGTTTTTCCTGTGATGGCGCTTCGTTCCTCGCTACTGCTCACATCTTTCCTGTAAAGTAGCTTTTCATTATCTTTCTTTTGCCTCTTCGGTTTCCTGCTTTCAATTGCTTTGAGCGATGTGCGCTTAGTTTCATTTTCTTTTTCTAGCTATCGTCGTGCCATTTGCTGGTGCAGGTGATGGTTCTGTCTTGTCAGTTACGCCTTTTCAGAAACGACCCTTCAGATTCTCGTTTTAAAAATTTTCATGAAGAGGCATTTTTATTTTCTTTTTGAATATGCATCTTATTTAAGGTCTCTCTTTCTTCATTTCTTCCTACCTTCATCTTCTCGTGGTAAAATAATCTCCCAACCTATCTTCTTTTTCTTCGTCTTTTTTCTGAATTTCTTACCCAAAATCCCTTCTTCTTCATCCATGGCGCGCGTCAACACTTCTAAGTTTAAGCCACATGTACCTTTGGTTAGAAGCTAGGCTGAGTTAGAGCATTTTTTAGATTCCCACTGTGATGCCTTTCCCCCCGATGTAGTGTGCGATTTAGGTAAAAGGGGGCATGCAGGCCACCCATGTAGCCCTCCATACCAAATAACCTTAAGCCCTATGTATATAGCCTTGGGACTTAAGCTTCCCTTCTCTCCTTTCTTTCAGGAATTTTTCCACACCTATAAATTAGCTCCATCTAAGTTTACCCCTAGTTCGTATAGGATTTTACTCACTTTTGAAGCCTTGAATAGGAGGCACAATTTAGATTTAGGAGTAGATGAACTTAGGGAGTGCTACATCGTCAAGTACCACGTCGAGTCTGAATGTTACTATTTGGCCCCTCGTCCCAATGCTGAGAAAATAAAAATGATCATCGAGATCCTAAAAGGGGACAAAGGCAGGGAACAAGATGTTCTCCAGATAGGAGGGAACTGGGGCGGTGATGGACACTGGACGATTCCCCGTAGATGGAGAGTCTATGGTAAGTCGTCGGTGCTCCGGTATCCGATTCTTTGCCTTATCTTCACTGACTTTCTTTCTTTACCTTTGTCTTGTAGATAACAAAAGGGACAAGCTTCCCTATCTATCCCAAGATTCAAAGGAAAAGATTTAGTTGCGTTCAACATCCGTGGACAGGATTGAGATGATCTTTTAGACTCGAGATGGGAAATCAACATCGCCATCATCCTGGGAAATAATCAAGCTCCACCTCTTCGTACAGTGCCACTTTCCTTAGTGCAGCAATCCACATCATCTCCTTCGTCTTCTCCTAAAATCCCATTAGGTATTCCTACTTCCCAGTCTCCGATTTCTGTTTCTAGTACTTTCATTTCTCCTGGGTCTGAATGGGTAGATGCGGAATGAAAGCGTCTGTTTTGAAACCTTGCAGTGAACATTATGTCGAGGCACGCACGTCTGAAAAGTATTATCATTACGGACATTGTCGAGGAAGAAAGGAACATCCGCTCGAGGCTTGAGGCTCCAAGTTCTTCCCAAATGGACCCTTCTCATGCTTCCAACGAGACCTTGATTGTTCCTGCTTCTCCTCCAGTCATTCCTCTTGGCCCTTCAGTTGCAGCTGAGACTTTTATGCGGCGCCATTCTACTCTTCCCCTTGCACAATGGGATTCGACTCCCGTCCAGTCTTCCAACGAAGACCCTTCCTTGTGGAGATGGAAGTATTTTCATAGGGTCCCCTAGATCCCCGCTTCTGTCAACTTTCTGGGTGACCCCTGTTCAGCTCACACTGTGCTCCTCGGGGTTAAGTCAGTACAATATGTCTGTCGGGAACCAGCTCTGTTCCCTAAGCCATGGTTTGATTATGGTATTTCCCTTTGATCTTTTTTCTACTTCCTTCATTCATCATCTTCCTTTATTTTACTGAGTTTTGTTTCCTTTTGTATTTTTTCAGGCCATTATTTTCCACAATAGTCTTCATGAGAACTTTCTGGTTAATGAGTAGACTGTTTCCCATTAGAAGTGGAAGATCAAGAGTAACGACGGGGTTTGACGGGGTTTTTATAGACTCAGAGGGCTGAAATTGAGCGTCTTTCCAAAAGAGAAGCGGAGCACCAGAGCGTTGTTGAAGAGTTAGCTTGGGGAGCAGCGGTCGCAATAGCAGAGCATTCTAGTCTTGAAGAGTGTTTGAGGGCTACGAAGGAGGCCCTTGAGGAGTCTGAGAGGTGCCAGACTACTTCCTTCGAGAATTTAAAAATAGTGGAAAAGAGGTTGGCCGCTACTGAAGCTGCCCGGGAGGAGGCCGAACGAAGAGAAGAGGAGACTGATGACATTTGTCAAGCTCTCTTCGAAAAGACCGAGAATAAGGTTTACCTCACCGGGTACAAGGGTGGGAAGGAGAACCTTCTTCCCAAGGTCTCTTTAGATGGGGCCACTATAACCTAGGCGGAGGCCACTCCCGAGGGTGTTCGCGCTTCTGAGGAAGCCGTAATCGCTCCGATCGAAGAAGCTAGTGTTCCCGTTATGGAGGACACTGAAGACGTCGCGCCTGACCCTCCTACTATTAGGATCATCCTGGTGGATGAGTCTTAGTCTTCTTTTTCCTTCCTGTAAATTTACTTATGTACATTTTTCTTTTTCTTTTTTTAAATCATTTTGTAATTTTCCTGATGAAGGAAATGACTCTCTATCCTTGGCGTGCTTTATAAGTTTACTAATTATATTTAGCAAAATTTGAGTATGTAAAGTAAACTTTTGTACTTTTAACACCTTTCAATCGAATAATTTTTCAAATGCTTGAATGAAGAAGAATTACTGAGTAACTCAACATTTTAGCTCACAGTGATTTCTTGGTTCAAAGGTATTCCTAGTAAAAATTTAGTTAGACTTGAGCAATTTAAAGGATTTTCCACTTACAATGTTTTTCCCGCTTTCAAAGTTGTTCCTGTTTAGAGCGGATGAGTTTTCCTGTGTCCGTCTTCTTCTGAGTTTTCCATTTTCTTTTTTCCTTTCCTTGCATTGTGTTTCACCCATTGTTCGCTTCTTTCCTTGGTTTTCTTTTGTTTACTTTCCACATTTTAGAGAGAATGTTTTCCCCATTCTCAAGGGTTTAGACTTCTAGGCCACCGACCTTTCTCCAGTTTGATTTTTCTTTTTATAGAGTAGGCATCCCCGCTCTCTAGACTTTAGGCTTCTAAACCATCAACCTGATTTCCATTTTAGAGAGTTATTTTTGTTCCGCCCATGGTGACTTAGGCTTTCAGGCCATAGCATTACTCATTTTTCCACATTTTAGAGAGAGTTTTTTCCAGCGCTCAATGGCTTTGGATTTTAGGCCGCCAACCTTTTTCCATTTTCCACATTTTAGAGAATATTTTTCCTACTCTCAAGGGCTTAGGCTTCTAGGCCGTCAACCTTTTTCACATTTTAGAGAGAAGGTTATTCCCGATCTCAAGGGCTTAGGTTTCTCGGCCGCCGACCTTTCTTTTGTTCTCTCCTTTTTTTATTGTAAATAAGGGAGAGAAAGAAGGAAAGAATTGACACCAATTTTTTTATGTGGAAAACCCTTACGGGAAAAAACCACGGCAGAAATTATATATTACAATAACATTCAATAATTTAAATGAAGTATTTCTTAAGGTAACTAGTGTTCTGGGGTTTTACCAATTATGCTCCTTCTGTCATGAGGTGATAATAGCCACTTCGGCCCACTGTTTTGATGATGAAAGGGCCTTCCCAAGACAGACCAAACTTTCCTTCTATTTGAAATGTCTTTTTTAAAACTAAGTATCCTTCCTCGAATTCTCACCTTCTAACTCTTTTCTGATTGTAATTAGCTATTTGTATGAGTTCTTTTTCCCTTCTTTCTTCTAACAAATCAAGACTTCCTTTTATGAGATCTTCCTTTTGTTGTTTAGTTAGTTCTGATTTGAGAGTTGGATTTCTTATTTCCATAGGTATAACAACTTCTATTCAGTAGGCTAAGGCAAATGGTGTTTCGCCTGTCTCTTCTCTAGGAGTTGTTCGATACGCACACAGTATTGCCGATAATTCTTCTACCCATTTTCCCTTTGCTGACTCTAGATGTTTCTTCATGTTAACAAGTATGATTCAGTTTGACCTTTCAGTCTATCCGTTTCCTTGGGTGTAGAGAATCAGTTGAAAATTTGCAGATCTTCGCAAAAAGTCCTCGCCATCTTTCTAGTAAATTGAAGCCCGTTGTCAGATACTAAAACCCGAAGTATTCCATATCTACACACTATATTTTTTCACAGGAATCCCCTTACTTCTTCTTCACGAATCCTAGGAAAGGCTTCTGCCTCAATCCACTTGGTGAACTAGTCTATGGAAATTAGTGGGAAACGTTTCTTAGCGGGTGCCATAGGGAGTGGTTCGACGATGTCTAGAGCCCACTGCATGAATGGCCAATGGCTTGTCACGGTGTTGAGTTCTACTGTGGCTAATTTTATCATGGGGCGAATCCCGTTGCACTTTCGGCCAGTAATATCCTTCATTTAGCACTTTGTGAGCTAGAGATTTGCCCCCGGTATGATTCCTGCATACTACTCCGTGAATTTTTGCTAAACGTATTCGGCTCCCTTTTCCTTTAAACACTTCGAATACAGTCCGAAAAAAGACCATTTATACAATGAATCATTAATCAAGCAATACCTGACACTATGTTGTTGAATCTTTCTAGCATGAAGTTTGTCTCGAGGTAGGATTCCTTCTTTCAAGCAACGAATCACGTCGTCCTGCTAACTCGGCTCCTGCTCAACTTCCACTTTTGCTACTTTTTGGTTGCGAGGCTTGGTATTTCTAGAAATTCAATTGGTACGCTTCTTTTTTGTGGGAGATGCAATGAAGACCCCAAATTAGCTAATGCCTTAGTGTGTCTATTTTCTATTCTTGGGATATGGTGGCTTTCCAAAATTTTTAATTGTTTGAGCAGTCCCTTTGTCCGTTGCAGGTAACTAATCATCATTTCATCTTTTACCATGAACTCTCTCGTTATCTACTTTACTACCAACATTGAATCACAAAATATTTTTATTTCATTTACCTCTAATTACCGTAACGTAGTGATTCCCGCTATTAGAGTTTCACATTCGGCTTCATTGTTTGAGGCGTTGAATTCAAATGAGATGGAGTGTTCGATCATTTCACCAAACAGAGTCTGCAACACCACTCCCGCTTTGGCTCCCTTATTTTTCGAGGCTCCGTCAACGTATGGTTCCCACATCCCGCTTTTAATTTCTTGGTATCCACTTTTTGTTTTCTCCTTGGTGTTCGGTAAAATCTGCCATGAAATCGGCCAAGGCTTGCCCTTTAATTGATGTTCTCAGCTCGTCGTGGATCTCGTATTGGCTTAACTCGATTGATCACTTTTCCATTCTTTTTCTTATTTCAGGTGAATGTAGGAGACTTCTAATTGGAGAGTCTATCAGCACCTTTATGACATGTTGCTGAAAGTAGGGCCTTAGTTTTCTTGCGGCTACCACAACCGCCAATATCAATTTTTCCATCCTTTTGTAATGGGTTTTGGCAGCTATCAAACTTTTGATTAGGACACCACTGACGATGGTCTATGAGACGAATATATATAAGTATAAAGGTTCCCCCAACTTTGTCTTTGAAAATAACGGTGGAGTTGCCAAGCATTCTTTTATCTTGCTAAAAGCCTACTCATACTCGTCATCCCATTCGTCCGTTGAATTCTTCATCAGTTTTGCAAAGAGTGGTTTACACTTGTTGGTTGATCTTGAAAAAAATCTATTCAATGTTGTTAACCTTCCCGTTAAGCCTTGTATATATTTTTGCTTTCACGGGGAATTCATCTCCATTATGGCTTATCCGGGTTGACCTCGATTCCTCACTGCGTAACCAAGTGGCCGAGGAATTTCCTGGCCGCCACTCCGAAGGTGCATTTTTCTAGATTCAACTTCATCGAATTTTTCCTCAGGATAGAAAAGGCCTCACCAAGGTTTTTGATGTTATCTTTCCGCTCACAACTTTTCACCAGCATGTCATCTGCTTAAACTTCCATGATTTTCTCGACCTGTTCTTGGAAAATTTTATTTACCAACCTTTGGTAGGTTGCACCTACATTTTTTACACCAAAATGAGTTACCTTATAGCAAAAAGTACCATGTTCAGTTATGAAATATGTTTTTTCTTGGTCAGGTTGGAATATTTTCACCTAGTTGTATCCTAGAAAGACATCCATGAAGCTCAGAAGTTCGTGTCCCGAGATAGCATCCACCATCTGATCTATTTTGGGTAATGAATATTCGTCTTTTGGGCAGACATTGTTTAGATCTGTGAAGTCCACACAAATCCTCTATTTCCCGTTTTTCTTTTTCACCATGACAACGTTAGAGAGCCATTCTGGATAATCTACCTCCCTGATGAAATCCACTTTTAGCAGTTTGTCAACTTCTTCTTTGATGGCCATGTTTCTTTCTGGCGTGAAACTTCATTTTCACTGCTTAACTAGTTTAGCAGAAGGTTCATTATTCAATTTATGATAGATTACATTTTTCAGCATACCTAGCATCTCCTAGTGGTGGTTGCAAAAATGTCTTTGTTCCTCATAGAGAGTCAGTCAACCTTTCCTTTTCCGTTTCCTCCAGGTGGGCTCCAATATTTGTCATTTTCTGTGTTTCTTCATTTAGAAAATGGATTCAATTATTCTCTTGCTTCGTACCTCAGGCCCACCTACGCATCCTTCTATGATTGCTATTGTTCATTAGCAACCACCAGCTTCTCTTCCGTTTTCCTGTTTTCTGTTTCCTCGCTGATTCTATCAGTTATTGCGCAAATCGTGGAAGCGTTAGGTCCCCTCTTATGGTTCTAATCCCTTAAAAGATGGATATTTCAGCACTTGGTAGTAGGTGGATGGCACTGCCTTCATTTTATGTAACCAAGTTCTTCCCAAAATAGCATAGTAAGGGGACGATGTGTCCTGTACCATGAACTTGATGAGGTAACTGAATGGTTCTGCACTAACTGTAAGTTTGATCAACCCTTCTGAGTAGTTCACAGTCCCATTGAAACCTACTATTGGCTACGACAGACCTTGTAACTGTCATTCCCCCACGGACATCTTTTCAAGCGTTGATCGATGGAGAATATTGACGGCACTCATGTTGTCAATTAGCACCCTTCTCAGCAGACAATTTCCTACCTTTATTGAGATGACAAGGGCATCTTTATGGCTCCCGTCATACTTCAAGTCTATGTCGTAAAAATGAGTGGGAGATTCCCACTTTCGTTGGCGGTACTTCCCCATTTATGGCTTCCTTCCAATATTGGTCTTGTGCTGTACAATTTCCTTTCATGTCTGGTAGTCCCCTCTATTCAGTTAATGTGATGATGGTGTCAACTATTCAGAGCGCCTGCTTCCCATTATCCTTTTTTCCTCCATCATGGACTTCCCTTTTAGCTTCCCGCTTTGGTTCTTCTCTCTTCATGAATTGATTAAGGTATCCTTCTTTCACTAGTTTCTCTACATAATCCTTCAACTGGAAGTAATATTTTGTAAAATGTACGTTGCTCCTGTGGAATGAGTAGTATTTTTCTTTATCCACGTGGTTTGGGTCTCTTATAAGCGGGGCCGATCTTTTCAGCCAAGATTTGTCTTTTATCATCTCCAAGACTTGGATTATCGAGACAATCAACCGGGTGTAGATTTTGTCTCTAGGATGGATGTCATCCACGTATATCTTTCGAGTGATAGTTCTATTATGCTTGTTGTCTCCCTGCTCACCTTCTTTTTCTATTCTCAGATTCTGCTTTCTGCCTACACTTTAGCTCTGTTCTTCTTTCTTTGGCTCTTTAATACGTCGTCCCGCCTATTTTAACAAACTTTTCTTCTCTTCTTCCAATGTGATGTATGCTTGCATTCTTTGTAAAGTCTCCGCTAGGGTTAAAGGTTTTATCTTTGATAAATTAAAAAGAAGGATGACTCTAGATCCAGTCCCCGTCTAAAAGCCAATCTTGTCACTTTGTCGTCATAGTTTTACACATTGGCCATCTCCTCTTTGAATCTATGAGTGTATTCCTGAAGTGTTTCTTTTTTCCTTCTGGGTGGATATCGTCAGAAGGTAGTCTGCGTCCTCCACTACTACTTGGTAAGTAGAGTACTGTACTAAGAAGATAGTGGACATGGCAGTAAAGTTAGTAATAGATTGAGCAGGGAGGGAGTGATACCATTTAAGTGCAGTCTCGTCTAGACTTGTGGGGAATATCCTACACATCAAAGCGTCTTCATGTTGGTATAATGTCATGACTTTCTTGAACCATCTAGATGATCTAGAGGATCAGATTTCCCTCAATAACATTTGAATTTAGGTGCCACAGACTTCCTCAGAATTACGGCTGCCAAGATTTCTGGACTTAATGGAGTTCTCATGAGTGATTTTAGGTCAGTTTTTCTTTTATTTCCCAGGCTCCTTAGTTCCATCATCTCCTCCATGGTAGCTTCCGTCATGACTCTTGGTTATCGAATTTCTCCCGCCTCCTCCTTTTCGCGTTCCTTGGACTCAACTTCTCCGTCTTCATTATGCACGCTCCTACTATTTTCATTTGTCTTACTGTCGTATGACATCGTGTCTGTTTCCCTCCTGGTGGTTTTGAATTTCCTCACGGTTAGTGTGTTGACCGACTTCTGCACGTGTCTGTGCAATGCAACGATATGTTCCTGCATCGTCTGCCACGCGTTGTTTAGCATTTCGGCATTTCGGTGTTCCATCTCTTGCATTCGGCTTAGAATAGCCTGAAGCATCTAAGATGGGGGAGCAGGGTGATTTGCTTGTTCATCCCCGTTCCTGTTTCCTTCATTAAGGGCGGTGTTCGATCTGGTTCGAGGCATGGTTTGGTTTTTTGGAGGGTATTTTGAGGTTTTTTCTTTTCTCAATGAAAGCACCAAAATGTAAATGATTTTTTCTGTTAACTAGGGATCGAAGAGAAATAGTATTGTTAACAATTGATTGATATAAGTATTAACAAGAGAGAGGGGGGCGTAAATGCTATAAGTTGTGTGTTTTTTGTTGTCTTGAATGTTTTTTTTCATTTAATACATTGGTCTTATATAGGCTACCCAAATAACATGAGTTGATTAAAATAACAATATAAATGGAGGCATTCATTATGCCTAGAGATTACACCCGTTCGTGGGGATTACTCTGCTAGGTATGAGCCCATTTCCCTTTCTCATTTATCATGTATCTCGCTCAGCCGCCAATCAATCACAGCCACTTGGTGATTTCTTGTGGTTTCGAGTCAATCAATAATAATTACTTGGTGGTCCACTAACCTATCTCATTTGAGTCATTCAGTTTACCCAATCAATCACAGTCTTTTAATTGTCATTTTTATCCCTTTCGTCTATTCCCACT
Organism: Datisca glomerata; assembly: GCA_003255025.1. Taxonomy (NCBI): domain Eukaryota; kingdom Viridiplantae; phylum Streptophyta; class Magnoliopsida; order Cucurbitales; family Datiscaceae; genus Datisca; species Datisca glomerata. The sequence continues at coordinate 649,165 of QANY01013145.1, read as the reverse complement.
CTTCTTCTTTTTTCGTTCTTGCATAGTTCGGTGAGTGCCTTTCCCGTTCTAGAGGCGCGTGTTCCCCGTCAATCTTTTCTCATTCTCAAAGGTGCGAGTCCTCTGTCAGTCTTTTTTCGTTCTCAAATGTGCGAGTCCTCTGTCAGTCTTTTCTCGTTCTCAAAGGTGCGAGCCCTCTGTCAGCTTTTTCCCATTTTGATGAAGTTTCCCGCTTCCGTGCTCTTTTCCATTTCTCGAGTTCCTTCTCGTTTAAAGTTCCTTCCTGTTTAGAGCTCTTTCCTGTTTAGAGCTCCTTTGTGTTTAGAGTTCCTTCCCGTTTAGAGCTCCTTCCCGTTTAGAGTTCATGTCCGCATTTTTCGCTTACCTCATGATTTGTTTGTCACTTCTGTTTTCTCGTCTAGCTCACAATCTTACCATGTTCATGGTCCGCACGTCCCCTCAAGATTCGTTCTTTATGTACACGTGCCTTGGGTGATTTTTTCCAGTTCCGATTCATTGATAAATAATAACATCATTCATTAATATCTTTTATTGACCTAAAAATCACTAAATCAAAACACTTGCACTAATACAAATAATTTGGACCTAATTGCATGGACTTACACTAATATCACTCGCAGGGTCTTCAAACGTACTTCTTAAGTCACTGTCGTGTGAAAAAAAAAAACAACGCGCGAGTCATACACATTTAAAAAAAAGTCTAAAGACTTTCAGCCCCTGACCTTTTCAACCAAATCCAAATCTCTTGCACATCCGCTCCTCCATATATAATACTTGAAATCTTTTCAAAACCCAATCTTCATTCTCCACTTCACCACCGCCCACCGTCCACGGCCATCACATTCCCTTTCACCGTATCTTCTTCCTCAAGCTTTCATCTTTTTTTTTCTCTAATGGCCAAGCTATACCGTTACCAGCAACTCAATCACCTTTCAATATCAATTCTACTCATTGTTCTTCTACTATCTCAGTCTTCTTCATCAGCTAGACTTCTGAATGACCATTATCTTCCAATCGACCGGGAAGCCGCCATGCCAGTTTTGAGTCTAGCTCTTCCGGGCAACAACGCCGTAGCCGTTACTTTGTCGGAGAATGACAGACAGAATAATGTTGTACCGTGTGATTACATGGAAGAGAACAAGAACTTAGAGTATGGAAATAGGGAAGCTTCTAGAAGTTTGTCCGGTGGTAAATATGGATCGCTGATTCTGAATATGCTTCCCAAGGGGAAAGTTCCATCGTCTGGACCAAGCAAACGAACCAACAGCTTCAACAACTAGACTGGTCTCTGTCAATTCCGGTGTCGTTTTGACATTAAATAGGCTAATTATTTATTTAATTTGTTATTCTTTTAATTTTGTTGGTGATTTTACTATAGTTTTAATTTCCAGATGTGTAAATACTTATCACACAATTAGAGGGAAAGTTTTTTAGCCAGAGCTAGGGTGGTCTGATTTATTTCCCTTTTCATTTTTATTTTGAATTATATTGTCGTCATATATGGGTATATTACATATAAGCATTCAAAAACTTGTGCTTATATTTAAGGTTAAAGGAAGTTTTATTTTTTGAGTATTATAAATATGAGAAATGCTAATATAAATCGCACATTTTCAACGATTTATGGATTTAAAACATTAAGATCAATTATGTTGAACTATTAAAATAATACACATTATTTGTGTACGAGCGTAGTTGGTACGACTTCAAATATTATTTTTTTGTGATGAATGTTTCCAATTATCAGACAAATTTCCAAATTTAAGAATGTGATTAGGATTAACCCAAAATAGAATATAAATGTAATTAACCTTATTACATTGACTGACCCAAAGGGAGGCAATATTCAACTTTGAACTTTCAACGGAGCAGAAATTTGGTTGGCAAATACAATTAAGAAGGCAATGCATGCGGCAATGACACTAGTGCTTCGCCGCCTTCCTTGACAAATGACTTTCTTTTTTAATTCCAAGTTTCTAATTCAACATCTTCTTTTACGTCCTCTTTGAAAAACATTCAAATATTGGCTTACCTAAAGATTGGATGGTGCCGTAATTAATTAACTAAAAACTTAATTAATTTAGGGTAGGGTATGCTTGGCAGCTCGTATTATAAGGTAGAACAATCCTAATTGAAAAATATAATGTCATACAATTTAGTACGTCAAGCACTGTACGTACTAAGTACACAGAGCATATGTTTTGAGGATACACGTATGTTTTTATTCACAACTTAGTTCACCACTTTTAACGATTCATGCTAAAAGTTGAAGAGTGACAATTGACAAATGATGAAGGACGAATCTAGTTTTACTTTTTAATTTTTGAATATTTGTCAATATAATATTCTTAAAAAATTCTATGATACCGGATTAGTATTGATTCCAGATTAACACAACGATATCAGTATGACCCAAGAGGGGATCAAACTCTAGTATCGATGCCCTAAATTATAAATGAATCAACCAAGGTAATTTACCTTGATTATTTATCACGACCAAATCGAACACAACCCGTCAAAGCTAGCTACAAGGGTTTGTAAATGAGTATGGGGCTTCTTAGCTCTATCCTGAGCTAACGATGTATTCTGTCAAAGAGGGGGAAACTCAATCCTAATTTTATGCTAAAAATTATATGAAAAATCAACTTTTTAACTCAAATTATAAAAATAATAAAAAATGATTAAAATAAATAATTTATTTATTAATATATTAATTATCATATTTCGGCCATGTTTGAAATAAAAAAATTACAAATATTTTTACAGTTTGAATTGAAAATTAGGTCATTTTTACTATTCTTCCAATTTTACATGCTGTACCTTTTTTTAATCTAGTTTTCTCAATCAACTTTTCAAATAATTTAAATAATTTTGTACTCGAGTGCCTTTAGCATATGATTTTGAGTTTCTTATGTAACTGATGTCTGTGCAATAGAAACAAATTTGAATTTAACTATAAACGTCTAAGTATTAATGACGTAACTAAAAATAGACATAACTAAAACCCAGTAGATCTTTTACTTTATTTCGCAACAATTATAACCATAAAATTTTAGGGTTGATGACATGCTCTTCTTTTCCATCTTTCTTTTCATACATGAATTTCAGAATCGCGTGTCATAATTTTCCCAAGAACCGCACTAAAAATAATCCTGTTGGATGAGATTTTTGAAAATTTAGGACATTTGGGCTCTTGAATCTGTGTAGAAATGAGAAAAAAGAGCAAGGGAACATATGCCTCGCTATCTACAATTTAGGGGACAAAAGTTTATTTTGTAACTTTTTGAAGGCTTCAGTTACTACAAAACAAAGTATAAAAATTCATTTGAGTATAAGCTCATCATTTATGGAGGAAGGGGTATACAGATTTTCTAAGAACCGACCGAACCGATCAAATCGAATATGTTCAGTCGGTTATTTTACTATACAGATTTTAATCAGTTCGGTTATAATTTTTAATAATTGTATAATCGGTTCGAACCGATTATAACCCTAATATATACATATATATATATATATATATATATATTCATCATTTACCTGAACTATTCTATTCTACAAAAAAAAAAAATAATTCACATTTTTACTTTTGTCTACTTTTGTAATTATTGTACTGAGTTGTCTAATTATTTGACAACTCAGTACAATAATTACAGAAGAAGATAAAAATGTAAAGATTCTTTGATAATTGCTATCTCGGTCTTCGTCATTCATAATTAATCTGTCATGATTGCTGTGGTTGAAATGTCATTGAGACTGTTGCACATTGGATTCCTTGATAATTGTTATCTTAAATTCTTGTATCTTTTTTATTTGTTAGAGAAATCATAATTACTGTCTGAAAATGTCATTGTGACTATTGCCATTGTTTACTTTTCTTGAAGATCATTATGACCATTGTATTGTGTTGAGTTGTCATTATGATCAATTGATTCTTAGATCTTAATATAACATTGGCATTTTGCCAAGGAAAAATCATTTTGTTTACTGATTAATTCAGATTTATTCATTATCACTAGGATCAATATTTTTTGAATAGGACCTTCAATTGCTGAGGGGTAACTTTTCTGGATGATTGATCTCTTTGGATTTTTGATTTAGTTTGGTGACTTGACTCTGCAGGTGGTTCAGAGTCTGATTCATTATTGTCTTCTAAAAAGAGAAGTAGAATTAATTCTTCCTCTAATTTGAGTTTAGGCTTGGTAGCATTTGATTTACCTTTTGAATAGGGTTTGGACTCAAGATTTGATTTGGGTTTGGAAGAATTTGGACTAGATAGTTTTATTTGTGGGGCTAGGTCAATGGGCTCATCAATTTTTAATGGAGCTTAGATAAAGGGATTTGTTAGTCCCATATTGGGTCGGATACTTGTAAATTCATGGTTGATGGATGCAATAATTTTATGGGTATTCAATTTATCCCACGATTTAGTATAATATGGTCTGGTGAGGATTTCATTTTCAACTGAGTATTGTCATTTCAAAATCCAAGGTATTTTGTATATGTTTGTAAAACAAAGTATTTAGGGAAATGAGATCTCAATTGGTGATGGCTTATAAACCTTTGAAAATAAGTTGAACCATTGTTGTAAATTAAATTAGAAAACGTTCTAAGGTAAGACCATGAATGGACCAACATTTTGAGAACCAATTTGAAAAATCCATTTTGAAATTGTTATCAAAATTTAAAAACCAAAAGTGCGAAAAGTCACTAATTTGATGCAAGAAAATCTCGTGTCATGCGTCAATATAGTCAAAATAATTATTGTTTGTGTTTAAAAGTATTTTGAAGCTTGAAGAATGAATTTCCAAACCTTCATAGTTATGATCCTAATGATAGAGAAAGAATGGTAAATGATTCTTTCCTCAGAATTTTCTATTGGGCTAATTTTTATGGATTTTGTTTCTAAGAGGATATCTCTGTAAAAACTGAGATTTTTGTTATTGTGTCTAAGGACATAATGGAATTTAGGAATGAAATGGGTTTTAGAAATTTGTGTTGGATCTTTCAGATGAGCAAATGAAGGCTTAATATGAAAGAAATTATGATAAATTGGTTGGTCAAGTGATTGATTAAAAGATTGATATTTGAAAAGAGGTCAAATTGTTTGACTAAGGTTAATTGGTAATCGGGTCTGATGGATCTAAGTATTATTAATTGGACTTGATTAGGAGTAGAAGACTCCTATTTGATTTGGGCCTTAAGGGCCAATTGTTGAGTCGAAGACTCTTCTATTTTTGAACCATTTATCACATATTTTCTTAAAATAATATTGATTCCTTTTATTAAGGATTTCACAGCATGCTTATGACATTTTTGAAATTCATCAGGCATGATGAAGAAAGTTTTTTTTAGTACCAAAAATTCTATTATTGTTTTATTTGAAAATTCAATTTTAGAATTTACTTGTCTCAATAGATTTTCAGTTAAAATTCCATTATAACATATTTTATTATTTTTGTAAAGACCTATTTTCATAATTTTCTTATACCATTGAATTAATTGTGTATTGAAGTCATACTTCAACCCAACATGTTCTAAAATTTCATCCAATTCATCAATCCAGTCATAGTTTGGATATTCAAATCTATTATGACCATAATTAATGTATGAGAATTTTGAACAAAAAGTGACAGTCTTGCCATTGAGCTTCTTTATTGTAAAACAATTTTGATTAAATACTCTGGCATCTACTTTCCCATATTCTAGTAGGCGAGATTTCTCAAATTTCCCTACGGCATAATCTTGGTATGATTTCCTGCAAAAGATTACAAGTAAGGAGGTCGTGAATTTAATTATTAATACATTGTATAAATTAAATATTGAAATCAATATTGCTATAAATATTGAATCAAAATTATTAATACATTGAAACATGTTTTGCATATTCATAATTAATTAAAGCAAACTTTTTATTTAATAAGGCAAATTGTATGAAATAAATTTCAAATCCTAGAAATCTATTTTTTGACTGAAATAATTTGATTCTTTTTTAAAAGATAACTAAAATTTTATGTTTTATTATCTTGGCAAATAATTCAAAGTATTTCTTGTATTGTTTGTCATATTTAAAGAAAATGTTATTAATGTAAACAATCAAGAAATTTAACCAGTATTATTTACTAATAATGCAGTTAATTAAGAATTAATTAAAGAATTCAATCATTATATTCTGAAACTTATTTGGAGTAAATTTAAGATCAAATAGTGTTATTTTCCATTTATAATGATCAAATATAATTTTATATTTATTAATCTTATTTATCTGGATTTGCCAAAATCTAGATTTTATGTCAAACTTAGAGAATGCAACAACTTCTCTAAATCTGTTGATTAAGTATATTTTGTTTGTTATTGGACATTTTATCCATTCTAAATCATCGTTAAGGGCTTGTAATTGATTACCAAATGAAAAATTCTTTGTTCAAAGATTTGATCTTGAAGAACAGTATCTTGAAGCTGTTCTTTAATTCTTTAGGATTTAAAAATAGAATTCTATTTTAAAGCTTTCACCTTCTCATTGTGAGAAAAAGAAAGAAATTTGAATTTAACAGGTTCATCCATAGGATATGTTATTATCTCATTATACTCTATTGTAAAAGGATACAACAAAGAAATGAATGGTAAACATATAATTGTTTTATACTTGGGAGGAAGTAGTCCTTCCTGAATATAATTGGAATCTACTCCTGAATCAACAAGAGACATTGTTATGAAATCAAAATCTTGAATTATTATTCTGCCTATTATACACCATTTCTTGATTTATATGTGATTAAGTATTTGGATGAAATTATCATTATTTTGATTGTTGATAATAGGTTCTTCAACCTTATAAATTGAAATTGGGAATCTACTAGGTTCTCCTAGTTTACAAGATTCATGATTTTTAATTAAACTCTTTATTTAAAGATTTAAGTCTTCTTTTATTTTAATATGTTTAATTTCTTTCTGAAGTTCATGTAGGATAACCTTTTTTTTCTTTCCTTTACCCTTATTGAATTTTTTAAGGGCTTGTGAAAGGCTTGCGATATTATTAGACTTAGTATTTTCTTTTAAATTACTTTCCTAAGTCTTTTTAGGTATTCTGGCTTGGATTTAATTTTGCTAATTAAATCCAACAAGAGATTTTCTTCTTGTTATTTATTTTTATATAGAACATTAATTTTTTGAACAATATCATAACTGAAAGAGTTAGGATTTGAGGATTCAGGGTATTCAAATTTTTCTACTCACTATCACTCTCATAGTTTTCTATTGACTCCGGGACTCAAACAATTCTTGTTGTTCTTTATTAGAGAATTTTAATTGATTAATTTTGTCTTTAAATTGACAAGTTTTAGAAGAATGACCATTCTAGCCATATTTAAAATAGTTAAGTTTATTTTTATCAAAAGAATATTTATTGTGTTTTCTTCTAGAATAAATTTTATTCTTAGATAAACGTTTGTCAAAATTTTTATTCTTTGGAAAATATTGGTTAAACATCTTATGCTTATTCTTATGGTATTTTCTCCTATCAGGCTTGTGAAACCTTCTAGGGTTTGTACGGAAATTTTTCTTAATAGGGGGTAAACCATACTGCTCACAAGAATTGCCTAATTCATATTTTATAGTTTATTTTTCTTTATTGATTTTCATACTAATGCATATTCCAAAATCTTCCTTTTATATTGTGGTAATAATTGTACCATATGTAAGACTATTATAGTCTATGTTTTCTAGGTTATTACTAAGGACTACTCTTATTTTGTGTGTGTACGAAATGGGTAATTTATTAACAAATTTTTCTTTCCAAGAGAGTTGATTATTATCATCCCTTGACATTATTCTAGAAAAAAATTATATTTTTGTTCCAGTGGATTTTACTTAGGGTTGGACACCTAAGATTGGTCAATTGATTATAAATATGTGAAGTAATATTACTTGACATTCCAATAAAGTATTGAACTATTGTGTAGAGAAGTGTATTGGTGGCATCAGGTATTGTTTCTTGTTTTTCTTCAATAATTAGTGTTCCTTCAGCATTAATCTTTATTACTGAAAGGATGATATTTTTAGATTCTTTTATGACAAATTTTTCCCACCAGGAATGTAGCATTCCTATGAATCTTGTGACTAAAAGATTTATTACCTCATTGTGAAGTAAATTATGTATGGTAATGTAGGTGTTACCTATCATGTCATGTGTTGAAATTTATTGAGAACATCCTGCTTAGAAAGTCCATTAATATTCCATTTGTGCTATTTATCTATAGAAACAGAAAATTGGTTAACTAAAGAATTTTCAGAAATTTGAATATCAAGAGGAAAAGAATTTTTAGGCCATTTCCTCTCTAATTTATTAATTTTTAAATTTTTATGTGATTCCTCAATATTATTAATGTTTGAAGATTCACTTATCGTGGATGATTCATAGGTGGATTCTGACCTATGATTTTCTAAATCTGAATTATCGTGTTGATTAATTACCTTCAAATTTATAGGTATATTATTAATAATCTTTGCACATGATTCTAAATTTTAAATGATTCTTCAATATTATTAATGATTGAAGATTCACTTATTGTAGACGACTCATGGGTGGACTCTGACCTATGGTTTTCTGGATCTGAACTATTGTCTTGATTGATTATTTTTAATTCATGAAGTATTTTATCAATCTGTTTATTGAGGGGAACAAAAATTGGAGTGGTTTTGTCTAAAAGATTTATTAAAAGTTTTTCTTCCAAAGTTTCACTAGATTCAGATCATCAACCTTATTCTCATTTTTTTCTAATCACTCACCTATTATAATTAGACTTTGATTGGTGTAATTGATTTGTTCATCTGATTTTTTATTTGATTTTTTTTTCTTTGAAATCTTGAAAGGAGAAACAGTGATTAAATCATTTCTCTGGTTAATGTCATCGGAGGATGATTTTTTAGTTTCTAAACATTTTAATGTTTCTTCAACTTTGTTAACATTTGAAGATTCATCAATTGTGAAATATTCATAGGTTGATTCCAACATATGGTTTTCTAAATTTGAACTACTATCCTCTAATTCTTGAAGTTTATTATTAGTAAGATTTTCAAATTCTGAACAATTGTTTTGACTATCAATCATTCCAGAATAAGATAATTCATTATTTTTTAAATTCTTTAATGTTTCTTCAATATTTGAAGATTCATTAATTATGAAATATTCATAGGTGGATTCTAACCTTTGAATATCTAATTCAAAGATACTGTCATGGTTACTAACCTTGGCAGATGATTTAATTTCTAAATATTTGGATGGTTCCTCAATACTATTTAAAGGTCCATAGGATTCTGACGACCATGATTCTTTAGTTTTATTATTTGAAGAATTATGAATTATGGATGGCTCATAGGTAGATTCTAACCTATAGCTATCAGATTCTGAGACATTGTCTTTTAAAGATTTTAACCTTCTAAGTATTTCTTCATAGGGATTTTCTCATAATGAATTTGGAGAGATTTAATGAAATCTTTATTAGGTTGAGAACTTTTATAATTAATTAGGATTTTTTCAGGTGGTGGATGACTGACAGTTACCACACTGGAGTCTTCCCTGAACCATTTAGATTTGAGGATTATTTTAATATTTTTCTCATAAAGATCTTCGATATAATCAAGGAAAAATATGTTAGCTTTGTATTTTTACATGAATGCTTTCCATTAGCAAGTATGATTTTTCTTTGATCCATATATATGAATCCTTGAACCTATTACGTCTATTAAGATTGACTGGATAATCATTGTGTTTATTTAGACTTGCCCAATCTGGTTTGTATTCTTACTGCAGAATATTTGGATTCAAATTTTTAGAATTTTTAAATTTTTCTTTTAATTCTTTAATCCTAAAATATTGATCATTATTATTTTTTTATTCAGAAAAGGAACTCGTAGGGGTACTAGACTGGTTATACTCCCTAACTTTAGAATTAAAATATTGGTAGTTAATTTTATTAGATTGTTTATTATTAAAGCTTGTCTGACTTTTTAGGAACTTATTCATTTAGGTTCTAGACCTTTAATTTTTAAATTTTTTAATTCTTGCTTTATTTGAATTCTAATGGATAATTTAGAATTGGAATTCTTACTTTTATTGGGTATACTTCATACCCTATAATTAACTTGATTAAAGTCTTCAAAATGATCTTCTTGATCATCTAAAAGGTATTCGAAATGATCATTTTGATCATCTAATGAATATTCAAAATATTTATGATCTACTTGATCATCTTCAAATTCAAAATATTCTTCATCCACTATGTTGGATATTGAAGATATTATATACCTTATGCTACTAGAAGAACTACTTTTAGATAACCTACTCATTGCTCAAAATAAATAAATTATTCTTATTATTGAGAATTTCATAGTGTATTTTTATTACTAACCTTGTTGTGACTTTTACAACCTCTTATTAGGCTTCACTCTTCTCCCTTCTGTCTCTACAACCACCATACCCTCGACATTTACGTATCTAAGAGGTCTTACTTTGGTCCTTGATGCTAACCAAATAGAAGCTGGTACGTCAGCCTCTGATAAACAAATTCACATATTAGATAAACAAATAATACAGAAAAATAATCAATTACAAGAATAACCAACCACTTAGGCGGAGAGTGGATTAAATATAAGCAATTATTCATGTAAGAAAATAAGCAAACAATAATATCAATAACCAGCCATAATTGGCAGCGAACAGTATAATTATGAAGAAATGAAGTAGAAATAGTAAATGAACAGTATTATCCCCACCAGGTTTGGCTCTCATACCAAAAGTCGCGGAATAAACAGTAATTTTAAGAGGGGATATTAAAGAAGCAAGAAGATATAAGAAAAGATTTACAAAAGAGGAGTAGAAGAAGAAGGCTTTGTTTCACAAAACAAGTTTTAGCTCTCAAATAGTAAGAGTTGTAAAACGAGTTCTGATTCACAAATGGGAGAGGCTACCTATTTAAAGCTCAAGGAAAGTGGAGTTCACCGGGAACCCATCACTTACCTGAACTACTCTATTCTACAAAAGTAAAAACATTTCACATTTCTACTTTTGTCTACTTTTGACTAAGAATAGTAAAAATTCTTTAGTTACAGAAGAAGACAAAAATGTAAAGATTCCTTAATAATTGCTATCTCGATCTTCATGCCTTCATATTCGGAAGCTATTATTGCTGTCTTGAAAATCACTATTGCTGTATATTTAGGTCCTTGATAATTGTAGTTTTGGGCTCTTATGCTTTTGATTATTGATAATTGTCTTTTTTTGGAAATCATCATGACCGTTGCATTGAGTCAAGGTGTCATCATGATTCATCAATTATTTTTATTCAAACATTGGCATTTTTCCAAAGACAAATTCCTTTATTTATTTCATTCGAATTATTACTGAGATCATCATTATTGGATGGGTCCTTTAATTGTTAAAGAGGGGCCTTCCTGGATTCCTTTTGTTTAGTAACTTGATTCTGTAAGTGATTCAGAGTAAGATTCATTATTTTCCTCCAAAAAGAGAAGTATTTCTTTTTTGTAATGTTTTCTTTAATTTGGAATTTCGAGTTGTGCCCTTTGAAGAGGGTTTGGATCCAGATTTTGATTCGGGTTTGGAAGAATTTGGACTAATAGTTTTATTTATGGAACTAGGTCAATGAGCTCATTAATTTTTAATGGAGCTTGGATGAAAGAATTTGCTAGTATCATATTGGGATGAATACTTGCAAATTCATAATTGATGGATGCAATAAGTTTTTGGGTATTCAACTTATCCCACCATTTAACATAATATTCTCTGTTGAAAATTCCTCTTCCATTGAGTATTGCCATTTCAAAATTCAAGGTATTTTATATTTTATTGAAAAACAAAGTACTTGGGGAATGGAAGCCTCAATTTGTTGTGGGCTTGTAAACTTTTAAAAACAAATTGAAACATTGTTGTAAATCAATTGGAAAAAGTTCTAAGGTAAGACCATAAATGGACCACCATTTTAAGAACCAACTTGGAAAATTAAATTTGAAAGTGTTATCAAAATTTAAGAACCAAAGTGAGAGAAATCACTATTTTGATGCAAGAAAATCTTGTGCCATGCGTCAATATAGTCAAAATAATTATTATTTAAAATTATTTTGAAACTTGAAGGATGGATTCTCCAATCCTCCGTAATCATGATTCTGAGGATAGAGAAAGAATGATAAATGATTCAATCATGATTCTGAGGATAGAGAAAGAATGATAAATGATTCTTTCTTCAGAATTTCTGATTGGGCTAATTTTTATAGATTCTGTTTCTAAGAGAATGTCTCTTTAGAAACTAAAGTTTTTGTTATTATGTCCAGGGACATAGTGAAATTTAGGAATGAAATGAGTTTCGGCAATTTGAGCAGGATCCTTCAAATGTGCAAATGGAGGCTCAATATGAAAAAGATTTTCACTGGCCATTTTTTCAAAATCAAATGATGATTTCTTGTATTTTGAAATTGATACAAATGTTGTTGATTGGGCTTGGTTAGGAGTAGAAGGCTCCTCTTTGATTTGGGCCTTCAGGGCCAATTATTGAGTCAAAGACTCTTCTATTATTGAACCATTCATCATTCTCAATTGAGTCAAAGACTCTTCTATTATTGAACCATTCATCATTCTCACATGATTTTTGAAAGTAATACTGATTTTTTCAATTATGGATTCTACTGCATGCCTATGACTTTTTTTAATCCGTCAGGCATGATGAAGAAAGTTCCTTCTGGAATAATAAATTCTTCTATTGTTTTATTTGGAAATTCTATTTTAAATATTGCTTGTCCTAAAAGGTTTACAGTTAAAATTTTACTGTTATCATAACAGATTTCATTATCTTTGTAAAACCCTATTTTTCCACTTTTTTCATACCACTGAATTAATGTTGCATTGAAGTCATCCTTCAATCCAACATCTTCTAAAAGTTCATCCAATTAATTAATCAAGTCTTTTTTGGATATTCAAATCCATTATGATCATAATTAATAAATGAAGATTTTGTACAAAAAGCGGCCGCTCTGCCATTAAGCTTCTTGATTCTAAAAGAATTTTGATTGAATATTCTAGGTTCTACCTTTCCATATTCTAGTTGGATAGAATTCTCAAATTCCTCCATTGTAGAATCTTGGAATGATTCCCTGCATAAATTTATAAGAAAGAAGGTCAGGAATAGATTATTAATAAATTGGACATTGAAATTAAAAGTACTGAAAATAGGCTGCTACCTGACAAGAATTTACTTGGAAGTAATATTTTTCCATTCAAAATACATTTTGAGGATTTGTAGTTAATTTTTAAGAGATATTTTTGAATCAAGGCAAATTGTAAGATTTAATTAATGAAATAATAAATTTCAAGTCCAGGAAATAGTTTGGTTCTATTTCCAGAGACGACTAAATTACCTTGTTTTATTATCCTAGCAAATAATATAAAATAGTTTTAGTATTGTTTAACATATTCACAATTGTAAACAATCAAGAAACTTAGCCTGTAATTTTTAATAAGAATGTTATAAATGCAGACAATCAAGAAATTAGCAAATTATTTAAAGAATTATTCAATTATTATATTCTGAATTTTACTTGGAGCAAATCTAAGATCAAATGGCATTATTTTCCAATTATAATGTTCAAATATAATCTTGTATTTCTCAATCTTATTTGTCTGATTTTGCCAACATCCAGTTTCTATGCTAAACTTAGATGATATATCCGCATTTCTAAGTCCGTTGATTAGGTCTCTTTTGTTTGGTTTTGAATATTTTATCCATCCTACAATATTGTTAAGAGGTTTATAATTAATCACTAGACAATGAACTTCTTGTTTAAAGATTTTAATTTGATCTTGAAGATAAGGTTTCTGAAGCTTTTATTTTTCTTGTAAAAACCCCAATTGTTTCTTTTGCAAGAGATTATATTTATGGATTTGAAAAAATAATTCTGTTTTAAAATTTTCAAATTCTCATTGTGAGAAAAATAGAGAAATTTGAATTTAACAGGTTCATCCATGGGATAATTAATTATCCCATCATACTCTGTTGTGAAAGGATACAACAAAGAAATGAATGGTAGTCACAAACTTATTTTATTGTCATATTCTTTACTATGACAAATGATGTTTTGAAACATACATTATCTTAAAAAATATGAACTTTGAGGATTTCATAATTAATATGTATTCGGGTATCATGGGAAGAAGACAGAGACTCTTTCGTCTTCTTGAAGTACTTTGGAGGAACTAGTCCCTCCTGCATACAATTCAAATATGCTCATGAATCAATAAGAGTCATTGTTGTAAAATCAAAATCTTGAATGATTATTCTAATCATTGTGTGCCATTTTTTGATCTTGATGTGATTGAGGATTTGGATGAGGTGTTCATCATTATCTTGATAGTTAATAGGTTCTTCAACCTCATTATCAGAAATTAGTAATTTACTAGGTTCACTCAATTCTTGTTTATTAATTAGATTTTCTATTTTTAAAAGGTTTAATTCTTCCTTTATTTCTGTGCTAGAATTTCTTAATTCTTTTATTTCTATTTTAATATTCTTAATTTCCTTTTGAAGTTCATATAAGATAACTTCCTTTTCTTTTCCTTTTACCCTATTGAATTTTTCAAGGGTTTGTGAAAGACTTGCAGTGTTATTATTATTAGACTTAGTATTTTCTTTTTTCAGAATTACCTTTTTAAGTCTTTCCAGGTATTCCTGTTTTAATTTAAGATTTTTAGTTTTACAAATTAAATCCAACAAGAAGGTTTCTTGTTCTTCATTTTTATTTAAGACATTAATTTTTTGACAACAACTATCCCTACACCCTATAGTGATGTTAGGAGAATCACTGATAGAGCTTGATGATTCAGTTTCAGAGGATTCAGGGGTTTCATATTCTCCTAAATCTACACTATCATTTTCATATTAATCTATTATTTTTAAGATTCTAAATAATTCATGTTTATCTTCTTCAGAAATCTTTAATTGATTAATTTTATTCTTAACTTGACAAGTGTTAGAAAGATGATATTTCTGACCACATTTAAAACATGTAATATTGCTTCTGTCAAATGTTTTATTAAACCTTTTTCTGGAATAATTTTTATTCCTAGAGAAGTTTTTATTCTTAAAAAAATTTTGTTCAAAAATTTTGTTCTTATGTTTGTGGTAATTTTTTCTATAGGGCTTGTGAGACCTTCTAGGGTTTAAGTGGGAATGTTTCCTATTTTTATGAGAATGGGCAATAGAGGGTAAACCATATTACTCACAAAACTTTCCTAATTCATATTTAGTAGTTTTGCTTTCCTTTTTAATTTGTTTGTTGATTTTCATGTCAACACACATTTTTAATCCTTTTTTGTATTATAATAATTATTGTACCATACGTTAGACTATCATAGTCTATATTTCCTAGGTCATTACTAAGGACTGTCCTTTATTTTATGTGTAAAGTGATTGGGTAATCCATTAATGAATCTTTCTTTCCAAAAGGGTTGATTACTATCATCCCTTAACATAACTCTGGATAAATATATATTTTTATACCAATTAAAATCACTTAAGGTTGGACACCTAAGATTTATTAATTGATCATGAATACGCGAAGTAATATTACTTGGCGTACCAATGAAATGTTCAATTATTATATAAAGGAGTGTATTAATTCTATAAGGTATTGTTTCCTGATTTTCTCCAATAATTGGGTTTCCTTCAGCATCAATCTTAATAGCTGAAAGAATGGCAATTACGGATTCTTCTGGAGTCTTCCTTGACCCATTTAGATTTAAAAATTATTTTAATATTTTTCTTATAAATATCTTCGATACAATCAAGGAAAAATATGTTAACTTTGTATTTTTGCATGAATGTCTTCCATTCAACAAGTATGATTTTTCTTTGATCCATATTATATGAATCTTTGAACCTATTACGTCTATTAATATTGGCCGGGTTATCATTGTATTTATTTAAACTTGCCTAATCAGGTTTGTATTCTTGCTGTAGAATATTTTGATTCAAAATTTTAGAATTTTAGAATTTTTGTTTTAGTTCTTTAATCCTAAAATCTTGATCATTATTAATAGTTGATTCAGAAAAGGAACTCTTAGGGGTACTAGACTCGTTATACTACCTAACTTTAGAATTAAAAGATTGGTAATTAGTTTTATTAGATTGTTTATTATTAAAATTTATCTGACTTTCTTGAGAACTTATTGCTTTAGGTTCTAGACCTTTAATATTTATTTTTATTGGGTATACTCCATACCCTATTATTTACATGATTAAGGTCTTCAAAAGGATCTTCTTGATCATCTGAAAGGTATTCAAAATATTTATGATCTACTTGATCATCTACAAATTCAAAATATTCTTCATCCACTATGTTGAATGTTGAAGATATTATAGACCTAATGGTACTAGAAGACCTACTTCTAGATAACCTACTCATTGTTCAAAATAACTAAATTATTCCTATTTTTGAGAATTTCATACTGTATTTTTGTTACTAACTTTGTGGTGACTTCTACAACCTCCTATTAGGCTTCACTCATCTCCCTTTTGCCTCTACAACCTCTGATGAACAGATTCATAGATTAGGTAAATAAATAATACATAGAAATAATCAATTATAAGAATAACCAGCCACTTGGGCGGAGAGTGAGATTAGATATAAGCAATTATTCATGTAAGTAAATAAGCAAACATAATATCAATAACCAGCCATAATATGCGGCGAACAATATAAATTATTCAGAAAATGAAATAGAAACAGTAAATGAACAGTATTATCCCTACCAGATTTGGCTATGATACCAAAAGACGTGAAATTAACAGTAATTTAGATACGGGTATTAAGATGTTCATTTATTGTTCACCAGGGGTATTAAGATCTTAATAACCCCTCTCTAAATTACTATTTAATTTTGTGCCTTTTAGTATCAGATCCAAACCTGGTGGGGATAATACTGTTCATTTATTATTTCTACTTCAAACATCTGCATAATTTAAACTGTTTGCCACCTATTATGGCTAGATATTGATATTATTGTTTGCTATTTATTTTCATGAATAGTTTCTTAAATCTAATCTTACTCTCCGCCCAAGTCGGTGGTTATTCTTATAGTTAATTATTTCTCTGTATTATTTGTGTTACCTAATTTGTGAATCTATTTATCAGAGGCTGAGGTACCAGCTTCTATTTGGTTAGCTTCAGGGACCTAGGTAAGAGCTCTTAGATACGTAAATCTCGAGGGTAGGGTGGTTGTAGAGGCGAAAGAGAGAAGACTGAAGCCTAATAGGAGGTTGTAAAAGTCACCACAATGTTAGTAACAAAAAAATACAATATGAAATTCTCAATAATAAGAATAATTTAGTTAGTTCAGCCATGAGTAGATTATTTAGGAGTAATTCTTCTAATAGTATTAGGTCAACTATAACCTCAATACCTGACATAATACATGATGAACATATTGAATTAGCAGATGATCAAATAGATCATAGGGTATAGAATATACCTAAAATCTCCAATAAAAATATTTATAAATCAACATGGTATGTTGCTTCCTTCAAGCCTCAGCATCATGTAAAAATAATTGAAAAAATATATACTCTCGGGAAAGAGCATGAAACATGTCAATTACTTTCCTCTGATGCAGTAAAGCATCATATTCAAGAAGGATATAATTTCCTTCATTTTGGTTTAGTCTAAATTGAAGTTAAACCACTCACAAGAAGAAGCCTAAATACCTCTGTCTTGCTAGCCTTACGAGATGCAAGATTTACAAATTTTAATGATGGTATTTTAGGATTAATTGAATCCTCACTTTGTAATGGTCCAATCCATTTTGATTTTTTTCCCGATCTTTCTACTAGTTTAGCAGATCCCCATATTTGAAAATCATTAACTTTAAATATTAAGACTAGTGGTTACGAAGTCCTAGAAGGCACCAAACCTCTAGCTTTAATCTTTAGAATTCATTACAAAGTAACCAAAACAAATATGAATTTCCAAGCCATCAATAGGAATCCAAACAATCAAACCATATTGATACAATCTAGTCAAAGTAATGCCAATATTAGAGTTTCTAAAATAATTAGATGGTCTGATATTAATTTACCTACAAATTGGCTCTTAACTAATGAAAGTCAACCTACTAAAATTCAAAGACAAATTGAAGATGTAGATTACATCCAGCAGTACATGGATGGTACAATAAAAACTAACTTTCAATCATCTTCTAGTCCATAAATTAGGAAGTATAGTCAATCTAGTACCCCTAGGAATTCTTTTTCTGAATCATCCATTAGTAATGATCAAAATCTTAGGATTCAACATTTAGAACAAGAATTGAAGAAATTACAAATTAAAAATTTAAGACTTAAAGGCAGCCACAAGTTCTCGAGTTAGTCAACTAGTCTTTGATAATAAGTCTGATTAATCTGACGAAGTTGAAGCGTCCACTGGATCGGATTTCTAAGGAAGCCTTCATTCTGTCAATCCTCAACTCTTAGTTCTGAATATAGGAACCTTGAATCAAGAATATAAACTAGATTGGAAAGGTATAACCCAACACAATAATGATCCAGCCAATCTAGATAGACGTAATAGGTTCAAAAATTCATATAATATGGATCAAATAAAAATCATACTTGCTGAATGGAAGGCATTCATGCAAGAATTTAAAATTGATATATATATTTGTTTGATTATGTTGAAGATATTTCTGAGAAAAATATCAAAGTAATTTCAAAGTATAAATGGGTTAAGGAAGACTCTAGTATAGTATCTACTAGTCATCCTCCTCTAGAAAAAATTATGATTAATCATAAAAATTCTTTAACCACTGCTTCTCCTTTCAAAATTGCAAAGGAAGAAGAATCAAACAAAAAAGTAGTTGAACAACTCAATTATACTAACCAGAGTCTAATTAGACAAAATTGAGACAAAATAGGTAAACAATTAGACAAAATTGAGACTAAGGTTAATGTTCTTAACGTACCAAAACCTAATGAAACTCTGAAAGAAAAAACCCTTAATAAATCTTTCAGATAAAACCACTTTGAAAATTGTCCCAATTAATAAAATGATTCATAAAATGATTCAGGAATTAAAGAATAAATCTACTGAGTCGTCTTTCTCTGTTAAGGTTGTCAACCAAGATAGAGTTCAGAATTTGAAACTGAGACTGAAAAAATTGGTGAAATATTTCAAGAATTGAAAGTAATTAACCAAGACGATAATTCAGATTCAGAAAGCCATAGGTCAGAATCAACCTATGAATCATCTACACTAAGTGAATTTTTAAATATTAACAATATTGAAAAAACATTTAAGAATTTAGAAATTAATAAATTAGAAAGAAAATGGCATAAGAAACCCATGCCTCCTAAGATTTAAATTATTGAATCATCTCTTTTTAATTAATTTTCTGTTTCTGCAGAAAAATTATACGAGTGGAATATTGATGGTCTTTCTAAACAAGAAGTCCTCAATAAATTACAATACATGGAAATGGTAGTTACCAGCTACATTACCTCTCACAATTTACTTCATGAAGAAGTAATAAATCTTCTAGTTACAGGATTCATAGGAATGCTCCATTCCTGGTGGGAAAAATATCCTACAGAAGAATCCAAAATTGCCATTCTTTCAGCAGTTAAGATTGATGCTGAAGGAAAACCAATTATTGGAGAAAATTAGGAAACAATACCTGATGGAATTAATACACTCTTTTATACAATAATTGAACATTTCATTGGTACGCCAAGTAATATTACTTCGTGTATTCATGATCAATTAACAAATCTTAGGTGTCCAACATTAAGTGATTTTAATTGGTATACAAATATATTTTTATCCAGAGTTATGTCAAGGGATGATTGTTATACGCCAAATATTTTTATACAAATATATTTTTACCCGTTTGGAAAGAAAGATTCATTAATGGATTACCCAATCTCTTTGCACATAAAATAAGGACAGTCCTTAGTAATGACCTAGGAAATATAGACTATAATAGTCTAACCTATGGTACAATGATTATTATAATACAAAAAAGGATTAAAAATGTGTCATGACATGAAAATCAATAAACAAATTAAAACGGAAAGTAAAGCTGCTAAATATGAATTAGGAAATTTTTGTGGGCAATATGGTTTACCCTCTATTGCCCATTCTCAGAAAAATAGGAAAAATTCCCACTTAAACCCTAGAAGGTCTCACAAGCCCTATAGAAAAAATTACACAAACATAAGAATAAAAGTTTTGACCAAAAAATTTCTAAAAATAAAAATTTCTCTAGGAATAAAAATTATTCCAGAAAAAGGTTTAATAAAAGTTTTGACAAAAGCAATATTACATGTTTTAAATGTGGTCAGAAATGTCATCTTTCTAACACCTATCAAGTTAAGAATAAAATTAATCAATTAAAGATTTCTAAAGAAGATAAACATGAATTATTTAGAATCTTAGAAACAAAAGATTATTATGAAAATGATAGTGTAGATTTAGGAGAATATGAAACCCCTGAATATTGAAACTAAATCATCAACCTCTTACAGTGATTCTCCTAACATCATTATGGGGCGTAGGGGATAGTTGTTGTCAAAACATTAATGTCTTAAATACAAATGAAGAACATGAAACCCTCTTGTTGGATTTCATTTGTAAAATTGAAAATCTTAAATTAAAACAGGAATACGTGGAAAGACTTAAAAAGGTAATTCTTAAAAAAGAAAATACTAAATCTAATAATAATAATACTGCAAGTCTTTCACAAATCCTTGAAAAATTCAATAGGGTAAAAGGAAAAGAAACGGAAGTTATCTTACATGAACTTCAAAAGGAAATTAAGAATATTAAAATAGAAATAAAAGAATTAAGAAATTCTAGCACAGAAATAAAGGAAGAATTAAACCTTTTAAAAATAGAAAATCTAATAAATAAACAAGAATTGAGTGAACCTAGTAAATTACTAATTTCTGATAATGAGGTTGAAAAATCTATTAACTGTCAAGATAATGATGAAAACACTTCATCCAAATCCTCAATCACATCAAGATAAAAAAAAATGGCACATAATGGTTAGAATAATCATTCAAGATTTTGATTTTACAACAATGACTTTTGTTGACTCAGGAGCATATTTGAATTGTATGCAGGAGGGACTAGTTCCTCCAAAGTACTTCAAGAAGACGAAAGAGTCTCTGTCTTCTGCCAATGATACTCGAATACATATTAATTATGAAATCCTCAAAGTTCATATTTTCTAAGATAATGTATGTTGCAAAACATCATTTGTCATAGTAAAGAATATGATGGATAAAATAAGTTTGGGATTACCATTCATTTTTTTGGTGTATCCTTTCACAACAGAGTATGATGGGATAATTAATTATCCCATGGATGAACCTGTTAAATTCAAATTTCTCTCTTTTCCTCACAATGTTAAAACAAGATTCTGTTTTCAAATCCATAAATAAAATGTTAAAACAAGATTCTGTTTTCAAAGCCATAAATACAATGTTTAAACAAGATTCTGTTTTCAAATCCATAAATACAATCTCTTGCAAAAGAAACAGTTGGGGTTTTTACAAGAAAAAAAATTCAGAATATAATTCAGAAACCTAATCTTCAAGATCAAATTAAAATCTTTAAACAAGAAGTTCATTGTCTAGTGATTAATTTTAAGCCTCTTAACAATATTGTAGGATTGAGAAATACAAGATTATATTTGAACATTATAATTGAAAAATAATGCCATTTGATCTTAGATTTGCTCCAAGTAAAATTCAGAATATAATAATTGAATAATTCTTTAAATAATTTGTTGATTTCTCGATTGTTTGCATTTATAACATTCTTATTAAAAATTACAGGCTAAGTTTCTTGATTGTTTACAATTGTGAAAATGTTAAACAATACTGGAACTATTTTAAATTATTTTCCAGGATAATAAAACGAGATAATTTTAAGCCTCTTAAGATTGAGAAATACAAGATTATATTTAAACATTATAATTGAAAAATAATGCCATTTGATCTTAGATTTGCTCCAAGCAAAATTCAGAATATAATAATTGAATAATTCTTTAAACAATTTGTTGATTTCTCGATTGTCTACATTTATAACATTCTTATTAAAAATTACAGGCTAAGTTTCTTGATTGTTTACAATTGTGAATATGTTAAACAATACTGGAACTATTTTAAATTATTTTCCAGGATAATAAAACGAGATAATTTAGTCATCTCTGCAAATAGAACCAAACTATTTCTAGGACTTGAAATTTATTATTTCATTGATCAAACTTTACAATTTGCCTTGATTCAAAAATGTCTCTTAAAAATTAACTACAAATCTTCAAAATGTATTTTGAATGGAAAAATATTACTTTCAAGCAAATTCTTGCCAGGTAGCAATCTATTCTAAGTACTTTTAATTTCAAGGTCCAATTTGTTGATAATCTAATTCATGACCTTCTTTCTTATAACTTTATGCAGTGAATCATTCCAAGATTCTACAATGGAGGAATTTGAGAATTCTAGCCAACTAGAATACGGAAAGGTAGAACCTAGAATACTCAATCAAAATTCTTTTAGCATCAAGAAGCTCAATGGCAGAGCTGCCGCTTTTTGTTCAAAATCTCCATTTGTTAATTATGGTCATAATGGATTTGAATATCCAAAAAATGACTGGATCAATGAATTGGATGAACTTTTAGAAGATGTTGGATTGAAGGATGACTTCAATGCAACATTAATTCAGCGGTATGAAAAAGTGAAAAAATAGGGTTTCACAAAGATAATGAAATCTGTTATGATAGCAATAAAATTTTAACTGTAAACCTTTTAGGACAAGCAATATTTAAAATAGAATTTCCAAATAAAACAATAGAAGGATTTTTTATTCCAGAAGGAACATTCTTCATCATGCCTGAGGGATTTAAAAAAAGTCATAGGTATGCTGTAGAATCCTTAATTGAATGAATCAGTATTACTTTCAAAAATCATGTGAGAATGATGAATGGTTCAATAATAGAAGAGTCTTTGACTCAATAATTGGCCCTGAAGGCCCAAATCAAAGAGGAGCCTTCTACTCCTAACCAAGCCCAATCAACAACATTTGTATCAATTTCAAAATACAAGAAATCATCATTTGATTTTGAAAAAATGGCCAGTGAAAATCTTTTTCATATTGAGCCTCCATTTGCACATTTGAAGGATCCTGCTCAAATTGCCGAAACTCATTTCATTCCTAAATTTCACTATGTCCCTGGACATAATAACAAAAACTTTAGTTTCTAAAGAGACATTCTCTTAGAAACAGAATCTATAAAAATTAGCCCAATCAGAAATTCTGAAGAAAGAATCATTTATCATTCTTTCTCTATCCTCAGAATCATGATTATGGAGGATTGGAGAATCCATCCTTCAAGTTTTAAAACAATTTTAAATAATAATTATTTTGACTATATTGATGCGTGGCACAAGATTTTCTTGCATCAAAATAGTGATTTCAATCACTTTTGGTTCTTAAATTTTGATAACACTTTTAAATTTAATTTTCCAAGTTGGTTCTTAAAATTCATGGTCTTGTCTTAGAACTTTTTTCAATTGATTTACAACAATGTTTCAATTTGTTTTTAAAGGTTTACAAGCCCCCAAAAAAATTGAGGCTTCCTTTCCCCAAATACTTTATTTTTCAATAAAATATAAAATACATTGGATTTTGAAATGGCAGTACTCAATGAAAGAGGAATCTTCACCAGAGAATATTATGTTAAATGGTGGGATAAGTTGAATACCCAAAAAATTATTGTATCCATCAATTATGAATTTGCAAGTATTCATCCCAATATGATACTAGCAAATCCTTTTATCCAAGCTCCATTAAAAATTAATGAGCCCATTGACCTAGCTCCACAAATAAAACTATTTAGTCCAAATTCTTCCAAACCCGAATCAAAATCTGGATCCAAACCCTCTTCAAAGGGCACAACTCCAAAGTCCAAATTAAAAAAAAAATTACTCCAATAAATACTTCTCTTTTTGGAGGAAAATAATGAATCTGACTCTGAATCACTTACAGAATCAAGTTACTAAACAAAAGGAATCCTGGAAGGCCCCTCTTTAACAATTGAAGGACTCATCCAATAATGATGATCTCAGTAATAATTCAGACGAAATAAATAAAGGAATTTGTCTTTTGCAAAATACCAATGTTTGAATAAAAATAATTGCGAATCATGATGACACCTTGACTCAATGCAACGGTCATGATGATCTCCAAGAAAAGATAATTATCAATAATCAAAAGCACAAAAGCCCAAAACAACAATTATCAAGGACCCAAATATACAGCAATAGTGATTTTCAAGACAGCAATAATAGCTTCCAAATATGAAGGCACGGAGACCGAGATAGCAATTATCAAGGATTCTTTACATTTTTATCTTCTTCTATAATTATTGTACTAAATTGTTAAATAATTAGGCAACTATTCACGCTTTTTACTATTCTTAGTCAAAAGTAGACAAAAGTATAAATGTGAAATGTTTTTACTTTTGTAGAATAGAATAGTTCAGGTAAGTGACGAGTTCACGGTAATTAAATTCTAAATAGTGGTTTCTACCATGTTGTGTCAAATTCACATATAAAAAAAATAGTTGTTCTCCCCTATGAATATGAAGAACTTTTTCGTAAAATCTCGTCTAATATTAAAATTCTATTCCAAGACAGAATGAAAAAGACAATATACAGGATGGCTAGAAGAAGTTGTGATACTAGGCTCGATCCATGAGCTGAAACTACGAGATAGAATCTATTAAAAGAATACACCAATCCTAAGGATCCATAGACTTAATTGCGGATTCAACACAACAATAAAAATGTTTAAGTTGTTTCGTCTTATATTTTGTATTTCCATTTTCAATCTTGTATATCTAGATAAGTATGTATCTATCAACAATCTATACAATTAGTATCTTTGTATTGGTATTGTATTCGGCCCAATCTTTGAACTCCACTTTCTGTAAGCTATAAATAGGTAGCCTCTCTCATTTGTAAATCAGAACTCGTTTTACAACTCTTACTATTTTAGAGCTAAAACATGTTTTGTGAAACAAAGCCTTCTTCTTCTACTCCTCTTTTGTAAATCTTTTCTTCTTTTTTCTTCAACATAAATTAGTGAGCGGGAGCACTAATTTATTGTTGCCAATAAACTCTGTTTGTATAAGTTTTTAATCTTACACCTCACTACAGTTTTTGTAACTATTGTTTATTAATACAGTTTTTACTGTTATCTTCTTGCTTCTTTAATACCTCCTCTTAAATTAATGTTTATTCCATGAATTTTGGTACCGGAGCCAAACCTGGTGGGGATAATACTGTTCATTTACTATTTCTACTCCATTTTTTGCATAATTATATTCTTCGCCGCCAATTATGGCTGGTTATTGATATTATTGTTTTCTTATTTTCTTACATGAATAATTGCTTATATATAATCTTACTCTCTGCCCAAGTGGCTGGTTATTCTTATAATTAATTATTTCTCTGTATTATTTGTTTACCTAATATGTGAATCTATTTATCAGAGGCTGACGTACTAGCTTCTATTTGGTTAGCTTCAGGGACCTAGGTAAGACCTCTTAGATACGTAAATGTCAAGGGTATGGTGGTTATAGAGACAAAAGGGAGAAGAGTGAAGCCTAATAGGAGGTTGTAAAAGTCACCACAAGGTTAGTAATAAAAATACAGTATGAAATTTTCAATAATAAGAATAATTTATTTATTTTGAGTAATGAGTAGGTTATCTAGAAGTAGTTCTTCTAGAAGCATTAGGTCTATAATATCTTCAATATACAACATAGTGGATGAATAACATTTTAAATTTGAAGATGATCAAGTAGATCATAAATATTTTGAATACCCATTAGATGATCAAAATGATCATTTCGAATACCTTTCAGATAATTAAGAATATCATTTTGAAGACCTTATCAAGTAAATAATAGGGTATGGAGTATACCCAATAAAAATAAGAATTCCAATTCTAAGTTATCCATTAGGATTGAAATAGAGTAAGAATTAAAAAATTTAAAAATTAAAGATCTAGAACCTAAAGGAATAAGTTCCTAAAAAAGTCAGACAAACCTTAATAATAAACAATCTAATGAATAAAATTAATTACCAATCTTTTAATTCTAAAGTTAGGGAGTATAACCAGTCTAATACTCCTACGAGTTCCTTTTCTGAATCAACTATTAATAATGATCAAGATTTTAGGATTAAAGAATTAAAACAAAAATTAAAAAATTCTAAAAATTTGAA
Source organism: Datisca glomerata (assembly GCA_003255025.1). Classification (NCBI taxonomy): domain Eukaryota; kingdom Viridiplantae; phylum Streptophyta; class Magnoliopsida; order Cucurbitales; family Datiscaceae; genus Datisca; species Datisca glomerata. The sequence continues at coordinate 622,814 of QANY01013145.1, read as the reverse complement.
TCCAAATATTCTGCAGCAAGAATACTAACCAGATTGGGCAAGTCTAAATAAACACAATAATGATCAAGCCAATCTTAATAGACGTAATAGATTCAATGATTCATATATATGGTCAAAGAAAAATCATACTTGCTAATGGAAAGCATTCATGCAAAAATACAAAGTTAACATATTTTTCCTTGATTATATGGAAGATATTTATGAGAAAAATATTAAAATAATTACCAAATCTAAATGATTCAAGGAAGACTCCAGTGTTCAAGGAAGACTCCAGTGTGATAACTGTCAGTCATCCACCACTTGAAAAAATCTTAATTAATTATAAAAGTTCTCAACCTAATAAAGATGTCATTAAATCTCTCCAAATTCATTATGAGAAAAGCCTTATGAAGAAATACTTAGAAGGTTAAAATCTTTAAGAGACAATGTCTCAGAATCTGATAGCTATAGGTTAGAATCTACCTATGAGCCATCCATAATTCATAATTCTTCGAATAATAAAACTAAAAAATCATATAGGTCAGAATCCTATGAACCTTCAAATAGTATTGAGGAACCATCCAAAGATTTAAAAATTAAATCATCTGTCAAAGTTAGTAACCATGACAGTATCTTTAAATTAGATATTCAAATGTTAGAATCCACCTATGAATATTCCATAATTAATGAATCTTCAGATATTGAAGAAACATTAAAGAATTTAAAAAATAATGAATCATCTTATTCTGGCATGATTGATAATCAAAACAATTGTTCAAATTTTGAAAAACCTTACTAATAATAAACTTCAAGAATTAGAGGATAGTAGTTCAAATTTAGAAAACCATAGGTTAGAATCAACCTATAAATCTTTCATAATTGATGAATCTTCAAATGTTAACAAAGTTGAAGAAACATTAAAATGTTTAGAAACTAAAAAATCATCCTCCGAGGACATTAACCATAGAAATTATTTAATCACTGCTTCTCCTTTCAATATTTCAAAGGAAGAAGAATCAAATAAAAAATGAGAATAAGGTTGATGATCTTCATAAATCTGAATCTAGGGAAACTCTGGAAGAAAAACTTTTAATAAATCTTTCAGACAAAACCACTCCAAATATTGTTCCCCTCAATAAAAAGATTGATAAAATACTTCATGAATTAAAAATAATCAATTAAGACTATAGTTCAGATCCAGAAAATTATAGGTCAGAGTCCACCTATAAGTCGTCTACAATAAGTGAATCTTCAAACATTAATAAAATTGAAGAATCATTTAAAATTTAGAATCATCTGAAAACATTATTAATAATATACCTAAAAATTGAAGGTAATTAATCAACACAATAATTCAAATTTAGAAAATCATAGGTCAGAATCCAATTATGAATCATCCACCATAAGTGAATCTTCAAACATTAATAATATTGAAGAATCACATAGAAATTTAAAAATTAATAATAGTAATTCTCTGAACATTTCTATGGGGTGTAGGGATGGTTGTTGTCAAAAAATTAATGTTCTATATAAAAATAAAGAAGAAGAAGAAGAAGAAAATCTCTTGTTGGATTTAATTAGCAAAATTAAATCCAAGCCAGAATACCTAGAAAGACTTAGGAAAGTAATTTAATAGAAAATACTAAGTCTAACAATATCGCAAGCTTTTCACAAGCCCTTAAAAATTCAATAAGGGTAAAGGAAAGAAAAAAGAAGTTATCCTACATGAACTTCAGAAAGAAATTAAACATATTAAAATAAAAGAAGAATTAAATCTTTAAATAAAGAGTTTAATTAAAAATCATGAATCTTGTAAACTAGGAGAATCTAATAGATTCCCAATTTCAATTAATAAGGTTGAAGAACCTATTATCAACAATCAAAATAATGATAATTTTTTCATCCAAATATTTAATCATATCGAAATCAAGAAATGGTGTATAATAGTCAGAATAATAATTCAGGATGTTGATTTCATAACAATGGCTGTTGTTGATTCATGAGTAGATTTGAATTACACGCAGGAAGAACTACTTCCTCCCAAGTATAAAATAATTATATGTTTACCATTCATTTCTTTGTTGTGTCCTTTTATAATAGAGTATGATGTGATAATTACCTATCCTATGGATGAACCTGTTAAATTCAAATTTCTTTCTTTTTCTCATAATGAGAAGTTGAATGCTTTAAAACAGAATTCTATTTTTAAATCCAAAAGAATTGAAGAACATCTTCAAGATACTGTTCTTCAAGATCAAATCTTTGAACAAAGAATTCTTCATTTGATAATTACTTACAAACCCCTTAACGATTATTTAGAATGAATAAAATATCCAATAACAAATAAAAGGAACGTAATAACATATTTAGAGAAGCTGTTGCATTCTCTAAGTTGGACATAAAATCTAAATTTCACAAAATCCAGATAAATAAGATTAATATATATAAAATTATATTTGATCATTATAAATGGAAAATAATACTATTTGATCTTAAATTTGCTCCAAATAAGTTGCAGAATATAATGATTGAATTCTTAAATCAATTCTTAATTGACTGCATTCTTAGTAAACAATACTGGTTAAATTGTTTGATTGTTTACATTAATAACATTTCCTTTAAATATGACAAACAATACTAGAAATACTTTGAATTATTTGCAAAGATAATAAAACATAACATTTTAGTTATCTTTTGAAAAAGAATAAAATTATTTCAATCAAAAAATAGATTTCTAGGATTTGAAATTTATTTCAAACAATTTGCCTTATTAAATCAAAAATTTGCTTTAATTAATTATGAATATGCAAAACATGTTTCAATGTATTAATCATTTTGACTCAATAGTTATAGCAATTTTGATTTCAATATTTAATTTATACAATGTATTAATAATTAAATTCATGACCCCCTTATTTGTAATCTTTTGCAGGAAATCATACCAAGATTATGTACTAAGGAAATTTGAGAAACTTCGCCTACTAGAATATGGGAAAGTAAATGCCAGAGTATTTAATCAAAATTATTTTAAAATAAAGAAGCTCAATGGCAAGACAATCACTTTTTGTTCAAAATTCTCATACATTAATTATGGTCATAATGTATTTGAAGATCCAACTATGACTGGATTGATGAATTGGATGAAATTTTAGAACATGTTGGGTTGAAGTATGACTTCAATACAATATTAATTAAATGGTATAAGAAAAGTATGAAAATAGGTCTTTACAAAAATAATGAAATCTGTTATAATGAAATTTTAACTGAAAATGTATTGAGACAAGTAAATTCTAAAATTGAATTTTCAAATAAAATAATAAGAATATTTGGTACTAAAAGGAACTTTTTTCATCATGCCTGATGAATTTCAAAAATGTCATAAGCATGCTGTGAAATCCTTAATAAAAGAAATCAATATCACTTTAAGAAAATATGTGATAAATTGTTCAAAAATAGAAGAGTCTTCGACTCAATAATTGACCCTTAAGGCCTAAATCAAATAGGAGTCTTCTACTCCTAATCAAGTCCAATTAACAATACTTGGATCCATCAGACCCGATTACCAAATAACCCTGGTCAAACAATTTGACCCATTTTTAAATACTCAATCTTTTAATGCTCAATCACTTGACCAACCAATTTATCATAATTTTTTTCATATTAAGCCTTCATTTGCTCATCTGAAAGATCCAGTACAAATTGTTAAAACTCATTTCTTTCCCAAATTTCATTATGTCCTTAGACACAATAATAAAAATCTCAGTTTCTACAAAGATATCCTCTTAGAAATAAAATCCATAAAAATTAGCCCAATAAAAAATTTTGAGGAAAGAATCATTTACCATTATTTCTCTATCCTTAGGATCATAACTATGAAAGTTTGAAAAATCAATTCTTCAAGTTTCAAAATACGTTTAAACACAAACAATAATTATTTTGACTATATTAACGCATGACACGAGATTTTCTTGCCTCAAAATAGTGACTTTTCTCACTTTTGGTTTTTAAATTTTGATAACAATTATAAAATTGATTTTTCAAATTGGTTCTCAAAATGTTGGTCCATTCATAGTCTTATCATAGAACGTTTTCTAATTGATTTACAATAATGGTTCAACTTATTTTCAAAGGTCTCTATAAGCCATCATCAATTGAGATCTCCTTTCCCCAAATACTTTGTTTTACAAACATATACAAAATACCTTGGATTTTGAAATGACAATACTCGGTGAAAATGAAATCCTCACCAGGCCATATTATACTATATGGTGGGATAAATTGAATACACATAAAATTATTGCATCCATCAACCATGAATTAGCAAGTATCCAACCCAATATGGGACTAGCAAATCCCTTTATCCAAGCTCCATTAAAAATTGATGAGCCCATTGACTTAGCCCCACAAATAAAATTATCCAGTCCAAATTCTTCCAAACCCAAATCAAATCTTGAGTCCAAACCCTATTCAAAGGGTAAATCAAAGGCCACCAAGCCTAAACTCAAATTAGAGGAAGACTTAATTCTACTTCTTCTTTTAGAAGACAATAATGAATTAGATTATAAATCACCTGCAGAGTCAAGTCACCAAGCTAAATAAAAAATCCAAAGAGATCAATCATCTAGAAAAGTTACCCCTCCGCAATTGAAGGTCCTATTCAAAAAATATTGATCCCAATGATAATGAACAAATCTGAATTAATCAGTAAACAAAAGGATTTGTCCTTGGGAAAATGCAGTGTTATATAAATATTTAAGAATCAATTGATCATAATGACAACTTAACACAATGCAACGGTCATAATGATCTTCAAGAAAAGCAAACAATGGTAATAGTCACAATGACATTTTCAGACAGTAATTATGATTTTTCCAACAAATAAAAAAGCATAAGAATCTAAGATAGCAATTATCAAGGAATCTAGTGTGCAACAGTCTCAATGACATTTCAACCACAGCAATCATGATAGAGTAATTATGACGGCATAAAGACCGAGATAGCAATTATCAAGGAATCTTTATATTTTTGTCTTATTCTGTAATTATTGTACTAAATTGTCAAATAATTAGGCAACTATTCATGCTTTTTACTAATCTTAGTCAAAAGTAGACAAAAGTAGAAATGTGAAATGTTTTTACTTTTGTAGAATAGAATAGTTCAGGTAAGTGATGAGTTCCCGGTGAACTCCACTTTCATTAGCTATAAACAGGTAGCCTCTCCCATTTGTGAATCAGAACTCGTTTTACAACTCTTACTATTTGAGAGTTAAAACCTGTTTTGTGGAACAAAGCTTTCTTCTTATTCTTCTCCTCTTTTGTAAATCTTTTCTTTTTTCTTCAACATAAATTAGTGAGTGGGAGCACTAATTTATTGTTGCCAATAAACTTTGTTTGTGTAAGTTTTTAATCTTACACCTCAATACAGTTTTTGTAATTACTGTTTATTAATACAATATTTATTGTTTATCTTCTTGCTTCTTTAATCCCCCTCTTAAATCACTATTTAATTATGCGCATTTTGGCATCAAAACCAAACCTGGTGGGTATTAAGATGTTCAATTAAACCAGCCATAACAGGCGGTGAACAGTTTAATTATGCAGATATTTGAAGTAGAGACAATAAATGAATAGTAAAAGATTTAAAGAATTCAAACACTGAAATAAAAGAAGAATTAAATCTTTTAAAAATAAAAAATCTAATTAATAAACAAGAATTGAGTGAATCTAGTAAATTATTAATTTCTGATAATGAGGTTGAAAGCTGTCAAGATAGTGATGAACACTTCATCCAAATCCTCAATCACATCAAAATAAAAAAATGGCACATAATGAATAGAATAATCATTCAAGATTTTGATTTTACATGAGCAGATTTGAATTGTATGCAAGAATGACTAGTTCCAACCAAGTATTTTAAGAAGAAAAAAGAATCTTTATCTTCTGCTAATGGTACTCGTATGCATTTCAATTATGAAATACCCACAGTCCATATTTTCCAAGATAATGTATGTTTCAAAGCGTCATTTGTCTTAGTAAAGAATATGACAGATAGAATAATTTTGGGATTATCATTCATTTCTTTGTTGTATCATTTCACAACAGAGTATGATGGGATAATTACTTATCTCATGGATGAACATGTTAAATTCAAATTTCTTTCTTTTTCTCACAATGAGAATTTGAAAATTTTAAAACAAAATTCTATTTTTGAATCCATAAATACAATCTCTTGCAAAAAGAAACAATTGGAGTTTTTACAAGAAAAAATAAAATTGGGAAAAATTGAAGCACAGGTTCAGAAACCTAATCTTCAAGATCAAATTAAAATCTTTAAACAAAAAGTTCATTGTCTAGTGATTAATTTTAAGCCTCTTAACAATATTGTAGGATGGATAAAATATTCAAAACCAAACAAAAGAGACTTAAAAAACAGACTTACAAATGCTGATAGATCCTCTAAGTTTTGCATAGAAACTGAATGTTTGATAAACCAGACAAATAAGATTGAGAAACATAAGATTACATTTGATCATTGTAATTGGAAAATAATGTCATTTGATCTTAGATTTGCTCCAAGTAAAATTCAGAATATAATAATTAAATTTTTAATCAATTTGATGATTTATCGATTGTCTACATTTATAACATTCTTATTAAATAATACTGGTTAAGTTTCTTGATTGTTTACAATTGTGAATATGTTAAACAATATTGGAACTATTTTAAATTATTTGTCAGGATAATAAAACAAGATAGTTTAGTTATCTCTGCAAATAGAACCAAACTATTTCAGAATAGATTTCCAGGACTTGAAATTTATTATTTCATTAATCAAATCATATAATTTGCTTTGATTTAAAATGTCTTTTAAAAATTAACTTCAAATCTGCAAAATATATTTTGAATGGAAAAATATTACTTCCGAGTAAATTCTTGCCAGGTAGTAGCTTATTCTCAGTACTTTTAATTTCAATGTCCAATTTATTAATAATCCAATTCCTGACCTTTTTTCTTATAAATTTATGCAGGGAATCATTCCAAGATTCTATAATGGAGGAATTTGAGAATTCTAGCCAACTAGAATACGGAAAGGTAAAACCTAGAATACTCAATCAAAATTCTTTTAGAATCAAGAAGCTCAATGGCAGAGCAGCCGCTTTTGTTCAAAATCTCCATTTATTAATTATGGACATAATGGATTTGAATATCCCAGAAATGCCTGGATTAATGAATTGGATAAACTTTTAGAGGATGTTGGATTAAAGGATGACTTCAATGCAACATTAATTTAGTGGTATGAAAAAGGTAGAAAAATAGGGTTTCACAAAGATAATGAAATATGTTATGATAACAGTAAAATTTTAACCGTAAACCTTTTGGAACAAGCAATATTTAAAATTGAATATTCCAGAAGGAACTTTTTTTATAATGCCTGACGGATTTTAAAAAAGTCATAGGCATGCAGTTGGATCTTTAACTAAAAGAATCAGTATTACTTTCAGAAATCATGTAAGAATGATTAATGGTTCAATAATATAAGAGTCTCTAACTCAATAATTGGCCCTTAAGGCACAAATCAAATAGGAGTCTCCTACCCCTAACTAAGCCCAATTAACAATATCTTGGTCCATCAGACCCAATTACCAATCAACTCTTGTCAAGCAATTTGACCCTTTCTCAAATGACCAATCCTTCAATAACAAATCAATTTCACATTTTCAAAAAACACACAGTGAATATCTCTTTCATATTGAGCTTTCATTTGCTCGTCTGAAGAATCCGACACAAATTGTCAAAATCTATTTCATTCTTAAATTTCATTATGTCCCGAGACACATTAACAAAAATCTCAGTTTCTACAGAGACATTCTCTTAGAAACAAAGTCCACAAAAATTAGCCCATTTAAAAATTCTGAGGAAAGAATCATTTACCATTCTTTCTCTATCCTCAGGATCATAACTATGGAGGACTGAAAAATCCATCCTTCAAGTTTCAAAATACTTTTAAACAAAAATATATATTTATTTTGATTATATTGATGGATGGCACATGATTTTCTTGCATCAAAATAGTGATTTTTTTCATTATTGGTTTTTAAATTTTACTGATAATTTCAAAATTAATTTTTTTAATTGGTTCTTAAATTAGTGGTCGACATGGCCATATTTTCAATTGATTTCCAACAGGCTTTTAATTTATTTTTGGATACATACGAATCTTCACCCACTGAGTTTTCTTTTCCTCAAATACTTCATTTTACAAGTAATTTGAAGTTCCCTGGATTTTAAAATGGCAATACTCAATTGAAGATGAAATCTTAACCAGACAATATCTCGTTAAATGGTGAGACAGGTTTGACACCCTTAAGATCATGACCTCCATTAATCATGATTTTGCCGACAACTATCCACAATTCAAATTAACAAAGAATCATTATACTCAAGCTCTATTAAAAATAAATGAGCCCGTCGACCCAAATCCACAAATCAAACTATCCATTCCAAATTCACTCAAACTTAAATCCAAACCCCCGTTCGAAGGGTAGATCAAAATCCACAAAACCAAAATCCAAATTAAAGCAGGAGTTAGTGCAAAAATTGCTTCTCCCATTCAAGACAATACTGATTCTGAAGAAGAGTCAAACCACCCGATTAAACCAAAAATCTAAAAAGGCCAATCATCCAGAGACGCCACCCTTCAACAATTGGAGGACCCACTTGATAATGCCAGTCTCAGTAATGGTGAATAAAAAAATAACTTGCCTTTGCCAAAATGTCAAAAGGATCAATAAATCTGAAGAATAATGGTGACTAAAGAAAAATAACTCGCCTTTGACAAAATGTCAAAAAGATCAATAAATCTAAAGAAATACTTTGATGACATTCCAGCAGACAGTCATCGTCAAAGATGAGCAAAAATGGATCAGAAAATTTTGAAGAAATATTATGATACTAGAGCATAAAGACCATAATAGTCTTCAAAGACAAGCAATAGCAATGACTTCCCCACCCCTCCAAGATAAAAAATATCAAGGATCAATAACAATATCTCCACCAGTAATACAACAACTGTCAGAGCACGAAGATCAAGATTTCAATTATCAAGATTCTTTCTAATTTGTTGTTTTGCAATCATTGTACTAGTTGTCAAATAATTAGGCATCTACTTATGTTTTTTTACTATTCTTATTCAAAAGTAGGCATGTAAAATGTTTTTACTTTTGTAGAATAGAATAGTTCAGGTAAGTGATGGGTTCCCAATGAACTCTACTTTACTTGGCTATAAATAGATAACATTCTCTCATTTGTTCCTCAGAACTCGTTTTACAACTCTTATTATTTGAGAGCTAAAACCTGTTTTGTGAAACAAAGCCTTCTTCTTATACTCCTCTTTTGTAAATCTTTTTTTCTTTTTTCTTCAACATAAATTAGTGATCGAGAGCACTAATTTATTATTATCAATAAACTCTGTTTGTGTAAGTTTTTAATCTTACATCCTAATACAGTTTTTATCATTATTGTTTCTTAATACAATTTTTATTGTTTATCTTCTTGCATCTTAATACCCCCTCTCTAAATTACTGTTTTATTATGCATCTTTTGATATCAGAGCCAAAGCTGGTAGGGATAATACTATTCATTTAGTATTTCTACTTCAAATATCTGCATAATTAAACTATTTGCCGCCTATTATGGCTGGATATTGATAATATTGTTTGCTTATTTGCTTACATGAATAGTTGCTTATATCTAATCTTACTCTCTCGCCCAAGTAGCTGGTTATTCTTATAATTGATTATTTCTCTGTATTATTTGTTTACCTAATTTGTAAATCTGTTTATTAGAGGCTAACGTACCAACTTCTATTTGGTTAGCTTCAGGGACCTAGGTAAAACCTCTTAGATACGTAAATCTCAAGGGATAGGGTAGTTGTAGAGGCGAAAGGGAGAAAAGTGAAGTCTAATAGGAGGTTGTAGAAGTCACCACAATGTTAGTAACAAAAAATACAATATGAAGTTCTCAATAATAAGAATAATTTAGTTAGTTGAGCAATGAATAGATTATTTAGGAGTACTTCTTCTAGTAGTAATAGGTCAACAACAACCTCAATACCTGACATAATAAATGATGAACATATTGAATTAGCAGATGATCAAGTAGATCTTGGGGTATGGAACATACCTAAAATCCTCAATAAAAATATTTATAAATCAACATGGTATGTTGCTTCCTTCAAGCCTCAGCACCATGTAAAAACAATTGAAAAAATATATGCTCTTGGGAAAGAGCATGAAACGTGTCAGTTACTTTCCTCTGATATCATATTCAAGAATGATATAATTTCCTTCATTTTGGTTTAGTCAAGATTGGAGTTAAATCACTCACAAGATGAGGCCTAAATATCTCTGTCTTGCTAGCCTTGCGAGATGCAAGATTTATAAACTTTAATGATAGTATCTTAGGATTAATTGAATCCTCACTCTGCAGTGATCTAATTCATTTTGATTGTTTTTCAGATCTGTGTGTTAGTTTAGCAGATCCCCATATTTTAAAATCTTTAATTTTGAATATTAAAACTAGTGGTTATCAAGTCGTAGAAGGCACCCAACCTCTAGCCTATCTTTAGAATTCATTACAAAGTTACCAAGACAAATATGAATTTCCAAGCCATCAATAGGAGTCCAAAAAATCAAATCATATTGATATAATCTAGTCAAAGTAATGTCAATATTAGAGTTCCTAAAACAATTAGCTGGTTTGATATTAATTTATCTACAAATTGGCTTTTAACTAATGAAAGTCAACCTACTCAAATTCAAAAACCAATTGAAGATGTAGATTACATCCACCAATACATGGATGGTACTGTAAAAATTAACTTTCGATCATCTTCTAGTCCACAAAATGTGGAGTATAGCCTTAGTACCCCTAGGAATTCTTTTTCTGAATCATCCATTAGTAATGATCAAAATCTTAGGATTCAACATTTAGAACAAGAATTAAAGAAATTACAAACTAAAAATTTAATACTTAAAGGCATAGCCATAAGTTCTCAAGTTAGTCAGCCAATCTTTGATAATAAGTCTGATCGATCTTATGAAATTGAAGCACTCACTGGATCATATTTTTAAGGATGCCTTCATTCTGTCAATCCTTAACTTTTAGTTCTAAATATAAAAACCCTGAGTCAAGAATATAAACCAGATTGGGAAAGTCTAACCCAACACAATAATGACCCAGCCAATCTAGATAGATGTAATAGGTTCATAGATTCATATAATATGGATCAAAGAAAAACCATACTTGTTGAATGGAAGGCATTCATGCAAGAATTTAGAATTGATATATTTTTCCTTGATTATGTTAAAGATATTTACGAAAGAAATATCAAAGTAATTTCAAAGTATAAATGGGTTAAGGAAGACTCTAGTGTAATATCTAGTAGTCATCCTCCTTTTGAAAAAAATATGATTAATCATAAAAATTCTTTAATCAGAAGATTCACAGGAATGCTCCATTCTTGGTGGGAAAAACATCTCATAGAAGGATCCAAAATTGTCATTCTTTCAGCAATAAAGATTGATGCTGAAGGAAACCCAATTATTGGAGAAAATCAGGAAATAATACCTGATGGAATAAATACACTCATTTATATAATAATTGAACATTTCATTGGTATGCCAAGTAATATTTCTTCGTGTATTCATGACCAATTAACAAATCTTAGGTGCCCAACTTTAAGTGATTTTAATTGGTATAAGAATGTATTCTTATCCAGAGTTATGTCAAAAGATGATAGCAATTAACAATTTTGAAAAGAAAAATTTATTAATGGATTTCCCAATCTATTTACGCATAAAATAAGGACAGTCTTTAGTAATGACCTAGGAAATATAGCCTATGATAGTCTAACCTATGGAATAATAATTACAATAATACAAAAAGAATGATTAAAAACGTATGTTGACATGAAAATCAATAAACAAATTAAAAATAAACTAAAACAGCTAAATATGAGTTAGGTAATTTTTGTGAGTAATACGGTTTACCTTCTATTATCCCTTCTCAGAAGAATAGAAAAAATTCCCACTTAAACCCTAGAAGATCTCACAAGCCCTATAGGAGAAATTACCACAAACATAAAAATAAAAGTTTTGACCGAAACTTTTCTAAAAATAAAAATTTTGATAAACATTTCTCTAAGAATAAAAAATATTCCAGAAAAAGGTTTAGTAAAAAATTTGATAAAAGTAATATTACATGTTTTAAATGTGATCAGAAATGTCATTTTTCTAACACCCGTCAAGTTAAGAATAAAATTAACTAATTAAAAATTTTTAAAGAAGATAAACATGAATTGTTTAGAATCTTATAAACAATAGATTACTATGAAAATGATAGTGAAGATTTAGGAGAATATGAAACCACTGAATCTCCAAGTTCGGACAGTGATTCTCCTAACATCACTATGGGGTGTAGGAATAGTTGTTGTCAAAAAATCAATGTCTTAAATAAAAATGAAGAACAAAAAACTCTCTTGTTAGATTTAATTTATAAAATAAAAAATTCAGAATTAAATGTAAAAATAACTTGAAAGACTTAAAAATGTAATTCTGAAAAAAAAATATTAAGTCTAACAATAGGGTTTCTTGTTAAAATTGAAGAATTAATACCTTTAAAGATATTAAAATTGAAATAAAAGATTTGAAGAATTCAAATCTTTTATTTCAATTTTTTCTTTAAATCTTTTATTTCAATCTTAATATATATATATATATATTATTTTTTAATTGTTAAAGTTAAGCTAAAGGCTTTAGTTTATAACTTTGACTAAAATGCAATAAACACACCTACAGTTTCAAATTTGAGCAAATTATACCCCTACACTTTCTAAATGATCATTTTAATCCTTCCACTACTTTAATTAGACCAAAACAATCCCTCTCTCACATTTTCCGTTAATTAGAAACGGAGAGGGATCATTTTACAAGAGCAAATTCGCTCTGAAGAACCAAACGGCAGAAAAATGAATAATTGCAGCTGAATTTCAGAATTTCTTTTCCTTTCGTTATGCAAGGGGATGATTTTTACACTTCAATGGAAATAGAAAAACTAACACCAAACAATAAGCAACCATATTAGAGAATGAAAATAAAACAGAGCATTTGAAATCGAAGAACAAGATGCGTAAAGAACAAATACTGAAGAAAATAGTAGAAAACTTTTCGAAACAAAGAATACCGAAGAATACTGAAAATCTCAAAGCTTTGAAGCTGCTCTCGAGGGTTTCTTCGCTCAACATTTGTTCATTGCAGAAAATCTCACCGAAGCTCGAGCTGGAGGGATTATTCGCTCAACAAAAAACTCATTTGCGCATTTTCTACGATCTCTGAAGCTCGAGTTGATTTCTCTGTGGGTTTCTTCCATTTTTTTCACCTAGCGAACTTGATTTTCTTCGAGTTCTAGCCCAGCGAACTCGATTTTCTTCGATTTGTTTTTGCAGAAAGTGTCGATTTTTCACTGGTTTGCATTCGATTTGTTTGCTAATTTGTAGAAAATGTCGTTGTTCTCTGATTTCTTTTGCAGAAAATATCGGTATTCTTTGTTTTCGAAAAGTTTTCTTCGGTATCATTTTCAGTAAAATGATCCCTCTCCGTTTCTAATAAACGGAAAACGTGAAATACGGATTATTTTGGTATAATTAAAATAGTGTAAGAATTAAAATGAACCTTTAGAAAACGTAGGGATATGGTTTGCAAAAACTTAAAAGTATATGTGTATTTATTACATCTTCGCCTATAACTTTATAGGCTATAGAACACTAACTCCCAAAAGGTTTTTTTTCTAACCTATACTATTTGATAAAAGATTTTATAAAACTATACCATTAGTCTAATTTTTACATCTCCTAACCCCTGGCCAACGTTTCCTTCACTTCTCCTCTTATTGTCCCCATTGCCCTTCTTACACAATGCTCATGCACACATTGTGTACTTTATAGGACGACTATATTATGCCCGTTGTGTAGTCTACATGATAGTTACACGATACTCGTATAACAATCGTGTAGTTTACACGATGCCCGCGATGCTCGTGTACCCATCATGTAGTCTACAGAATAACTACACGATGTTCGTGTATCCATCGTGAACACTACACGCGTAGTATATTTAATTTTATATTTTTTTATATATTAATAAATATGGAGATTGAGTGTTAAAGAATAGTGAATTAACATTTGATTTGATGTTGTATAAGAAATGTATGAGGGAAAGAATGAAGAAAATGTAAGTTGATGAAGAGTCATGGGTACACAATGGCTACATGATCATCGTGTACACTACACATGTAATATATATATATATATATATATGAAGGTTAAGTGTTGAAAAAGAATGAATTGACATTTGATTTGATGTCGTGTAAGAAAAATATTTGTGAAAAAAATGAAGAAAAAGTAAGTGAATGGTGGGCCATAGGTACAAAATAGCTACATGATCGTCGTGTATATAGTCATCGTGTACACCACACATGTAATATATTTAATTTTATATATTTAGTTAAATATAAATAAATATGGAGGTTGAGTGTTGAAGAAGAATAAATTGACATTTGATTTGATGTTATGTAAGAAAAATATTGAGAGAAAAAAAAGTAAGTGGGTGGTGGGTCATGGGTACACGATGGCTGCATGATTGTTGTATAGTCATTGTGCAGTGTACACGATGACTGCACGACTACACGATCATCGTGTACCTTATACATGTAATATATTTTATTTTATATATTTATTTAAATATAAATAAATATGGAGGTTGAATGTTGAAAAACAATGAATTGACATCCGATTTGATGTTATGTAAGAAAAATATTTTGGGGAAAAAATGAAGAAAAAATAAGTTGATGGTGAATCATGAGTACACGATGACTACACGATGATCGCCTCTTTCTCAACGTTCTCTCTCTCTACGCTCTACATTTTGTCTTCCTCTCTCTCTACATTCTCTCAAAATTGACAAAATCAATTTTGTTGTATTTAGTTATGAAGAAATGGGTTTCTAGGAGATGTATAGATGAATATGGAAGATGAATAGAGAAAAAGTGAGCCAGTGTGTAAGAAGGGTAATAGGAAAAAAAGTGAAGGAAATGTGAGTTAGAGATTAAGATAAGCAAAAATTAAACCAAGTGTATAATTTTGTAAAATGTTTTATTAAAGATTTTAATTTAGTAAAAAAACCACTCCCTAAGCTCTCCCGAGTTCCCTCGCGCTTCCTTCTCCTAGAAAAGAAGAAAACCCTTCACCCTCATCTTGTTCGTCCACCGGTTTTTTGCTAAATTATGCACTTGGATAAAATAATTTATAAAACTATATCATTAGTCTAATTTTTATTTATCCTACACCTGATCCACCGGTACTTAAATATGATCCACGCTTAGATCATCCTCCACGGTACTGTGGTAGGATTGTGGCAGCAAGCCGCCCTTATGAATAGTATCCCCATATTCATTGATTTCTCGTAAAATGTAATTTTGCTTTTCAGAATCTTGAACCAATCCCTTTTGAGGTAAGGATCAGCAGTTATGGGTTGTGCAGTCTTTATGGGCTCCGAGACTGTCCCCGTTTCTCGTAGCCCTAGTAGTTAGCAACACTCCAAACAGTAGACAATTTCGGTTAGACAATCCCCCAAGTAACCGCACAGAAAAAAAATAGACAACACAACAACTGTATATCTGAACAGGTGGCAAGACTCTAATTACAATAAACATTAGAAGGAATTTTGTAAACCAAGATAAGATCAATAATACACTGATTAATCGATGTGTCTGTGTATATAAATAACTTTATCCAAATATGATGTTACGAATCACAATCTTTCTTACAACACTAATTTCCAGAATTTTGAAGAAACATAGACCATTTGGTCACCTATGGCGAAGAGGAAGAACATTGTGCCTTTCTTTTGGCTGATTCTCTCACTATCGGTGATGTCGGTGGTATTAGCTGGGAGAGGAGTGAATCTCTTGCGCAACTTTGATAGACCCATTTTCAAATCGTCCTTCAACCGAATTTTTGATGCTTCCAAGTATGGTATGCTGCAAATCGAAAACGGTTTGGCGCATACTCCTCAGATGGGGTACCCCCTTTTTCTCTATCTCTCTCATCCGTTTCTAGAATTTATTTTATTGTCATAAGGTTAGAAATATCTCAGAGGCCTGATTTTTGTAGCTAGAGAACAATAAGAGTAGATTCTTATTCTCTTTTCTGTTAATTTCAGTTGGGGTTGTAGAAATCTTTTATGACTCAAATGCAATTATCATTGTATGATGACAATTAAGTGTTGATTTCGCACGTGTCCAGTAGTTTTCTAGTTGGGATTGTTAATTTACTGCTATTTCCAAAAGCTTTTAAGCTATTTGGTATGGTCAATTTTATAGTTTACGTTATTGTTAGGGAGGAATTGGATTTGTTTGCATAGATGCTTTGTCTCACAAGTTTCGATTAAACTTTATGAAAATTTGTTCATCCAATTATGTTTGGTAAAGCTCAAAGGTTATAACGCGTATTTCTAATTTATTAATCTGGTGGCAGATGGAATAGCTGGAATTTCTTTGCTTGCGATATCAATGAAACAGTCATCAAGGAAACAGGTATTCTCTTTTGTTGGGTTTGCAGAGGGAGAATAGAAATCTGCTGCATTTTTATTTCGTGTCAGCTTTTTGCAATCCCACAGAGATTAGATATTTTAGATAGAGAAAACAACTAATTTAAAGCGAAATCAACAGACTAAGATTAAGTGGAAGATAGCAATAAGTATATTATGTTACCCTTCTGTTACTTGAAATAATTTATGTTAGCAAGAAGTATAATGAGGAAAAGAGTCCATTTAGAATCTATCCTTAGTAAATTGAAACTTTTTGTAAATTTGGGTATTCTAAGTTGCGATTCATTTATTTTTTCTAATTGCTTAAAGAGCGTTTTCTTTGACAAATCATCAGAATGTTGATATCTCTAGTTTTCATTTGCAGCTGATGCACTAGTCTCAACGGGGTTGGCTGGTTTAGGTTACGTGTATGTCAATATAGGTAAAACATTAGCATGGCTTCAAGTAGTTCCTTTGGGTGTACATTTATGTTCTATTTAGAATCTTATGCAAGTTTAAATGCAGATGATTGCTGGTCTGTAATACGGAATTCAAAGGTCAGCTGATTCCCATTTCTCCTTAAGTTTATTTTTGAGTCACAAGTGGAAAATTTGTTTGTCTCTGTGGGAACCCGTCTTTGCCTTATACTTATCACCAAAGGATAGAAACTTTCTTTCACCAAAAAGCTACGTTATTCAAAGTCTATTAATTGTGCTGCCATTTTCTGCTAATGTGAAGTATTCCTGGTTTCACTGCTGGACTCTTTCCTATCGAACATTTAGTTATTGTCTATAAGCGAGCCATTACAATTCGACCATGTGTACATATATATCCACACTTGTTCTCCCACAAAAAAGTGACACTGCACACGCATGAGGGTTTTATGGAGAGACTCTTTGCATGAGAAATGTTGGTATGGTAATTTGCCAAGTCATCATACATACTAATTTACTTGATGCGGCTTGTTTCCTTGTACAGAATCAATTGGTTCCTGATCCAAAAACTTTCCCTTCAGGAATTAAAGCTCTTGCTGATTATGTACATGGGAAAGGCCTGAAGATTGGTATCTATTCTGATGCTGGGTAGGACAATTTAGCTTTCCGTTCAAAGCTTGAGCTAGATAACGTTTATCTTTTCGTTTTCATGTGTTATGTTTGTATTTTGATTCTTCGATAGGTGTTCACGATTCTCTTTGACTAAATTTGTTAGGGTTTTCACATGTCAAGTTCGACCTGGATCACTTCATTATGAAAATGATGATGCAGAGCTGTTTGCTTCATGGGTTAGTGATTACTAATTAGTTTGCTCATGTTCTTCATAGTTATATCAGTTAGTCTCTTAACCATATGTATCCCATTTGATACTGGCAGATATCATTTCATATATTTTATCACCAGTAAGGAATTATGCATTATAAACCTTTCAAAAGCTGTTCCTGTATTTTACTTGGATTCATGTGACAATTGGAGTGTTAGTTCTGTCTTAAGGAATCAAGTTGCTGTAAGGCTATTTGTAATGATAATTATATCCTGGTTCTAATCCGTTGCTTCTGATAACCCATACCATAACAAATTTCATAAAAATGAAGTATATGAAATAAAATGGGCTTACTTAAAGCATCTTTTGAATTGAATGGTAAAACGTCTAAGGTGACTTCTTAAGTACATTTTAATCTAAGTTTTAGAATAATATACTCGTTGTCAATGCAATTTTCTGTTTTTCCAACCTTTTAATCTGTTTATGATTAGATATTATGTTTGTATTTCCAGGATTTGGATTATTTGAAGTATGACAACTGTTTCAATCTTGGAATCAAGCCAGAAAAACGGTTTACACCTGATCCTACGTTTGCTTAAGTTTCAGAATAGTTCTTGGGCGCTAACTTCAGACTTAAATTTCCAGATACCCGCCAATGCGTGATGCTCTGAATGCAACTGGACACAAGATCTTCTATTCAATTTGCGAATGGTTATCCTCTTATCCTGTTTACTGTCATGGTAGCTCATTGCTACCTTCTCGATAATGATTTACTAATACCTGGTGGACTACGTTAACAGGGGAGTTGACGACCCTGCCTTATGGGCTGGCAAGGTTGGAAATAGTTGGCGTACAACAGATGACATCAATGATACATGGGCAAGGTTGGGATTCTGGACCTTAAATTTTGGTTCACATAAAAGATTTGATATGAGAAAGAACTGTGACTGCCAAAAGTTTTGGAAAACCTTTCAATTCCACTTACTGACTGAGATTCTTTTTACTTTGTCTTAAGTATGACAACTATTGCGGATATTAATGACAAGTGGGCAGCTTATGCAGGACCCGGTGGATGGAATGGTAGGAATTTCAATTTTTAATTAATTTCCGTTGTTATGGTGTGTTTGAGAGTGCTAGTGACTACTGATTAATGAAACAGTTAATACGTTGAAATAATACCATTTCCGTTAAAAGTTATTTCATATTCTTCTTTGTATGAAACGCTCAAGCATATCGTGAAGTATATTTATTCATAACTAAAATCATTTAAGGAAACACTTGGATAAGTGCTTCTTGTATAAGTGTTTAAAATATCTGAGTGTGTTTCAAACAACAACATTTGTAAAATAAATGTGATTTAAAGTAGTGTTTTTAATGCATTTTAAGTACTTTCAAACAAAGAACTCCTAAACTCATCCTTAGTCTTCTAGCTGGAATTTAATTATTGTCATTCCTATTTATCATTTCTTTGCAGATCCTGACATGTTAGAAGTTGGCAATGGAGGCATGACTTACCAGGAGTATCGTGCTCATTTTAGCATATGGGCTTTGATGAAGGTCCCTTATAATAAAAGATTACTTTGTATTTGGTTATTTTTCTTGTTAATTATAATCGAGTTGAATGCCAGGAAAATCGTATAGACCATACCCGGTCCTGCAGTCTGATTAAGTTCTTGTTATGAGTGTATCAAGAATTCAAACATAGTGTGGCTGATTAATGTCTTCTGTATAAACCTTATCAGTAAAATAAAAGGCTAGTTAACACCTCTTTTTGAGCCTTCCCTATACTTCCGAATCAGTCATATCGTTTGGATAGTGATTATGGATTTCTTCTCTTTGCGAATAAAACTTCGGACAGAGGGGGCAAAAGACGTATATTCTATATTTTATCTGTTAGTCTTTCTAAAGCTCACTACTGTGAGCTCAAATGTGCAGGCCCCTCTTCTAATTGGTTGTGATGTAAGAAACTTGACTGCCGAGACATTTGAAATACTTGGCAATAAAGAAGTTATTGCAGTAAACCAAGGTACTCTCTCTGACTCTAGCAGTTGTAGTATTTTTTTTACTTGTTTAATCATAGCTATAATAGCATGTCACAATCTTCAGAAGTGAAAAGTGTTTCGTAAATTGTACTCCTGAGAACATGAATGCATTAATATCTGAAGCCCTAGAACCATATGAACTGAGCACATCCTTACCTACCAATCAAAATTAGTAGTGAAAAGTAACTCTATATCAGAAGGATCAGCAATGTATTTATGTAACTTATATGTTTATTGCTTTGCAGATCCCCTAGGGATTCAGGGAAGAAAGGTTCAAGTTTCAGGAACAGATAATTGTCGTCAGGTATGATGCACTGACTTGTAGTTTTCACAGAATTTCCTGGTAAAAAAGTATCCTGTCTTTCAACTCCGATTTAATCAAGAGTTGATTAAAACAACACCTCGCAAACTCGTCTATTTGTGGTTTAATAAAGTAAAAAGTTATAAAATTTCACCTTGCATTTTTTAAATATGAAGCTCAATTAGTTTCTATACATGTGGACTTAAACGGCTAAACCCATCTATTGTCTACTACCTGCTTAAGGATGGTTTGTTGTGTCAATCAGAAGCCATTAGTTTTATGTGGTCGTTTATACAGTCTTTTAAGCTTTGATTTTGTTCAAATGGGTGGCTGTCTTGCAGGTTTGGGCAGGTCCTTTGTCTGGAAGCCGCATTGTTGTGGCTCTCTGGAATCGCTGTTCAGCTGCCACAATTATCACTGTAGACTGGGATACACTTGGGCTTGAATCTAGATCCAGTTTCTCTATTAGAGACCTGTGGCAGGTAAGGCACTTTAATAAATACACATACACACACAGTGTGTGTGTCAGGTAAATAAATACTGATTGTTATAGTATAACCCTTTATAGTTCATATTGTTGACTAAAAATTAAGTTTATAGCAGGACTGATGTAATTAAGAATGAATGAGTTATAACTTATCGACTAGCACCAGTTATATTTAAGCTGATATATATAATGTAAATGGGTTGCAGCACGAAGAAGTGACCGGCGATGCAGTGGGTTCATTTGGGGTACGAGTTGACTCACACGACTGTCATATGTACATCTTCACTCCACAGACGGTAACACTTTCTCAAATTTAAGGTTAACTTTCTTATGCTGCATCATCCAGAACAGGGTAGGATTTTCGACTGCTCTGTTACTTGCATTCCATATAGTGAGAGAGAACAATAAATTAAGCATCGTATTTTGTAGTGCAAGGTGCTCATTTTGTGAACCTTATTCACTTGCCATTGTAAACGAACTCTTCTATTCAAGGCAGCTTTGCTCGCTTGTTTTCGTAATTTGGTTCATAAGTTATCAGACCTCAAATTTCAGGGACATTGACAGAAACAAAGCAACTCATGTTTTTCCCAAAAAAAAAAAACAATTGGCTAACTTTCCCCCCAATGGTAGTGCGGTGATTTTCTCCAAAGAAAAATGTTGCCTAGCATTGTTTTATTTTAACACTGGTGCAAGACTCACCTTCCATATGATAAATGTATATGTAAAAAAAATTATTATAGTTATAAGGTTGCACAATCTTCGGCTCCTCCTAAACCTCTATAACGTGATACCAATTTTATGAAAATATTGTCTAATTGATATAGTGCTTAAAAATTTGATATACGACCGTGACGGTAACTTACAGTCATGTTTATATCAATCTGTGCACCTTGGTTCCAAGAATTTTACAACACAAATCAATTTTTTAGAAAGAAAAAAAGATTTCAACAAATCATTTATGACTAAGATTTTCAGCCGATCAGGCGGGGAATTGAATTCTCCATTAGGAGCTATTTCAATCCAGTCAGCATTCAGAGCTATTTCATAAATAACTTCTAACACCAAAACCCCGGCCATGACGAATATTTCTAGGCGCTTGCTTGTCACAAAAGTCATAATTGGTTCGTCTTTTCGCACTATGTGCAGAAATATATAAAATCATCCCTAATAAAAAGATTATTCTTGAATAAATGGGCAAACATAATGAAAGAACAATCCGAATAGACCTGTCTACCTTATGAAAGAAGCCTCACCGTTGTTGGTGTTAGGGTCGATCTTTATTACCTTAAAAAATAAATGGGATCGACAAACTCATCAGTTAAGTAGGACGAGTTGACTACAAAGTCTCAAAAGGTGCCTCAGAATTCAATCACAACATTGAGCAAGAATTTCTGCTGAGCACATCAAATACCCTCCAAAAGAGCGCAGAGCTTGTAATTGCCGGGCTAGAGAAGTGCAATTTGTCAATCCTTCAGCTAAAAACTCACAGGCAGAACTCCTAGAAATCCAACCCCTAGCAAGATGGTGATAGACAGGTGACTACAGCAGCTCCTGGATTAGGCTTTACATCCTCAAAAACGCAATCATTATGAGCCTTCCAAATGCCCCATCATACATGCAGTAGACCTCTTTATATATTCTCCAAGTACACATTAACATTCACGAAGCAATTGCATGCAGCAGTAAAAGAAAATAATTCTTTTGCATGTACTAGTAAGGAGAAATCAGCTTCGGAGATTAAAAAAATACCGTAGAGAACTTGCTAGTTCAGAATAAAAGCCACTACGAGTATCAATGTAACAGAACTTAAAGTTAACTACAAAATAAGAGGGCACTAACCAGCCAATAAAAAAAATTCAGGTGTACTGACAAAAGTGAACCAGAACATATCAAAATTCCCCTACATAATGTTCAAAAATCTAGACATGCAAACAGAGAGTTGAAAAGACGAATAGCATATAAGAGGGCACTAAGCAGGTTCTTCAAGGACGAACAGGATTCGCAGCTCCAGCAGGACGAGGTGCTTGGCCAGGTTGACCAGGCTTTGGTTGATCCTCCTGAAAAGAACGGGATGTAAGAAAATGAAAGTAGAGAGCTAAGAGAATGACACTGTATAGAATGTAAAAGAAGAAAAGGACTGAATCAAAATGACATAATAGAGAATGCAAAGTATAGTTAAAGTACAAGTCAACCAGTGATATGCTATAGATCACACCAATCTAGCTTTCAGTATGTTTTTGTTGATGGACCACTTATAGAACAGAGATTATCCTTTCTTCATCAATCAACAGATAGATTATCTCATAGCAATGGTAGTAATAATATCAACAAAAAACAATGGAAGTTATAAGTTCATATGCAGATATGTATACCCTGCGTCTGTTCAAGCGGGGTGGGGGCTGACGGTTCCTCCTGTCTGTGCGTGATCGAACCCTTACAACATGTGAGTGGATTGCACAGGAGACGCAGTACTGCATCTTAGCATACAGCTTAGGGAGGGTATACTCTACACAAAACAGAATGGTATAAGATGTTATAAAGAAAGAAACAGAAGCAATTAAGAGGTGAAGGAGATTAAAATTAAAATCCAGGAAAGAGGATTACGATCATAGACACAGGCTTCTTGAACATCCCTAACAGCAGCCTGCTCCACAATGTTCCTTATGAGGAACCTCTTGATGGCCTTGTCCTAATTGCAACCAAGGTAAAACCCACAAGATCAGAATTGTATCTTTCTGAAGTACAAGGTGCAAAGCATCATATTAAAACACGAAAACAATCTTCAAACTTCAACCAATACAGCTCTAAAGTAAAAAAAGCATAGCTGCACATATACTTTTCTATCAGTATCTCAGTACAAAATTACAAATATAAATAGTGAAAAATAATTTTCGGAGTGTAAATTGCCCGTCATCTAAAATCGAAAATACATATTACAATAAAGTAGAGTAAAACAAATGAATTGAGAACACAAATTAATAGTACACAAAAACCAATAGAGTCCCAGATGCGGCCACGTTGAGGTAAAAAAGTACCTTAGGACAGCATTTTCCGCAATTGGAGCAGCGGATGAACTTGACATGTCCACGACCGTGCTTGTTGCGTCCACCATTCCTGCGCTTGAAAGTCTGCAAACAGAAAGATCAGAAAAATATAACAATGATGATGAAGGTTAAGGATGACTAGACCGTACCATCTTCTGTTCCGCAGATTTTGAGAGGAGAGGGACGGCTGAAGCTAGGGTTTTCTGATGCTGTGAGAAGATGAATATAGGTTTAAGACAAAGAAAAAAGCACCATAAATTACCTAGAAGAGGAACAACGAACAAAGAGGAAGAAGCAGGAAGAGAGAGTACAAAACTTCGACGCAGAAGAAGAGAAGAGGTAGATAGATGGAGAAAACCCTAAACCTAAGAATAAAAATGATTATATATGGTAGACAACACAAGGCTGAGATGAAACCAAACTAGGCTGAGAATAAGTCAACAATTTTACAATGTTAAATGACTAATACAACCCTAAAGTAACCCAAAATGACACACTAACACACCGCCCAAGACATTAATAAAGGCAAATCACAGGAACAAATTGGGCATAAAAAATGTGAGGGATGCTCATTTATTATAGATAGATATAGATATAGAGATTATAGACTAGCTACCGGGCACGTGCTCAGTTGTAATAATAAGTTCTGATGTTATCAACAACACATGATATGAGAATTGAGATAGATTATCATCATAATTTTTAACAAGTTACATAAAAATGTACAATAATATATATTTTATAATATTTACTCATATTGTACAATAACAAAACCTATAAAGGGATCACTTTTATTTTATTTATATTATACAGTCATTATTTATTTATATCTATACTTGAAAACTTTTTTATTGGTCAATACACTCCAATAAAGAGCAAGCAGTCTCAATCTCCTCAAGTCATTACTTCCCAACAGAGGATATCCCAAGGTTCCTTAAAAGGATGGTAGAGGCGGTCTTCGAATTTGCTCCATGATATAAACGACGCTCTTAGCAAGACCCTGTCAATTAGAAGCTCCGCCAATGTTGCCATAAGGTTCGTCAACCAGACAATAGTTGACTACAAATGGCTTCCATGGCCTCTTATTGCTCGTCAACACATATTTCTTTTGTTGATAGTACCATATTAAATAAATGAAAACAACTATTATCAAATATACACAATAAAAATTTAAATCTTACAAAATCAAAATAAATAAAAACAACTAACACGTATGTAATGAGAGCTACACAACATGAAAATCTCTATTGGAGGAGCAATCTATCGTGTGAGGAGGGTTTCCGACAATCACTTCATACTATATATCAGTATGCTGAGACAAATAGTAAATAATAAGGTCCTACCGTCTCTTCATAATGAATCACATCTTTAATACAATTCATATTTAATATCAGATGAAAAAATGACCGTAAAAAGAGATTATATTCATAAAACCTCAATTATAAATTTAAAAATCTCAACAAAATTAAATAATAAAGTAACTCTAAAGTTAGAGTCAATAATTTATAAAACGGCTAGCACTTGAAGTGTCTATGATTATGTTATTATATACACAGACATAGACAGGAAGATACAAAATGTTTAATCACATTTTTCACTACAAACGTGTCTAATTTATTTGTATTTGTTTGCATATCAATATACTACAACACACTTGAGGGCAAAAATGAGCATACACTTACCTCACATAAAATTTAATCTGATGCCAGTCGAAGTTAATTTTTTTTTTAATTTTCTTTTTCTCTTGAGATTCAGGATGAGACGTTAGTCGTTTGTGGAGAAAATAAAAGTATATTTATTTCCGTAATAAAAATGTAAACGACATGAGAAATGTCAATAATATTCTGATTAAGAAAAAATCAAACGTTAACACAATTCTCTCGTGCTTTAAGAAATTGTGGTTTTTATCCAACGCATATGAAATTAGGCACACCTTATAAACTACCACTAACAAGCAAGCATCCATCCTTATGCTCCAAGTAATTTACTTAGATTAAATATTTTTAACACCAATTTGTTAAAGAAAATTTGCTAAAAATAATACAATCAACATAACACATGAAATAACTCATACATCCCTACACCAAATGAGAACTACAGCCCATACAACTGACCAACGTAACCAATTTGTTTCAACTTACAAATTTGAAGAGGTTTTGCCTCTTGTATTCCCAGAACTCTGAACAAAATCAAGCTAAGATCACATGTACAATTTAACATGACATATACCAATGTATAAGACGATATTCATACAACTTAACTAACAGCCTTCAATGTAGCTAAAAAACACCAATATAATTTATATGGTGAGTGGTTACCTACATTCACCATATAAAAAACGTGAACGCGCCTTCCCCTATCATAGGGCATCATCACCCATAGTTTGTCAAAAAGGTCATGGGTGTTGAAACAGTCACATTTTTTGTAGAAAAGATAGTACAATAGGTCGATAACAACTATGACCCAAATTTTCCATTCAACCTACAATTTCAACAACTCAAAACCAAATCAAGCTAAGATCACAGGTACAATTCCAAGAAATGAGACCTACAATTAATATTTATCAAATAATTAATTTTTTGACAAACGAAGATAATCTTACCTCGGGCATGAAAACAAGTGAAAGCAAATTGGCTTTTTAGTAATAAATGATTGTTTAATTTATAATAGTAGAAATGACAAACAAATGAAATGCGTCAACTTCTTGAAGAATTTCATGGAATTCAATTTTGAACTTTCGATCAAAACTTATGGCATGATAACGTGCAGACTGCTTACAAGATAAATACTTGGCGCCAACTTTCTCTCTTCTTCAACAATAATGGAAACTAAGGGCGTGAGTCCTTGAGAGCAGGCAGTTCGTAAGTCATGTTCTCTAAAGGAACTAACGGCATAAGTCATTGGGAGGAGAAGTTCATAAGTTCTACTCTCAGAAGGGCGTGATCCTTAGGAGGGACAATTCATAAGTCCTATTCTCAGAAGGAACTAAGGGTGTGAGTTCTTAGGAGGGCAATTCATAAGTCTTACTCTCAGAAAAAATTAAGGGCGTGAGTCTTTAGGAGGGGCAATTCATAAGTCCTACTCTCAGAATGAACTAATGGCGTAAGTCCTTGGGAGGGGTAATTCATAAGTCCTACTCTCAGAAGGAACTAAGGGCGTAAGTCATTGGGAGGGGCAGTTCATAAGTCCTACTCTTAGAAGAAAAAAATAGGGTCATGGTTTCACTGAAGGAGCCTAAGTTCTTGGGAGCGTCTACATACGCCATTCTCATAAGGAAATCAAAACAGGGCCATGGTTTCACGAAAGGAGCCTAAGTCCTTTGGAATGTCTACGGTCGCCGTTCTCAAAATAAAATTAAAACGGGGCTATGGTTCCACTAAAGGAGCCTAAGTTCTTGAAAGTGTCTACATACGTCGTTCAGAATTGGAAAGCCTGAAAGAATAGAAAAGGAAACATCCTTAGACTTCAGAATGGGGAAGTATGAAGAACAGAAAAAGAAAAGTCTGGAGAACGGAAAAAGAGTTGTCTTCAGAACAGAAAAGAAAAGAAGTTGAGGAAAAACTTTAGAACAAAAAAGAAGTTGAGGAAAAACTTCAAAACAGAAAAGAAGTTGAGGAAAAACTTCGGAAAAGAAAAGAAGTTAACGAAAAACTTCATAATAGAAAAGAAGTTGAGGAAAAACTTCAGAATAGAAAAGTAGTTGAGGAAAGAACTTCAAAGCTGAGAAAAGAAAGGCTGAGCTGAGCAAAGAAACCCCAAGAAAAGAAAAGTTGAGAAAAAAAAGGCTGAGCTGAGTAAAGAAAAGCCGAGAAAAGAAAAGCTGAGAAATAAAGGTTGAGTTGAGCAAAGAAAAGTCGAGAAAAGAAAAGATGAGAAAAGAAAGGCTGAGTTGAGCAAAGAAAAGCCGAGAAAAGAAAAGTTGAGAAAAGAAAGGCTGAACTGAGCACAGAAAAGCCGAGAAAAGAAAAGATAAGAAAAGAAAGGCTGAGCTGAGTAGAGAAAGGCCGAGAAGAGAAAAGCTGAGAAAAGAAAGACTGAGCTGAGTAGAGAAAAGATGAGAAAAGAAAAGTTGAGAAAAGAAAAGCTCAGTAAAGAAAAACTAAGTAAAGGAAGGCCGTGGTTTCAACATTTTAGAATGAGAAGACCAAGAGTAAAGGAAAAAGAAGCGAGCAAAGGAAAGAAAAAGTTAAGAGAGGAAAAAGGAAATTGAAAAGGAGAAATGGTGAAATAGGAAATAAAAAATACAAAGCGGAGGAAAAGAAAGGAAACATGAAAAGCTCTATCGGTGAATTAGTAGTAAATCAAAACGGGGCCATAGTTCTATGGAAGGAGCTTAAGTCTTTGAAAATGTCTACGGACGTTGTTCTTAGAAGGAAATAAAAATGAGGCCATGATTTTTTTTTCAACCTAAGTCATCTTCTCAAAATAAAATGATAGTTCATAATTCCTTCCATCAAAATGAAGATGGGGCCATGATTATTTATTTGAACCTAAGTCCTTGAGGAAGCATATATATCATAAGGAAATTAAAATCTTATCCTCGGGAACAGATTTCACAAAAGAACATAGTTATTCTCAAGAAAGTTAGGAGCCACAGGTTTCCTAAGTATTTAAGAATGAATTTTGTTGAAAGCTTGAAGTCAACACAATACCAGATTTTGATCCTCAAATTTTACTGTCTTTGAATGAAGTACAACAAAAAAAGGAGTTCAGTAAAAGAAAAATTGCACAAACAGAGTAATTCATGTTGATCGAAGCAGAAGTACAAAGGGAAAATACGAAACGAGAGAAAGAAAAAGAAAACAAGGAAATAGTAGAAACTCTACCAACAAATGCGGAACATCAAGCTCAATCTCATGCGATGCAATTATAAAATGGTACACTCGCTCCTTACTCATCTTAATAAATTATTATGTTATTGTTCTTGTACAACATTCTTACCACAGAACTTAAGTACGAAGTGAAGGAAAATGAAAAATGAAGAAATGGGAAAAACTCTACCAATGAGTCCATCGTGAAAGGAACAAAAAGATGTAACAGCAAATGAAGAAGAAGTAATCATCATCGATAACAAACTGATAAAAAATTGCTCAACAACTGCAAAGCATTTATGAACGGGAACAGAAAAATGTAATGGCGGAAAGAAAAGGAGAAACCACCACTGACAATGGACAACTACAAAAAGGGGGAAAATGAAAAGTTGAGAAGTCCATAAGAGCTTCAAGAATTGAGCCAAACCAGAAGGCAGAGCTGAGCTCAGTTCAGAAAACTCAAAAGTAAAAGCTTCAAAAGCTGAATCCAGACCATAAGGTAAAGCTGAACCCAAACCAGAAGGTAGAGCTAAGCCAGAACAAAAGGTAGAGCAGAACTCAGAACAAAAGGTAGAGCAGAACTCAGACCAGAAAGCTCAGAAGTTCATGACGTGAAATTTTTAGGAGTTGAAATCAGACTAGAAAGCTCAAACCCAAATGCCAAGAGCTTTGGCATTTCAGAAAAGAAAAAGTCAGAACTTCAGAATTAAGAAAGAACTATAGAGCAGAAATTCTTATCCAAAGATTATTACTTCACTTCAAGTCAGAGAAGTGATACATATGGACGTCTATGAGGCCCCAATAAATCTAGTGTTGAAGATCGAGGAATCAAATCATTACACTTGAATGAAGAGAGACTTCATCAAGTGTAATGAGGGCAAATGAACAGGAATAATCTCAGTGTTCGGTCATATCAGTGGAGAAGAAAAATAATTAAAGAAAATGCCACAGAAACATTGTGGGAATAGTTGAATTTTCCATGTTGGCAAATCTAAAGAAGCTGATCTGGAGCTACTCGCCTAACCAAGATAGCTGAAATATAAAAGTCACATAGGAAGTCACGAAAGCCAGAGAAGCCAATCGATGGAATCATCACTATGGCAACGCTGGTAGCAATCACTACAACCATCGGATTCGCCACACTATGCCAAATGATTCAAATTCAAAAAGTTAGTAATACTGATAAGCAAGATGTACTACAAGATTTGATATGACACGTGGCAAGATCTAGACCAAAGACGTCATCGAAGAGAATATAGAGTGAGAACCGTAGGATCAACTAGGCGGCTATGAAGAACAGACCAGTCAGACGAAAGTACATGGATTGCCGACATGGCAATCCAAAAAAAATCTAATCAAGACCATTGGATTGATCAGACAGTCAAGATTTACTAAGTTGTTAATGCTGATAAGCTAGATCTTAGGGAATATTATGTTGATCATATTTTTAGATAAAACGAGATAAGCTGTAGCAAATTCTATGTAATCGATTAAAACCTATAAATAAAGGTAAGATGTAACTCCAAACAACAACGCAATAACCCTCAACACCTATGAGAAACAAGCTGACTATGCAGGTTGCATTAGCTTTGTAAACCATTTCTCTATAATGAAATACTATCAAAATCTCCCCATGGTTTTTCTTCCCTTTAAGGGTTTTCCACGTAAATCATGGTGTTGATATTCTCTTATTTTCTCTCTTAATTATTTTCTATATTTTCACATTATAATGTAGGGAGTTCACGATCAATTCTCAAATACCATGAATTTTTTCCTTTATACATACATACATACATACATACATACATATATATATATATATATAGGCGCGAAATTGAACAGTATTTAAGAGGGGTATTAAGAGGCAAGAAGATAAACAGTAATTACTGTATTAATAAATAGTAAAAACAGTTACTGTATTGAGGTGTAAGATTAAAGACTTACACAAACAGAGTTTATTTGCAACAATAAACTAGTGCTCCCGCTCACTAATTTACTTTGAAGAAAAAAGAAGAAAAGATTTACAAAAGAGGAGTAGAAGAAGAAAGCTTTGTTTCACAAAACAGGTTTTAGCTCTCAAATAGTAAGAGTTGTAAAACGAGTTCTGATTCACAAATGAGAGGAGCTGCCTATTTATAGCTAAGGAAATTGGAGTTCACCGGGAACTCATCACTTACCTGAACTATTCTATTCTACAAAAGTAAAAACATTTTACATTTGACTAAGAATAGTAAAAAGTACAATGATTACAAAGAGGCAAATTACAAAGAATTTTTTAGTAGATGAAGTCCTTTGTAGTCGTCATGATTGGTTGAGACTGTTGGTGGATAATTGTTATCCTGATCTCGTCCTTTGATTTGAAGGGCATGATGGTCATTGCATTGTGCTTTTGATTATGATTGCTTAAATGTCTTGTTGACGGATGATTGTTATCCTGATCTCGTCCTTTGATTGTGTCGAAGGGCATGATAGTCATTGCATTGTGCTTTTGATCATGATTGTTTAATTATCTTATTGGGATTTTGCCAATAATGAAAATATTCACCTTCACTGAGATCCACATCTTCAAAAGGGTCTTGAGAATCTTGGAAGGGATCATGAGCCCATCGGGGAAGAGACCGCACATGAGATTTTCCCTTTGATTTTTGAGATGGAGGTTGACTCTTTTTATTTTTGATTGGGTGACTTGATCCTACTGAGGATTCAGAGTTGGAACTAGAATTTTCCAGAAGGAGGAGCATTTTTTGTATTAACTCCTGCTTTTCTTTTGATTTTTTAGACTTATTTTTGCCTTTTGAAGAAGGCCTTGTGTTGGATTTTGAATTTTGGGAGGAGCATGTTGATTGTTCAGTTTGTAGAGCCTGATTATCTGGTTCCCTATTTTTTAAGGAGGCCACTGGAGGCTTGAGAGATTTTGTCTGAGGGTGAGATTTTGTCTGCTCTTCATGTATGGAGGCAGATATTTTTATCGTATTGAATTTGTCCCACCATTTAACATAGTATTGTCTGGTGAGAATTTCTTCTTCAATGGCGTATTGCCATTTAAGGATCCAAGGGATTTTGAATTTATTTACAAAATAAATTATTGGGGGAAAGGAGGCCTCAACCGTTGAGGGTTTAAATAATTTTAAAAATAAACTATAATTTTGTTGTAAATCAATTGGAAAAATCTCAAAGACAGGGCCATGGATTGACCACCATCTTAAATATTATATATAAGTAATTATTCATGTTATTCTTATATATGTATGTATGTATGTATGTATGTATGTATGTATGTATGTATGTATGTATGTATGTATGTATGTATGCATGTATGTAGGTATGTATGTATGTATGTATGTATGTATGTATGTATGTATGTATGTATGTATCTATGTATGTATGTATCTATGTATGTATGTATCTATGTATGTATGTATCTATGTATGTATGTATCTATGTATGTATGTATCTATCTATGTATGTATCTATGTATGTATGTATCTATGTGTGCATGTATCTATGCATGCATGTATCTATGTATGTATGTATGTATGTATGCATGCATGTATCTATGTATGTATGTATGTATGTATGTATGTATGTATGTATGTATGTATGTATCTATGTATGTATCTATGTATGTATGTATCTATGTATGTATGTATGTATGTATGTATGTATGTATGTATGTATGTATGTATGCATGCATGTATCTATGTATGTATGTATGTACTAAGATAGCAAGCATTAACGATAAGGATAAGTGTAACATATGTACTAAAATGAAACTAAAGATGAATTACATATTTAAATTTTGAGGTAGCTAAATAATTATTTAAAAAA
Source organism: Datisca glomerata (assembly GCA_003255025.1). Taxonomy (NCBI): domain Eukaryota; kingdom Viridiplantae; phylum Streptophyta; class Magnoliopsida; order Cucurbitales; family Datiscaceae; genus Datisca; species Datisca glomerata. The sequence continues at coordinate 590,423 of QANY01013145.1, read as the reverse complement.
ATTTATATAAAATTTCTACAATCATACCCAAACCAAACATTACAAAGCAAACAAAAAATACTTAGCAGAACAAAGGACAACAATAGATGAATAAATTTAATAAGAAAAGAACATGTCAAACAAACTGGAAAACGTAGAAGTAGTCACTAAATCAACCAATTGAACTTGTCGATAAGGAAGCAGACGAGCCTCTAAATCATATTATTATAATAGAGGAATGAAAGGAAAAAACAGAAGAACCCAAAGCAGAGTGATAACTCCATTAGGTTGGAGGTGATGTGAAAGAAAAATATTGATATAAGATCACACTAAGAAGCAAAAGAACAACAAAAAGAAAGTCAAATTACCCTCAATGACGTCCATTTATTCTCTTTGAAGTACAAATAGTTCTCTGCACATGTAAACCAAGAAAAAAATGAGAATTGTTGATGTTACCTGGAAGTAGATAGTATAAATAAGAAATCAATATTTAGATTACAACTTTTACGTTGCCTATAGCATGAGCATAGTTACTAACTGTTTCAAAGACTATACCATGTAAAAGATAAGAACAACAGAGAGAAAAAGCAAACAAAGGTAAAGTGAACGCCATATAATTTAATCAGAAAAGCATATGAATGTAGCTTCACCAAGTAGGTTCCCATGTAAAAGAGAGACTTGGCTCCACAACATCTCAAACATGATGGATCGAACGTTGTTGATGCGACCGATTGAGGGGTGACTTGACATTTCATCATGACGATTGAACCCGACTGATGCTTGTCTCAAACAGGAGGACGCCATGTGGAATACTACTTTCAGCGAGCAATGATGGTGCTAACGTAAGACTAGTTGAGCCCTTGCAGCGGGCCTCCTCCACATTGTTCTTAGTCTGTCTTGGTTGGTGCAGCCCGGGCTCCTTGGAGATTGACTTGGCTAGGTCAGCTTCCTCCCTTTAGAGGCTCAGGCCACTAATTCATTTTCCTAGTATAAAAGAATTTGGCGTGACATGACATGTGGTGCCATGTCATTGGTAGCTCGGGAATGCCCGCAACACAGTGTTTGATGTTGTATTTGTTAACAAACTATATTACTTGTACAATGTTTAGCTAAACATGTTAGGATTGTGCCCTAAAAGTACTGAAATTCTATTATTGAGACATTTAATTCTGATTAATAATAAATAGTTTATTCTTACATTATGTGCAATACATTCTTGTAAAATGTCAACAAGTATAATAGTACTTGGTTTATGGGTCCTATGAAATTTAGCTCATGGGAACAAGGTATTTAACCAAAAGTTTTTTATGACTTGTAAATACTTAATTTCACAGTCTAGTGAAGTTGGCAACTTTGTTAAGAGAAGATTGTAGTACATTAACTATATTATGTAGAGTGGCCTACCTTGGTCACTAGGTGGAGTGCCTAGTTAATATACTAGTGCATTTGGAATACATTGAAATGAGTAATGAATCTGATTTTCAATAAGTTACTATCAAATAAAAATCATGATTCATTGCTATTATTTTATATATGGTCTTAATCTTGATAGAGTTATGAGCTAATATTTAATGAGTGTTTTAATCTACTAAGAATGAGACTCTATGAGTCAACATATTCCGTATGTTGGATATCTGAGTTATTAGATAATGAGTCCATAGATTCTCAATAGCAGAATCCATAGACACTTTTAATTAAGTGACACAGTGCCTCTTAGATAATTCATATGTGTAGTCATAGTAAACTAAGCGCTTATTATCTCTGGTGGAGTGCTAGAGATTTAATAATTTTACTTGAGACGTTTAGTATGAAAAACTATCATAGTTGACCGATAAAATGAATTTGAAACCTAAGGATACAAAGATGTGTATAAATATTAGGTCGATAGTAATTAACCTAATTATACATAGTATTATATTATGGAGGGGCATTACATTATGAATAATAGATCAAAGATAGTTACGTCGAGTAATATAAAATATATTTGGAGTTCAATTATGATTTTATAGTGGAGTTATTTGTAATTAATAAATTTAATTATGGGTATAATCGATAGAATTTATTAATTATGTAGTCAAATATATTTGTAGTCTTATAGTCCCCTTATTAGCCTTGAATTTGGGTTACGTTGTGACGAGACTTGTTTAATGAACAAGTGGCTCAACATGGATATCATATAGTCAACTAAGTGATAGAAAAACTAATCCACTCTTATTCTAAAAGGTCAACGATGAATTAAAATTATTCAATTTATAAATTGTTTTAAAAAAACACACATACAAACGGTTGGGAAATTTTCCCAACCATTGTATGCTTTCCACATGGGCTACAATTATTCTAATTATTGAGAATTTCATATTGTATTTTTTGTTACTAACCTTGTAGTGACTTCTATAACCTCCTATTCAGCTTCACTCTTCTCCCCTTCGCCTTTAAAACTACCTTACCATCGATATTTACGTATCTAAGAGGTCTCACCTAGGTCCCTGAAGCTAACCAAATAGAAGCTGATTCGTCAGGCTCTGATAAACAGATAGATTAGATAAACAAATAATATAAAAAAATAATCAATTGTAAGAATAACCAACCACTTAGGTGGAGAGTGCGATTAATTATAAGCAATTATTCAAAGAAGCAAATAAGAAACATTAATATCAATAACCAGCCATAATAGGCAGTGAACTATTTAATTATATAGAAATTGAAGTAGAAACAGTAAATTTAACAAAGTTATCCCTACCAGGTTTGGCTCTGATACCAAAAGACACGGAATTAATAGTAATTTAAAGAGAGGGGTATTAAGATGCAAGAAGATAAATAGTAAAAATTGTATTAACAAACAATAAATACCAACAGTAAAAATTATATTGTGGTGTAAGATTAAAAACTTACAAAACAACGTTTATTGGCAACAATAAATTAGTGCTCCCGTTCACTAATTTATGTTGAATAAAAAAAAAGAAAAGATTTACAAAAGAGGGAGGAAGAAGAAAGCTTTGTTTCACAAAATAGATTTTAACTCTCAAATAGTAAAGAGTTGTAAAACAAGTTCTGAGGAACAAATGAGAGAGAACTGCCTATTTATAGTTAAGGAAAGTGGTGTTTACCGGGAACCCATCACTTACCTGAACCATTCTATTCTACAAAAGTAAAAACATTCTACATACCTACTTTTTTCTACTTTTGACTAAGAATAGTAAAAAACATAAATAGTTGCCTAATTATTCGATAACTAGTACAATGATTACAAAACGAAAAATTACAAAGAATCTTGATAGTTGACATCTTGATCTTCGTGCTCTACCAGTTGTTGTGTTACTGGTCCTTGATAATTGTTATCCTGGACTGAAGGTCATTGTTACTGTTGCTTGCTCTTTGATGAGTATGATGATTGATGCATTGTGCTATCATGATTGACGCATTGTTATCTTTTTTTTTTCATTTATTTTGCCAAAGTTTCCCCTAATCATCATCACTGAGGTTTATATTGTCAAATAGTTCTTATGAATCCTGGAAGGGATCATGGACCCATTGGAGAAGAGTATGAACATGAGACTTTCCCTTCAATTGCTGAGAGGGAGTTTTGGATGATTGACTCTTTTTATTTTTTATTGGGTGATTTGACTCTATTGAGGATTCAGAGTCAGAGTTTGTATTGTCTTTAAGGAGAATTGGCATCTTTTGTATTAACTCCTGCTTCTCTTTTGGATTTTTTAGCCTTGGTTTTGCCTTTTGAGGAAGGTTTTGATGTAGGCTTTAATTCTTGGAAAGAATTTGATGATTGGTTAATTTATGGAGCTTGGTTGTCTGGACCCTTAATTTTTAAGGAGGTCACTAGAGGTTTGGGTGATTTTAACTGGAGGTGAGTTTTTGCTAACTCCTCATTTATGGAAGCAAATATTTTTAATTTACTGAATTTGTCCCACCATTTTACGTAGTATTGTCTGGTGAAGACTTCTCCTTTAATGGCGTATTGACACTTCAAAATCCATGAAATTTTGTATTTATTCACAAAAAAATTATTGGGGGAAAAGATGCCTCAATTGTTGAGGGTTTAAATAATTTTATAAATAAATTAAAATTGGTGATTCAATTGAGAATATTTTAAAGACAGGACCATGGATTTTGAAATTGTTGTCAAAATTCAAAAACCAAGAATGAGAAAATTCACTATTTTGATGCAAGAAAATTGTTTGTCAAGCATCAATATAGTCAAAATAATTATATTATTTTTGTTTATTTAAAAGGGGTTTTAACCTTAAAGGATGGATTTTTCATTCTTTCAGAGTTATTATTTTGAGAATGTAGAAGGAATAATAAATTATTTTTCCTTCTACACTGTTCGTGGGTTTGATATTAATTGATTTTGTTTCTAGAAGAATATCTCTATAGAAACTGAGGGTGTTGTCATTGTGTCCGGGGACAAAATGGGAATCAGGAAGGAAATGGGCCTTCGCTATTTCAATTGAATTTTTAAAATGGGCAAATGAATGTTCAATGTAAAAGGGATTTTTACTGGGGGTCTTTCTATGATAAGGAGAAGACTTTCTATAATTGGTGATTGGTTGATTGATGACCAATTGTGGGTCAAATGGTTTAGAAATTGTAAACGAATTAAATTGGTTGTCCAATACAGATTGGTAATTAGGCCTGGTAGATCCAAAAATTGTTAATTTAGTATTTCGTGGAGCTGAAGGCTCCTCTTTGACTTGGGCCCTAAGGGCCAATCGTTGGGTGGAGAACTCTCATTTAATCATTTTTCCCGAGGCTTAAGGCCTAGACCCCATCTTGTTGTTGCCCCTACAAGAATTCACGAGTTAAGAAATCAGGTACTGAGTTATTAATACATTTAATGAAGTCAATATTAAAATAAAAAATACTGAGTATAGACTGTCATCTAGCAAAAATTTGTTTTGAAGCAATATTCTTAACATCTTTTTCCGAAACATGTTTTGCTGATTTACAATCAATTTTTTTAAAAGAAATTTTTTATTTAGTAAGCCACCTTGGAATTTTGTATACACAAGACAATAGATAAAATTTCCTTTCTAATTGTATTGTAATTAATTTGTGATTGAGACCATGTTCCAGATGTAAACCTAACAATTTGTTTAGATGATTCTAGGAAATTTTTTTGTAACAAGATACCTCCATATCCAATTTCAGAGGCATGAGTTTGGACAATTTTAAAAGAATTATTAGTAGAGATGCCAAGACAAGGAAGTGTCTTAACATGAGCCTTAATTTTTTTTACTAGATCAGAATGAACGGTTGTCCATGAAGGATGATTCTTTTTTAGCCTGTCAAAGAGAGGCTTACAATCAATTCTTAATTTATTGTAAAAGTCACATATATAATTTAAAGATCCTAGAAACCTTTGTAATTGTGTCTTATCAAGGATTTCATTAGGAAATTTGTCAGTAAATTGTATGACTCTATCAATTGGTTTAATAATAGAATGATGTATATAAAATCTTAGGAATCTAACTCTAGATTGAAATAATTTTATTTTACTTGCAGAGATAATTAAACCATTTTGCTTTATCATTCTAGCAAATGATTCAAGATATTTCCAATGTTGGTCTATTGTTTTAAAGAAAATGAGGACATCAACAATATAAACAATTGAGAAATCAGTAAATTGATTAAAGATTTCATTCATAATATTTTGAAATTCACCGGGAGCATTCTTAAGCCTAAAAGGCATTACGTTCCATTCATAATGGCCAAACGGGGTTACAAATGAAGTTTTGTATTTATCATTCTCAATTATCTGGATTTGCTAGTATCCATATTTCATGTCAAACTTAGAGAAGATAGTAGTATCTCCAAATCTGTTAATTAAATCAATTTTATTTGATATTGGATATCTTATCTATTCCAAGACATTATTAAGGGGTTTATAGTTTATTACTAAATGAGGAACTCTTTGTTCAATTTCACTGGCCTTTTGTACATAGAAGGTTGAGCATGACCAAAGAGACTTGATTCTCCTAATGATATTCTTATTGAGAAGTTCTACGATCTCCTTTTTGCAGAACTCAAGCAACTCAGAATTCATCTGAATTGGCCATGCCTTAGTAGGAAAATTTTTCTCATTAAATTCCCTAACATAAGGCAAACTAAATGTGTGTTGTTTCCTGTGTTTCTTCTGGGAATAGGACTTATGAACTGTCCCTCCCAATAATTTTTTATGTCCTTAGTTCCTTTTGGGCACTATAAGAAATATGACATTTTACAAGAGGCAGATATCCACGTAGAGATCATGCGGTGCCTGTGACAGCCCATCATATTAAAAGTCTATGTTTGTCGCAAGGCGCAAGCGCCTCCTATGAAGACCCATGTGGTATCTCTCACTTTTTACAGGATTTTTCTACTCCTGTAGAACGTTATTTAATAGTATTTTGGACCCATGTTGAATGTATTCAACGGTTATTTTTAATACTTGTGAATTAACATTTAGTGGTATTTTTGTATCCTATTAAATCAGATACCATAAGATTTTTTGAATCTCATTGATATAGTTTTTTATTATAAATTACGCCTTTTATAAAGAGATTTTCTTGGCATTTTATAAATGTTTTTTTCAATCAATTTATATGCACCTGTTTACGTACCTATTTAAACATTCCAAATTAATACATTACTAGACTAAAAAGACATTTAACCATCATTTCATTTTCAACAAATATTATCCAAAAGTATCACCCATAAGTATTATCTAAAAGTATTAGTACTTTGTCTACTAATACAACATTCGTATCGAAAAATAAAAAACATCTAAAAATTTCACAAACGCTATAAAATAATTTCAAATTTTCACTGAATGTCAGAACATAAATCCTTGCAAATTCTTTGCTCAAAAGCTTTTATTTATTTCTGAAGAGCAGGATCATGAAGTTGTTCTTCAATTGTTTTAAATTTTAATTTATCCTGTAAAAAATATAATTATTTTTCTTTACAAGAAATGAGATTTATAGAATTATAAATAGATTTTTCTTTTAAAGTTTTTAATTTTTCATTATGAGGAAAAGATAGAAATTTGAATTTTACAGGCTTTTCCATCACATAGGTAGCTATCCCATCATATTTTGTTGTAAAAGGATACAACAAAGCAATGAAAGGTAGACCTAAAATTATTTTATCAGTCATAGTTTTTACTAAGACAAATGATTTTCTAAAACATACATCATCTCGGCAAATATGAACTTTAGGTATTTCGTAATTGATATGCATACGAGTACCATTAGCGGAGGATAAAGATTCCATTGTCTTCTTGAAGTACTTGGTTGGAACTAGTCATTTTCTATATACAATTCAAATCTGCTCTTAAATTAACTAGAGCCATTGTCGTGAAATCACAATCTTGAATAATTATTCTGACCATTATGTGCCATTTTTCTAATTTTTATGTGGTTAAGTATTTGGATGAAGTTATCAAAGACTTGACTGTTAATAATAGGTTCTTCAATCTCATTATCAGAAACTAGTAATTTATTTGGTTCACTAAATTCTTGTTTACTAATTAGATTTTCTATTTTAAAAATGTTTAATTCTTACTTTATTTTTGTGTTAGAATTTCTTAATTCTTTTATTTCTATTTTAATATTTTAATTTCTTTTTGAAGTTCTTGTAAGGTAACTTCCTTTTCTTTCCCTTTTACCCTATTGAAGTTTTCAAGGATTTGCGAATTGCTTGCAGTATTGTTATTGTTAGACTTTGTATTTTCTTTCTTCAGAATTACCTTTTCAAGTATTTCAAGGTATTCTTATTTTAATTCTGGATTTTCAATTTTGCTAATTAAATCTAACAAGAGGGTTTCTTGTTCTCCATTTTTATGTAAGACATTAAATTTTTGACAACAACTATTCCTACACCGCATAATAATGTTAGGAGAAACACTGTCAGAATTTGAGGATTCAGTTTCAGAGGATTCAGAGGTTTCATATTCTCCTAAATCTTCACTATTACTTTCACAATAATCTATGATTTCTAAGATTCTAATCAATTCCTGTTTATCTTAATCAGAAATTTTTAATTGATTAATTTTATTCTTAACTTGACATGTGTTAGAAAGATGTCATTTCTGGCCACATTTGAAACACGTAATATTATTTTTATCAAATTTTTGAGTAAAATTTTTCTGGAATAATTTGTATTCCTGGAGAAATGTTAATAAAATATTTTATTCTTAGAAACATTTTGATTAATACTTTTATTCATATGTTTGTGGTAATTTTTTCTATTTTTCTGAGAAGGGACAATAGAGGGTAAACCATATTGCTCACAAAATTACCCAACTCATATTTAACAGCTTTACTTTCTCTTTTAATTTGTTTATTTATTTTCATATCAACACACATTTTTAATCCTTTTTTTTGTATTACACTAATTATTGTTCCATAGTTTAGACTATCATATTCTATATTAACTAGGTTATTACTAAGGACTATCTTATTTTGTGTGCAAATAGATTGGGTAATCCATTAATAATTTTTTTTCCAAAATGGTTGTTTACTATCATCCCTTGACATAACTTTGGATAAGAATATATTTTTATACCAATTAAAATCACTTAGGGTTGGACATCTAAGATAGGTTAATTGATCATGAATACGCGTAGTAATATTACATGTTCAATTATTACATAAAGGAGTTATTAATTCCATCAGGCATTGTTTCCTGATTTTCTCCAATAATTAGGTTTCCTTCAGTATCAATCTTTACTGTTGAAAGAATGACAATTTTATATTCTTTTGTGAGATGTTTTTCCCACCAGGAATAGAGCATTCCTGTGAATCCTATCTTTAGAAGATTTATTACTTCTTCATGAAGTAAATTATGGATCGTAATGTAGCTGTTACCTACCGTTGTCATGTGTTGTAGTTTATTGGGGACTTCTAGTTCAGAAAGACCATCAATATTCTATTCATATAATGTTTTTGCAGAAGTAAAAAATTGATCAATAAGAGAAGATCTAGTCATTTGAATGTGAGGAGGGATGGGTTTCTTATGCCATCTTCTTTCTAATTTATTAATTTTTAAATTTTAGCAAAAATAGAAACAATAATTGAATAGTATTATCCCCACCAGGTTTGGCTTTGTTACCAAAATGAGCACAATTAACAGTAATTTAAAGAGGAGGTATTAAGATGCAAGAAGATAAACAGTAAAAACTGTATTGACAAAAACTAATTACAAAACTGTATTGTGGTGTAAGATTAAAAACTTACACAAACAACATTTATTGACAATGATAAATAAGTGCTCCCGCTCAGTAATTTATGTTGAAGAAAAAGAAGAAAAGATTTACAAAAGAGGGAGGAAGAAGAAAGCTTTATTTCACAAAATAGGTTTTAGCTCTCAAATAGTTAAGAGTTGTAACAAGATACCTCCATATCCAATTTCAGAAGCATCAGTCAAGACAATTTTAAAAGAATCATTAGTAGGGATGCTAAGACAATGAAGTGTCTTAACAAATCCCTTAATTCTTTTCATTAAATCAGTATGGACAGTTGTCCATGGAGGGGGATTCTTTTTAAGCCTGTCAAAGTTAGGCTTACAGTCAATTCTCATTTTTTGTAAAAATCAGATATGTAATTGAAAGATCCTAGAAATCTTTGCAACTGTATTTTATCTAGGATTTCATTAGGAAATTTGTCAGCAAATTGTATTACCCTATCAATGGTGTATTTCAAATCCTAAGAATCCAACCTTAGATTGAAATGACCTAATTTTTCTTGTAGATATAACTAAACCATTTTGTTTTATTATCCTAACAAAGGATTCAAGATGTCTCAAATATTGTTATATTTATTTAGAGAAAATCAGCACATCATCAAAGCAAACAATTAAGAAATCAGTAAATTGTTTAAAAATTTCATTCATTATATTTTAAAATTCACTGTGAGCATTTTTAAGACCAAAGAGCATTACATTCCATTCGTAATGGCCAAATGGAGTCAAAAATATAGTTTTATACTTATTATTTTTATTTATCTGGATTTGTCAAAATCTAGATTTCATGTCAAATTTTTAGAGAATATCACTGCATCTCCAAGTCTATTTATCAGTTCCCTTTTGTTTGGTATTGAATATCTTATCCATTCCAAAATATTATTAAGGGGCTTATAATTGATTACTAAACGAGGAACTCCTCGTTCAATTTCACTGGCCTTTTGGACATAAAAAGTCGAGCAGGACAAAGGAGACTTGCTCCTTCTAATGATATTTTTACTGAGAAGTTCTGTAATTTCTTTTTTACAAAACTCAAGCTTATCATAATTCATCTGAATTGGCCCTACCTTTGTTGGGATATTTTTTTCACCAAATCCCTTAATATGAGGCAGATTGACATTATTTTGCTTCATGTGCCAGAAAGCATTACGAATATCAAAACATAATTCTTTACAGATTCTTTGTTCAAATATTTTAATTTTGTTTTGAAGAGCAGGGCTTTGAAGCTATTCTTCAATTCTATTGAATCTTAGTTCATCCTCTAAAAAACACAATTATTTTTCCTTACAAGAAATGAGGTTTATGGAATTAGAAATAGATTTTTCTTTTAAAGCCTTTAATTTTTCATTGTGAGGAAAAAAAAGAAATTTAAATTTTATAGGTTTATTCATGACATGGGTAATTATACCATCATACTCTGTTAAAAACGAATATAACAGAGTGATAAATGGTAAACGCAAAATAATTTTATCAATCATGTTTTTTACTAAGACAAATGATATTTTGAAACATACATTATCTTGCCAAATACGGACGGAGAGTATTTCATAATTGATATGCATATGAGTACCATTGGCAGAGGACAATGATTCTTTTGTCTTCTTTAAGTACTTGGTCGGAACTAGTCTTTCCTGCATGCAATTTAAATTTGCTCCTAAATCAACAAGAGCCATTCTCGTGAAATCAAAATCTTGAATAATTATTCTGACCATTATGTGCCATTTTTTTAATTTGATGTGATTAAGTATTTAGATGAAATTTTCATCGTCTTGACAGTTAATACGTTCTTCAACCACATTATCAGGAATTAGTAATTTACTAGGTTCATTAAATTCTTGTTTATTAATTAGATTTTCTATTTTGAAAGGTTCAATTCTTCCTTTATTTCTGTGTTAGAATTTCTTAATTCTCTTATTTCTATTTTAATATTTTTATTTTCTTTTTGAGGTTCCTGTAAAGTAACTTCTTTTTCTTTCCCTTTTACCCTATTGAATTTTTCAATGGTTTGCGAAAGGTTTGCAGTATTGCTATTATTAGACTTAGTATTTTTTTTTTCAGAATTACCTTTTTAAGTCTTTCAAGGTATTCTTATTTTAATTTTAGATTGTTAATTTTACTAATTAAATCTAACAATAGGGTTTCTTGTACTTCATTTTTATTTAATACATTAATTTTTTGACAACAATTATCCCTACACTCCTAGTGATGTTAGGAGAATTATTGTCAGAACTTGCGAATTTGGTTTTACAGGATTCAGGGTTTTATATTCTCCTAAATCTTCACTATTACTTTCATAATAATCTATTGTTTCTAAGATTTTAAACAATTCATGTTTATCTTCTTCAGAAATTTTTAATTGATTAATTTTATTCTTAACTTGACAGGTGTTAGAAAGATGACATTTCTGGCCAATTTTGAAACACGTACTATTACTTTTATCAAAATATTTAGTAAAAATTTTCCTAGATTAATTTTTATTCTTAGAGAATCGTTTATCAAAGTTTTTATTCTTCAAGAAAGATTGATCAAAATTTTTATTTCTGTTTTTATGATAATTCTTCATATAGGGTTTGTGAGTCCTTTTAGGGCTTAGGTGGGAGTTTTTTTTTATTTTTCTGAAAAGGGGCAATAGAGGGTAAACCGTATTGCTCACAAAAATTACCTAACTCATATTTCACAGTTTTACTTTCTTTTTTAATTTTTTTATTGATTTTTATATCAACACACATTTTTAATCCTCCCTTTTGTTTTATGATAATTACTGTTCCATAGGTTAGACTATCATAATCTATACTATCTAGGTCATTACTAAGAACTCTTCTTATTTTGTGTGCAAATAGATTAGGTAATCCGTTAATAAATTTTTCTTTCCAAAAAGGTTGATTACTATCATCCCTTGACATAACTTTGGATAAGAATATATTTGTATACCAATTAAAATCACTTAGGGTTAGACACCTAAGGTTGGTTAATTGATCATGAATACGCGAAGTAATATTACTTGGTGTACCAATGAAGTGTTCAATTATTGTATAAAGGAGCGTATTAATTCCATCAGGTATTGTTTCTTGATTTTCTCCAATAATTGGATTTTCATCAACATCAATCTTTACTGCTGAAAGAATTACAATTTTGGATTCTTCTGTGAGATATTTTTTCCACCAGGAATGGATCATTCTTGTGAATCCTGTGACTAGAAGATTTATTACTTCTTCATGAAGTAAATTGTGGGTGGTAATGTAACTGTTAGCAACCATTGCCATGTGTTGTAATATATTAACGAATTCATGTTCAGAAAGGCCATCAATGTTCCATTAATATATTTTTTCTGCAGAAATATAAAATTGATTAACAAGAGAAGATTCGGTGATTTGAATGTCAGGAGGCATGGGTTTCTCAGGCCATTTTCCTAAATGTTTTTTCAATTATGTTAATTTGAAAATTTACTTATTGTAGATGATTCATAGGTTGATCCTGACCTATGGTTTTATGAATCTGAATTATCATCTTGGTTAATTACTTTCAATCTTGAATTATTTCACCAATTTTTTCAGACTTAGTTTCAAATTTTGAACTACTGTCTTGGTTAACAACCTTAACAAAAGAAGACTACTCAATAGATTTTTTCTTTAATTCATTAATCATTTTATCAATCTTTTTATTAATTGGAATAATTTTTAAAGTGATTTTATTTAAAAGATTTATTAAGGGTTTTTCTTTCAGGGATTATTTAGGTTTAGGTTCATTAAGAACATCAAACATTTCAATTTTGTCTAATTGTTTATCTATTGTAATTAGACTCTGGTTAGTATAATTGCGTTGTTCAACTACTTTTTTTTTGTTCTTCTTCCTTTGCAATTTTGAAAGGAGAAGCAGTGATTAAAGAATTTTTTATGATTAATCATGATTTTTTCTGGAGGATGATGACTAGTAGATACTACACTAGAGTTTTCCTTAACCCATTTATACTTTGAAATTACTTTGATATTTTTCTCATAAATATCTTCAATATAATCAAGGAAAAATATATCAATTCTAAATTCTTGCATGAATGTCTTCCATTCAGCAAGTATGATTCTTCTTTGATCCATATTATATTAATTTCTAAAGCTATTATGTCTATCTAAATTGGCTGAGTCATCATTTATTGGGTTAGACCTCCCCAATCTGGTTTATATTCTTGACTCAGTGTTCGTATATTCATGACTAAGAGTTGAGGATTAACAGGATGAAGGTTTCCTTTGAAATTTGATTTAGTGGGAGCTTCAACTTCGTCACATGGTTTAGACCTATTGTCAAAGACTGGCTGACTAACTTGGAGACTTGTGGCTATGCCTTTTAAGTCTTAAATTTTTAATTTTTAAATTTTTTAATTCTTGTTCTAATTGTTGAATCCTAAGATCTTGATCATTATTAATGGATGATCTAGAAAATGAATTCCTAGGGATACTAGACTAGTTATATTTCCTAATTTGTGGATTAGAACTAGAAGATGATTGAAAGTTAATTTTAACAGTACCATCCATGTACTGCTGGATGTAATCTATATCTTCAATTCGTCTCTAAAATGGAGTAGGTTGACTCTCATTAGTTAAAAGCCAATTTGAAGGTAAATTAATATCAGAACACCTAATTGTTTTAGGAACTCTAATATTGGCATCACTATGGTTAGATTGGATCAATAGGATTTGATTCTTTGGACTTCTATTGATGACTTGAAAATTCATATTTATTTTGATAACTTTGCAATGAATTCTGAAGATTAAAGCTAGAGGTTGGGTGCCTTCTAGGACTTGGTAACCAATAGTTTTAATATTTATAATTAATGATTTTAAAATATGGGGATTTGCTAAACTAACAGACATATCTGGAAAATAATAAAAATGGATTGGACCTTTACAAAGTGAGGATTCAATTAATCCTAAAATATTATAAAAATATTTATAAATCAACATACTTTGTTGCTTCCTTCAAGCCTTAGCATCATGTTAAAACAATTGAGAAAATATATGCTATTGGAAAAGAGCATGAAACTCGTCAATTACTTTCCTCTGATGTAATAAAGCATCATATTCAAGAAGGATATAATTTCCTTCATTTTTTTTAGTCCAAATTGGAGTTAAACCACTCACAAGAAGAGGCCTAAATACCTCTGTCATGTGAATCTTTTGGGACAAACAATTTTTAAAATTGAATTTCCAAATAAATCAATCAAAGAATTTTTTATACTGGAAGGAACCTTCTTCATCATGCCTGATGGATTTCAAAAGGGTCATAGGCATGCAGTAGAATCGTTAACTAAAAGAATCAGTATCATAGGACTTGAAATTTATTATTTCATTAATCAAATCATACGATTTGCTTTGATTCAAAGATGTATTTTAAGAATTAACTACAAATCTGCAAAATGTGTTTTGGATAGAAAAATATTACTTCCAAACAATAATATCAATAACCAGTCATTATAGGCGGTGAACAGATTAATTATGCAGAAATTGAAGTAGAAACAGTAATTGAACAGTATTATCCCCGCTGGGTTTGACTCTGATACTAAAAGGCGCAGAATTAACAATAATTTAAAGAGGGTGTTATTAAGATGCATGATTAACAAGCAGTAATTACAAAATTCGTATTGTGGTGTAAGATTAAAAACTTACACAAACAATTTTGTTGGCAACGATTAATTAGTGCTCCCGCTCACTAATTAATGTTGAAGGAAAAAGAAGAAGAAAGATTTACAGAAGAGGGAAAAGAAGAAAGCTTTGTTTCACACAACAAATTTTAGTTCTCAAATAGTTACAAGTTATAAAAAAGTTATGATTCTCAAATGGAAGAGGGCTACCTATTTATAGCTAAGAAAAGTGAAGTTCACCGGGAACCTATCACTTACGTGAACTATTCTAATCTACAAAAGTAAAAATATTTTACATGCCTACTTTAGTTTACTCTTGACTATGATTATTAAAAAGCATAAATAGTTGCCTAATTATTCGACAACTAGTACAATTATTGCAAAATGAAAAATTACAAAGAATCTTGATAGTTGACATCTTGATCTTCATGCTCTGACAATTTCTGCATTATTGGTCCTTGATAATTGTTATCCTAAACTAGAGGTTATTGTTACTTTTACTTACTCTTTGAAGAGTATGATGATTATGCTATCATGATACCTTCAAAATGATATTTTTTTCCATTTATTGGCATTTCGCCAAAGTTTTCACTAAGGTTTATTTTGTCGAATGGGACTTGTGAATCCTCAAAGGGATCATGGGCCAGGAAGAGTACGAACATGAGATTTTCCCTTCAATTGCTGAGAGGGAGTTTTGGATGATTGATTCTTTTTATTTTTTATTGGGTGATTTTACTCTACTGAGGATTCATAGTTAGAATCTGTACAGCCTTCAAGAAGAATGAGCATTTTTTGTATTAACTCATGCTTTTCTTTTGATTTTTAGCTTTGGTTTTGCCTTTTGAGGAAGGTTTTGATGTAGGCTTTGATTCTTGGAAAGAATTTGATGATTGGTTAATTTGTGGAGCTTGGTTGTCTGTTTCCTTAATTTTTAAGGAGACCACTGAAGGTTTGAGTGATTTTAACTAGGGGTGAGTTTTTGCTTACCCCTCGTTTATGGAAGCAGATATTTTTAATGTATTGAATTCGTCCCACCACTTTACATAGTATTGTCTGGTGAGGACTTCTCATTCAATGGCGTATTGTCTGTAATTTCCTTTTTACAAAACTCAAGGATCTCAAAATTAATCTGAATTGGCCTTGCCTTTGTTGGGATATTTTTTTCATCAAATCTCTTAATATAAGGTAGACTGATAGTATGTTGCTTCCTCTTTCAGAAAGCGTTGAGAATATAAGAACATAATTCTTTACAGATTCTTTGTTCAAATATTTTAATTTTGTTTTGAAGTTGTTCTTCCATTCTATTGAATCTTAGTTCATCATGTAAAAAACACAATTTCTTTTCCTTACAAAAAATGAGGTTTACGGAATTAGAAATAGATTTTTCTTTTAAAGTCTTTAATTTTTCATTGTGAGAAAAAGAAAGAAATTTAAACTTTATAGGTTTATTCATGACATAGATAATTATACCATCATACTCTTTTGAAAATGGATATAACAGACCAATAAATGGTAAACCCAAAATAATTTTATCAGTCATGTTTTTTACTAAGACAAATGATATTTTGGAACATACATTGTTTTGACAAATATGAACTGTGGGTATTTCATAATTGATATGCATACGAGTACCATTGGCAGAGGACAAAAATTCTTTTCTCTTCTTGAAGTTGGTTCGAACTAGTCCTTCCTGCATACAATTTAAATATGCTCTTGAATCAACAAGAGTCATTGTTGTGAAATCAAAATATTGAATAATTATTCTGACCATTATATGTCATTTTTTGATTTTGATGTGATTAAGTATTTTGATGAAATTTTCATCGTCTTGACAGTTAATACGTTCTTCAACCTCATTATTAAAAATTAGTAATTTACTAGGTTCACTAAATTCTTGTTTATTAATTATATTTTCTATTTTTAAAAGGTTCAATTATTTCTTTATTTTTGTGTTAGAGTTTCTTAATTCTCTTATTTCTATTTTAATATTTTTATTTCTTTTTGAAGTTCCTGTAAAGTAACCTCCTTTTCTTTCCCTTTACCCAATTGAATTTTTCAAGGGTTTGCATAAGACTTACGGTATTGCTATTATTAGACTTAGTATTTTTTTTCAGAATTACCTTTTAAGTCTTTCAAGGTATTCTTGTTTAAATTTAGGATTTTTAATTTTACTAATTAAGTCTAACAAAAGGGTTTCTTATTCTTCATTTTTATTTAAGACATTTATTTTTTGACAACAACTATCGTTACACCACATACTGATGTTAGGAGAATCACTATTAGAACTTGAAGATTCAGTTTCAGAAGATTCAGAGGTTTCATGTTCTCCTACATCTTCACTATTACATTCATAATAATCTATTATTTTTAAAATTTTAAACAATTCCTGTTTATCTTTTTCAGAAATTTTTAATTGATTAATCTTATTCTTAACTTGACAGGTGTTAGAAAGATAACCTTTCTGGCCACATTGAAACACGTAATATTACTTTTATCAAATTTTTTAGTAAACCTTTTCCTAGAATAATTTTTATTTTTAGAGAATCGTTTATCAAAATTTTTATTCTTTGAGAAAGATTGGTCAAAAATTTTATTTGTGTTTTTATGATAATTCTTCCTATAGGGTTTGTGATACCTTCTAGGGCTTAGTTGAGAATTTTTCCTATTTTTCTGAGAAGGGCCAATAGAGGGCAAGCCGTATTGCTCACAAAAATCATCTAACTCATATTTAGCTGTTTTACTTTCTTTTTTAATTTAGTTATTGATTTTCATATCAACACACATTTTTAATCCTTCCTTTGTATTATGGTAATTATTATTCCATAGGTTAAACTATCATAATCTATATTACCTAGGTCGTGACTAAGGACTGTTCTTATTTTGTGTGCAAATAGATTAGGTAATCCATTAATAAATTTTTCTTTCCGAAAGGGTTGATTACTATCATCCCTTGACATAACTCTGGATAAGAATATATTTTTATACCAATTAAAATCACTTAGGGTTGGACACCTAAGGTTGGTTAAGTGATCATGAATACGTGAAGTAATATTACTTGGTGTACCAATGAAGTGTTCAATTATTGTATAAAGCCGTGTATTAATTTCATCAGGTATTGTTTCCTGATTTTCTCCAATAATTGGGTTTCCTTCAGCATCAATCTTTACTGCTAAAAGAATGACAATTTTGGATTCTTCTGTGAGATGTTTTTCTCACCTGGAATGGAGCATTCCTGTGACTAGAAGATTTATTACTTCTTCATGAAGTAAATTATGGGTGGTAATGTAGTTGTTAGGTACCATTGCCATGTGTTGTAATTTATTAAGGACTTCCTATTCATAAAGACCATCAACGTTCCATTCATATAATTTTTCTACAGAAAATAGGAAATTAATTAACAAGAGAAGATTTAGTGATTTGAATATCAGGAGGTATGGGTTTCTTATGCCATTTTCTTTCTAACTTATTAATTTCTAAATTCTTAAATGTTTTTTCAATATTGTTAATATTTGAAATTCACTTATTGTAGATGATTCATAGGTTGTCTTTTGAATCTGAATTATCTTCTTAGTTAATTACTTTCAATTCTTGAAATATTATTTTCGGACTTAATTTCAAATTCTGAATTACTGTCTTAATTAATAACCTTAACCGAAGAAGATGACTCAATAGATTTATTCTTTAATTCATTTATCATTTTTTCAATCTTTTTATTAATTGGAATAATTTTTAAAGTGGTTTAATCTGAAAGATTTATTAAGGGGTTTTCTTTCAGGCATTCATTAGGTTTACGTTCATTAAGAACATCAACCTTATTTTCAATTTTGAATAATTATTTACCTATTGTAATTAGACTCTGGTTAGTATAATTAAATTGTTCCACTACTTTTCTTTGGTTCTTCTTCTTTTGTAATTTTGAAAGGAGAAGCAGTGATTAAAGAATTTTTATGATTAATCATGATTTTTTTAGACGAGGATGGCTAGTAGATATTACACTAAAGTCTTCCTTAACCCATTTATACTTTGAAATAATTTGATATTTTTCTCATATATATCTTCAATATAATCAAGGAAAAATATATCAATTCTAAATTCTTGCATGAATGTCTTCCATTCAACAAGTATGATTCTTCTTTGGTCCATATTATATGAATTCTTGAACCTATTACGTCTATCTAGATTGGTTGGGTCATCATTGTGTTGGGTTAGACCTTCCCAATCTGGTTTATATTATTAACTCAAGGTTCCTATATTCAGGACTAAGAGTTGAGGATTAACATGATGAAGGTTTCCTTGGAAATTCGATTCAATGGGAGCTTCAACTTCGTCAGATGGTTCAGACCTATTGTCAAAGACTGACTGACTAACTTGAGAACTTGTGGCTATGTCTTTAAGTCTTAAATTTTTAATTTTTTAATTCTTGTTCTAATTGTTTAATTCTAAGATCTTGATCATTATTTAACGGGTGATCCAGGAAAGAAATTTTTAGAGGTACTAGACTGGCTATACACCCTAATTTGTGGATGAGAACTAGAAGATGATTGAAAGTTAATTTTAACAGTACCATTCATGTACCGATGGATGTAATATTTATCTTCAATCGGTCTCTGAATTGGAGTATGTTGACTCTCATTAGTTCAAAGTCAATTTGAAGATAAATTAATATCAGACCACCTAATTATTTTAGGAACTCTAATATTGACATTACTATGATTAGATTGGATCAATAGGGTTTGATTCTTTGGACTCCTATTGATGGCTTGGAAATTCATATTTGTTTGCTAACTTTGTAATGAATTCTGAAGATTAAAGCCTGAGGTTGGGTGCCTTCTAGGACTTGGTAACCACTAGTTTTAATATTTATAATTAATGATTTTAAAATATGGCGATCTGCTGAACTAACAGATAGATCTGAAAAATAATCAAAATGGATTGGACCATTAAAAAGTGAGGATTCAATTAATCCTAAAATACTATCATTAAAATTTGTAAATCTTGCATCTTATATTAGTACGAGATGATTAAGAACATAGATAATGAATAAAATTGTCAGCAACATATTAAAATATGGAATCTACGATTCACTAAGCATTCTGAATCCAATTGATGTGGATAAACATCTTAGTGAATGTACTTTATATAATAAGATTATATATAATAAGACCGATGTGAATTAATATCTTTATTAACTTATCGTTTATCATAAAAGTTTAATATATATCAACTTGATGATCATATGTAGATCAGCCTGAATCATGAGTAGTCATGAACTCTTATACATGCCTACTGGATCTTTTGATTCACTCGTTAAAGTTTGTTTCTAAAACTAGGCTAGTGATTTTTGTTTTGGGGATTTAGTGATGTGGATGACTGAAAATATAATCTTACTAGATTTGGAATCCTAACGGATGGCTTTCCTAACAGATCCTATATTGGTTCTTTTAAGTGTTGATACTGGAACTGAATGGTTATTGAGCTCAAATTTATAATACGATTATAAACTAGTCATTCTCTGGTGAATTAATAGTACTTAAGAATCAAGACGTAATTAGAAGGGTAAAATAATAATTTTGATCAACTCTAATTTATGAATAAATAATTGGAGGATAGAACTACGTGAAATGATTATATCAATGGACTACACGAGCATACTCAGTAAATACATTCTATAATCACTAAAAGAGTAATTCCATATTTATAGTGGAGTAATAATGAAATTAATAAATAAGATTATTTAATTAAAGAGTTTAATTAATAATCTAGTTTATTAGAGTTTATGATTATAGGTCCATGGTCTCCAAGTCACATGTGTACTACGCAGTCAAGTGTGTGAATATTCCAGGACATGAGAAAATGACTGACTTGTAAAAAGAATTTTAAATCTGGGGCAATTACATAATTATGAGATAATTATGTGTGATTAATTAATTAAATTATTTATATATAAATTTTTAAAATTACATGTATATATAAATAATTATATCGATTAATTTTCTAATTATCAATAAGTGTGACCTAATATCTAATTTGTGAAATTAGATAATTATAAAATATTATTAGATAATAATTTGAATCAACTAAATCTGTTATTTGTGAACTAACATATAAGTTAGTTGATAAGAATGATCAGATATGTTAATTTTGAATTAACTGATATCTAGATATTTATCTGATTAAAATAAATATTTAATTCACAGTAATTGTCATGTGTCAATCAGTAATTGAGAATCAAATATTGACATGAACTATTATAGTGCCACGTGGCACTATAGTATTGCACCCCCACTTGACAATACGTGGCACTGCAGTAGTGGATATGCAATATTGCAGTGTCACACGACACTGCAGTAGCGCTGTGAGGCACTGTGATAGGTCGCGACAACTGTAGTGTCGTGTGACATTAGTCGTGCACAAATTTTAGTGGGTCCCACTGCAATGGTAATTTTAAAATTAAATATTATTTTCAGTTTATCCATAAAATTATGATATGTCATTATCTAGAAAATATATAGATATTATTCTAATGGCCTCAGTTGAAGCATTAGTTATTCAATTGAGAACTGTTGGAAAATCAAATCAAGCAACACAGTTGCTATCAGGATGGATTTTTTCTTTGATTAAAAGTTGATAAAAAACTCTGAAAGAATAATCATCGTATTCTCTCAGAGGATTGTCTTACTAAATTAATCATTCTCAGTAAATCTCTAGATCTCATGTGTTGAGTACATTTAGAGACAGAAAAAGTGTCTTTGAATTGTTCTACGTGCCCACACACGCCCAAGTGTATTTAAGATTGGCTTGGAAGATCTTGGTGTGGATCTCGAAGTTCGTTGTTCATGGGAACGCAAGATCGTTGGTTTGCGAGGACGCTTGATATAGACTACAAGAGGTATGTGCTTCCTATCCATGTATATCTTAAATTTAATATATAAATATATAATGGATCCTGATTGAAAAGAGTCTTTCAATAAAAAATTTTAATTTGGAAATCGTTGCATCACGCTTAGTTTCTTTTATCGAAAAGATTCATTTTAATAAAAAAAATTAAATAGTCACCACGACTCTGCCACGCAAGCGACACGTTTTTCAACAGTTAGTATCAGAGCGATCATTATATATTTGTATACTAAATGCTGTGTGGGTGTTCTTGTTGGAATATGTCCATAAAGTAGCGTGTAATAATAATTTATTTGTATTTAGTTATTTCTATGACATTAGTATTATTGAATTCTTATGAATAAATTGAAAGTTTTATTTTAAATTAAAGCGCGTTTATAAATTGTTCATGTTTTGAAACTTTCATTTACGAACGAATAGTGAAGATAGAGACATCTCTAGAAGAACTCTTCTAAGAAAGTTCAGAATGATATTCACAGTCTTAGGATCGACTGAGCAATCGGATCCGATTACGACTGTTAGATTGAACCAATGAATGCCATTCTTGGGGCATAGGAGTGGAGACTCAAACAGTTAACCTAGACATGTTATGAACATGTTGAATAGACCGGTAACAAATTAGTTTAGAGCCTAAAACCATTTACCCAGCTCTAAATCTAATTGTTAGACCTTAAGGGTATTTTTGTAATTTCCTTAATCTTATGGTGAATACATATCTTGATTTAGTTAGTTATAATATTTGATATGTGAGTTCGAATTTGCAGGTAATATCTCGGCTGTTTGGATTGTAATTTAATTAAGTTGGAGTTACGTAATTCTCAGATATGAAAATTCATGATTGGATTGTGAAAGCAACAATATCACCTTATGCTTTATTGATGAGTGTGTGAATGAATTAACCTGATAAGGTATTCAATGAATTGAGTCATTAATTAAGACTTGTGAATTGTGCGAGACAATTTACTATTATGTCTTTCTTATTCACAGTCAATAAAGGAGTTAAGGAAATAATAACAAGAGGGGTAAAATGATAGTTTTACATTCCTCTCTTGTTACTGATATTCACGATGAGTATTATGTTAACATATTCCGTGGACCGTGAAAATAAATAGAGTTTATTTATCCCAACAAAAAATGTAGCGCGCATGAATCGAGAGTTGATTTTGTATCGAACATATACTGGAGTCGTACAATGTCAGGATTAAATAGGTCATGAATTTATAGAGATAAGTTTGCTGGGTATTTGAATTCTTAGATTTTTTCATGATGATTCATTCGGTCTCAGAAATAGCTCATGAGAACTGGAATAGAGAAACAAAGTAAATTGGATCAAAATGTGTTTTAGTGCGAAGGCATATTACCTACACCTATATGTGATGGGTGATATCATTTAATTAGTTAAGTGTGATTATTTATATTAAAATTAATTAGTTTATTATTTTCTAATTATTGGATAATTAGTAATTAGAAATAAATTAACTAATTAATTGATAATGATCAATTAAATCTATCAATTGGATTGATGAATCTCGATACAACTCAAAATCTAGGGAATATTGCATTTTCTGACACTGTTCACATCAGAGGTACTGTTCTAGCGGCTGACGATACTGTTCTGACGCCCATCGTCGCCGCTGTCCACTGCCGTGGCCTGTATGGTGACTAGGTTTGTGAAACCCTATGCGATAACAATTAGGGTTCAGGAAACCCTGTGATATTTTGCGATAACCCTTATCATATTCTTTATCTTTTAAATTTTGAATTTTAAATTTTAAATTTTAAACGTATAAAATATAATTTTGAATTGAAAGATAATTATCTATTTTATCTTTTTATCTTTTGAATTTTAAATTTGATAAGGGTTATCGCGAGTCATCGAGTTGCTTGAGAAACTAAGACTTCTAAAGGAAGTGGTGGGGTAGGGTCGTCCCATAGACGGACTGTTAGTCCATAGCAAATTTTAAGAGTCGATTGTTGGTTAAACACTTAGACTGAAGCACATTGGAATCTCCAATTAGGGGCTAATTAATGTGGCTAAGGTGACCAAAATCATTGGTGATTGGTTAAGCTAGATGTGGAGACATTTGAGCATTAACCAAACGAGAAGAGTCTCGATGCAATAGGAGATAGTTTGGACTTCATCCCTCGATGAGACAAGCTATCATTTTTTATCGTAACATCATGGAGGAAATATTTTTTAATAGACTTTTAAATATTTAAGTAGTTTCATCATGAATCATACTTTTCTAAATGATTGAGCATTTATTTACACCGCTTTATTTATTATTTTCGATAATCATGTCAATATCCACATTCTCAACTATCTTAAATGCGAACAATATTAACTGGTGAAAATTACAGTGATTGGAAACACAATCTTGATATTGTACTGACGATTGAAAAGCACAAGTTTGTACTCACCACCCTTTGTTCCTTTGAGTTTTTTAGTGAATCGACTTAAGAGGAAAATGATGCGTATACTTTTTAGCTACATTCTGATGAGAGAGTCAGATATTACATCTTGGCTTCTGTTAGCAATGTGATGTAACAACAACTTCAAAATTATGAAACCACCACTGATATGATGTTGAACATCACCGAAATGTTTGGAGATCAGGGTCATTAAGCCAAACAGGTAGTTGTGCAAAACCTTATGAACTGCAGGATATATAAAACATGGAACTCTTGCCAGATAACATATGAAACTGAGATTGATGGCGAGACTCAGGTGGATATGATCCTAGAGACTCAGCCTGATGCCTTCGAGAGTTTCAAACTTAATTATTTGATGAATAAGTTGAGGTACTCACTTCCTAAAATTATGAAGGAGTTGCAACCCCTGAAACTTTGTTTCTAAACGGTAAGAGGAAGAATGGAGAGGCGAACTTTACTGAAAGTAAGCCTTCCACCTCTAGCGCCAAAAGGGAACACGAGAGGAGGTCTAAATAAGGTTAAGAAGCAGAACTCAAAAGCTGCAAATGGTAAGGGCACTGCAAGGTAGACATGTTGTGAGACAAGTGTCATATCTGTGGAGTTGATGAACATTGGATACGCAACTGCCTGGATTATCTCTAGCAGATATCTTGGTCGAGTTTATTGTCCGTATGGAGAATAGAGCACTAGTATTGGCTGTATTAATTGGAACTTGATAACAATTAATCTATTTTTACGTGATGTTTATTATACCTTGGTTTTTCTGGGTTTAGTAGCTAGTTTAATTGAGCAAGGATTCAATTTGAATTTCATTGATAACGATATTAGTATTTCTAAAAATGATTACTTAATTACTACTGCACGTTTGATAAATAAACTATTTTACATAAAATCAATAGTTACAATAATATGTGACGCTAAAGTGAATGTTGATTCACAAAGGGATAGTAAAAGGTTGAAGTCTGACTCAACCGATCTAACTTATTTGTGGTACTTACGCGTTGGACATATTAGCCTTGACAGGATTAAAAGACTTGTGAAGGATGGTCCTTTGCAAACTTTAATTGTGAGGTCATTACCCACATGTAAATGTTTAGAAGGCAAAATGACCAAGAGACATTTTTTAGCAAAAGGTGAAAGAGCCACTCAATGCCTTGAACTCATACATAGTAATGTATGTGGGCCATTGAATATCCAAGCAAGAGTTTGAAGATATTTTTTTGGTCATGTTTATCTAATGCGTCAAAAGTCTGAAACCTTTGAAAAGTTCAAAGAGTATAAGGTTTTGGTTGAAAAGCAATTAGAAAAATAAATCAAAACACTACGATCTGATCGTAGTGGAGAGCGCTTGCTAGGAGGGTTTGGAGACTTTCTTAAGGAATAATATATTATTTCTCAACTTACAACACCTGGTACACCACAACATGTATCATAGAGAAATAATCGAACTCTGATGGATATGGTTAGATCCATGATGATTTACTCATCCCTCCCAGATTTCTTCTGGGGATATACATTGAAAACAATAGCATACATTATGAACCAAGTTTCATCGAAGAAGGTGTCTGGCATGCCATATGAAAGATGGAATGAATGAAAGTCGTTGGTTAACCACCTTAGAATATGGGGGTGCCCAACACATGTTATGAAACTGAAGATAGGCAAGTTGGCCAGTCGATCAGAATTATGCATGTTTGTAGGATATCCCAAAGGAATGAAAAGATACATCTTTTATAGTCCACTGACAAGAAAACATTCGTTAGCACGAACACGTGTTTTCTTGAGGAATACTATATATAAGAAGTGTGAAGCCGAGAAACACTCTTGTGCTAGAGTAATTATTTGAGTGGGAGGACATCGACTCCCCAATCAGGAACTGTTTCTGATTCAATAATGGAAGAACCATAACAGGGGCCAGAAACCTATGAAGCCTCGACATAGCGGGAGGGTTGTGAGACAGCCTGACATGTACATGTCTTATGGAGATGCCTTAACAACAGTCTCAAATAAAGATCATGATGAACCTGTCTCCTACTCGCAGGCCATGGTTGGTCCTGAAGCAAAGACAAAGTCCAAGAGGGCAAGGTTTGCTAACTGTTGAAGTTCATTTATGGACTTAAGCAAGCGTCACGATCGTGGAATATTAGATTCGACGAAACTGTTACGAACTATGGTTTTGAAGGGTTCGTGGATGAGCCCTGTGTGAGGTACGGTGGTTTTTCTAGTCTTATATGTAGATGATATTATACTCATTGGGAATGATGTAGGAAAATTATATGATGTTAAGATTTGGTTTGCAAAGTAATTTGACATGAAAAATCTTGAAGAAGTTGCATTTGTCTTATGTACTCAGATCTTTCAAGATCGGACGAACAAACAATTTCACTTTCTCAAGCATTTCATATTGATAAGGTGTTGGATCGCTTCTATATGCAAAAATCCAAAGAAGGGCTTTCTTCGTTTTAGACATGAAATTAGCCTCTCTAAGGAGCAGTCTCTCAAGACTCCTCAAGAAGAGGAAGACATAAGAAGGATTTCCTATGCCTCAGCATAGTAAGCCTCATGTAAATGATGTTTTGCACTAGATATGATATTTGCTATGTCGTGGGCGTAGTAAGTCGTTTTTGGAATGCAGCATTGGAATGTCGTCAAACATATCCTTAAGTATATTAGGAGAACAAGGAATTACATGCATGTGTATTCAGGTAGTGACTTGAATATGACGGGGTAAACTGATTCCAATTTCTAAGATGATAAGCATTTCATGAGGTCCACTTTAGGATCGGTGTTCATCCTAAACGGTGGAGCAGTTGTATGGAGAAGCATCAAGCAATCTTGCATTGCTGATTCTACCATGGAAGCTGAATATGTGGCAGCTTGTGAAGCTGCAAAGGAAGTTGTCTGGCTTAGGAAGTTCTAGAAGACTCTAGAAGTTATTCTATATGCTGACAAGCCCATGACACTTTATTGTGATAACAGTGGGGCTGTAGTGAATTCTAAGGAACCTAGAAGCCATAAGAGATCCAAACACATAGAACGTAAATATCACCTGATTTGAGAAATCGTTTAGCGTGGAGAAGTTGTGGTTACGCATATTTCGACGGTCAACAACCTGGCAGATCCATTCACGAAGACTTTAAGCAGTAAAGTTTTTTATGGTCATATGGAGGGCTTGGGGATAAGAGATTGTACACGCCAACTTTAGTCCAAGTGGGATATTGTTAGAATATCTCTATAAAGTAACGTGTAATAACTATTTATTTATTATTAATTATTTCTCAAACATTAGTATTATTGAATTCTTATTAATAAATTGAAAGTTTTATTTTAAATTAAAGTGTGTTTATAAATTATTCAAGTCCTGAAATTTTCATCAACGAATGAAGAGTGAAAATAGAGGCATCTCCAGACGAACTCTTCTGAGAAAGTTCAGAACAATATTCGCAGTTTTAGGATCGACTGCATAATCGAATCCGATTACGACTGTTAGGTTGAACCAATGATAGCCAGTCTTGGGGCATGGGAGTGGAGACTTAAATGGTTAACCTAGATATGTTATGAACATGTTGAATAGACCGGTAAGAAATTAGTTTAGGGCCCAAAACCCTTTAACTAGTTCTAAATCTAATTTTTAGACCTTAAGGGTATTTTCGTAATTACTCTAATCTTGAGGTGAATAAGTAAATTGATTTAGTTAGTTACAATCTTTGATATATCAAATGAGTGAGTTCGAATTGACGGGCAATACCTCAGTTGTTGGGATTGTAATTCAATGAAATTGAAGTTACGTAATTCATAGATATGAAAATTTGTGGTTGGATTGCGAAAACAATAATATCACCTTATATTTTATTGATGGGTGTGTGAACAAATTAACTTGGCTTCAATTATTTTAGTCATTGATTAAGACTTGTGAATTGTACGTGACAATTCACTATTATGTCTTTCTTATTCCCAGTCAATAAAGGAGTTAAGAAAATAATAACAAGAGAGGTAAAACGGTAATTTTACATTCCACTATTGTTACTGATATTCACGATGGTATTATGTTAAAATATTCTGTGGACCATGAAAATAAATAGAGTTTATTTACACCAACAGAAAATATAACGCGCATAAATCGAGAGTTGATTCGACAACCTATAGTGGAGTCGTACGTGTCAGGATTATATAGGTCAGGAATTTATGGAGATAAATTCACAGGGTATTTGAATTCTTAGATTTATCTCAGAAATAACTCATGAGAACATGAATAAAGAAATGAAGTAAATTAGATCAAAATGTGTTTTGGTACCAAGACATATTTTCTGCACCTATATGTGATGGGTGATGTCACTTAATTGGTTAAGTGTGATTAATTGTATTGAAATTAATTAATTTATTATTTTCTAATAATTATATAATTAGTAAATACAAATAAATAAACTAATTGATAATGATCAATTAAATCTATCAATTGAATTGATAAATTTCAATACAACTCTAACACTGTGGAGATATACCGATTTTCGGCAATTTGAATTTATGGGGGTGAATTTTCAAAAATTTAAAAATGCTCGAAGAAATTTCGCAAGTTCAGAAATTCTCCGATACAAATTATAGGTAAGAAAAATTATTTCTAACATTATTTTCTCGTTTAATACCGTATATGCATAATCGCATGTTGTTTGATTTTAAGTTATTTAATTTGATTAAATAAGTTAATTGAAAAAATGATATTTCGTCCATGAACAGTTCGTGGTTCAAACTTGTTTTTAATTAATTTTAAAAACAACCGGTCCTAACAGTTCTTACATTGTTCATAATATATTTTGATATATGTGAATGCATAGATGGCTTATTTTTTGAATGTATAGTTAAACTATTGATCGTTAATTGTATGGTGATTATTGGGTTATGTTTTGTTCTTTAATTTTTCCTTAGATCTTGTGTAAGCCGATTTAGAGCGTATGAATGTTTGTAATTTTATTTCAAATATTATATTGTAATTATTTTGATCCTGAGAAGACGAAGAACGCACTGGGCGAACGAGGAGAAAAGGCAAAAATAGGTCCTAGGGAGTTCCGACACTGGCATCATAAATAAGATTTCTGGCGGCGGCAGCGCCATGTGTGACGGCGACTACCGGCAGTCCGGGGGGGGGGGGNGGGGGGGGGGGTGATGGGTGGTAGTGGGAGAGTCCTATCGTTGGTGGCAATTGTTGTCACATCTAGGAGACTTTCGCAGAAACCCTTATATCAACTAATCATATCACTGCAGAGCTTAAAGATAACTCTAACTCTATCTATTATCTTTTAAATTTTGAAATTAATGTAGTTTTAAAATAAATTTTTAATTTTTAAATTTATGAAAATTAGAGATTAATTAATTGATTGTGTTTGACACAAGTTTGACTAAGTCAATAAATTATTTATTGACTAAGTCAAATTCAATAATTTTAAATGATAATTATAGAGATAATTTCTAATTAAGAAAAATAGTTTTTCCTAATTAAAAAGGTTTTGTTCGAAGCTTGAAAATTATGAAGATGGATATCAGATGGAGAAGGAGATATTTTAGAAATATGTAATCTGGAAGTCATCTTTGTAATTTTATTTTTTATTTCAATGGCTGTAATTTAGAAATATCCAATAGTCACTCGGTCCATTATTATTTTATTTAATTATTAAATAAAATATAATTGATAACATGACCATGCATTACTCAATCACATGTCATACATGAAACCCCATATAGTTTTATTTGATCATGCATCTCATCAGTAGAAACATGATAGGATTGTCCTAACATGTTTATATGAATTGTTTTGAGAAATCAATTGCGTGTAAACTATTAGGTTTTAATTAGTTAAAACTTGGTAATCACTCCACTCTAAAGGCTATAGTAACATTTGGAATCACCAACTTCAATAAAAGATTTTTATTAAAGTTTGATGAATGTAATTAATTAGTTAATCTAAGTTCACATAATTATGACTTAGGCTCTTTAGAAGTTTAAATGAACTTAGACAAAATAGATTGGATTAACTGTTAATTTCACATTAATGGAGTTTTTATTTTAACTAGTAATTAATTTGGAATTCATTGATTAGTTAAAATATATACACAGTATCCTAAAATAATGAGTTGGAGAAGGTTGACATGTCAATGTAACTTATGTTCTCCATTATTAGTACAACATCGTGAGGTGCAGTGAGGGTCTCGAGATGACTTTGTTTACATCCCCCTAAGGAAGGTTTCAAACAATATCAATACCAATGTTGGACTTCTTAAGAAGATAAGACTAAGTAATGTAGTTTGGTTTTGACCGACCCTAAGGCAGCATATTTTAAATCAAGTCATGGAATCTGAAATAATGGGTTAGACTCACAAAGTCACAATTAAGCTGTCAAATGGATGATTGTGACTTGTCCGAATAAGCGATACCTTATTATTAAAAGTGAAAATATGAGATATTTTAAGTTTTAATTAATAAGGATGATAATATCTCATAGACACTCTAAGATTAATCTGACCGACCCTAAGGTGAGACATTAATTGTTAGGTTATCTTACCGTGGATTAGTAAATGATAAATTTATGTGTTTAATATGTTACATCCATGCATCACGTTTACTTTCTGAATTCTGGATATTTATTTCAATTATATTAAATTATGTATGTTTTATTTTTCAGTTATTATTATGTCTACCATGTGCAACCCCATTACTGCTTTACTTGCACTTGAAAAACTGAATGGTAATAATTTCATAAGATTGAAATCAAATTTAAACTTGATTCTAATTTGTGAGAATCACAAATTTGGTCTTACTGAGGAATGTCCTGAGGAACCTGCTACCAATTCCCCTAAGAATGTTAGGGACAAGTTTGATGCTTGGATTCAATCCAACAACAAAGCGAAGTGCTACATGCTTGTGAGCATGAATGATGTTCTGAGAACCAAGCATGAGAGCATGGAGTAGTCTGATCAAAGACTTCATGAGGCTACTAGGAGCTACATGACTACCAAGATGAAGAAAGGTACTTCTGTGCGTGAACATGATTTGAACATGATCAACATAATACAGGAGATAGAAGTACATGGGGCGACCATTGATGAACGAACTCAAGTCAGCATTATATTTAAATCGCTCACACCTTCTTTTTGTGCATTCACCACCAACACCACCCACTACATTATGAACAAGTTGCAATTTAACATGTCCCAATTGTTGAATTAATAACAGACTTTTAAGTCACTCAATAAGAGTATGACCAAAGAGAGCGAGGCAAATGTTTTCGAGCAAAAGTCTTCTTGCACTATTGTTAAAAGTAACAAGAGGAAGAAGATCATGTTGGATCAGTGGTTTTAAAATTAAAAAAAAATTAAGTTTGAACCACGAACGGTTCGTGGACGGAATATCAAAAAAAATTTCTAAAACTTATTTAATCGAATTGAATAATTAAAAATTAAAACAACAAATGATCGTGCATATCAGATATTTAAACGAATAGGAAAAGGTTGAAACGATTTTCACCTTTGTGATGTGTAAAAAAAATTTTGAATTGGTGGAATCCTTGTATTCGTTCTTCACGTTCTTCAAACTTCAAGATCCGAATCTTCAAGAACCAAAATCCAAGTACGTTCTTTAAGAACCAATTTCCTAAAATTTTCTTCACACCAATAACCACTCGTTAATTTCATAAATATATCCTGCGAAAATTTATTTAGGAACTGAGTGTGGGCTCTCAAAATGATTGAATAAGAAAAATCAAAATTTTCTTCCTGCAATTTGAAATTTGACGGCAACATGTGATGGGTGTAGATAAAATTATTTTTCTCTGTGTAATTACACACTGTATTGATTAGTATCAAGTACTGTGTTTTATAATTATGTTGTATCTAATACAATTCATGTGGCAATCAAATTGTTATCACATATATATAGTTATTAATTTTAAGAATTTGTAAATATACCCCTATATTTCAAAGTTCCAAAAATTAACCCCAAAATAACCACCATGGCCAAATTTTGTGTATATCCTCTTAAAGTGTGTGTTGTATCGAAATTCATCAATCCAATTGATAAATCTAATTGATATCTATCAATTAATTAATTTATTTTTATTTACTAATTATCCAATAATAAATCAGTTAATTTCAATACAATTAATCACATTTAACTAATTAAGTGACAACTAGATGTAGGAAATGCACCTTGGCAGCAAAATATATTTTGGTCCAACTTATATCGTTTCTTCTATTCATGTTCTTATGAGCTATTCCTGAGACCGAATGGACCCACATGAATAAATCTATAGGATTCAAATATTCAGTGAATTTATCTTTATAAATTCCCGACCGATTTAATCATGACATCGTACGACTCCACTATAAGTTTGATGCCGAATCAACTCTCGATTCATGTGCGCTACATTTTCCTGTTGGTGCAAATAAATTTTTTTATTTCACAGTCCACAGAATATTTTAACATATTACCCATCATGAATATCAGTAACAAGAGTGGGGATGTAGAATTACCATTTTACCTCTCTTGTTATTATTTCTTTAACTGCTTTATTGATTATTAATAAGAAAGACATAATAGTGAATTGTCTCGTACCATAATTCTTAATCAATGACTCAATTCATTGAATACAAGGCCCAATTTATTTACTCACTTACTCATCAATAAAGCATAAAGTGATATTGTTGTTTTCACAATCCAACCACTAATTTCCATATCTGTGAATCACGTAACTCCAATATAGTTAAATTACGATCCCAACAACCGACATATTGTCCGTCAATTCGAACTCACATATTTGACATGTCAAAGATCGCAATTAACTACATCAAGCTACGTATTCATCTCATGATTAAGGTAATTATGAAAATACCCTTAAGGTGTAACAATTAGATTTAAAGATAGGTAAATGATTTTTTTCTATAAACTAATTTGTTACCTGTCTATTCAACATGTTCCATAACACATCATGGTTAACCGTTTGAGTCTCCACTCCCATACCCCAAGACTAGCATCCATTGGTTCAACCTAACAGTCGTAATCGGATTTGATTGCTCATTCGATCCTAAGACTATGAATAATGCTCTGAACTATTTCAGAAGAGTTTGTCTGAAAGACCCCTCTGTCTTTACTCTTCTTACATTGATAATAGTTTTAGGACTTAAGTAAATTATAAACACATGAAAGATATGAATTCTCAAAATTGGATTGAGGCTATGAATGAAGAGCATAAGTCTATGCAAGACAATCAAGTTTGTGTCCCTTTACCTGAAGGTAAGAAACCTATTAATTGTAAATGGATATTTAAAACCAAAAAGGATTCAAAACGTAATATGGAAATATATAAGGCTCGTCTTGTAGCTAAAGGTTTTACTCAGAAGGAAGGCATTGATTTTAAAGAGACTTTCTCTCTTGTTTCATCGAAAGACTCTTTTATTATGGCACTTGTTGCACATTTTGATCTTAAATTTCATCAGATGGATCTGAAAATTGTGTTTCTTAATGGAGATATTGATGAAACGATTTATATGGTGCAACCAGAAAACTTTGTGGTTGAGGATGCAAAGAATATGGTTTTCAAACTAAAGAAATCCATCTATGGGCTCAAACAAGCTTATCGTCAATGGTACCATAAATTTCATCAGATAATCGTCTCTTTTGCTTTTGAGGCAAATATTGTTGATGATTGTATGTATCACAAGCTCAATGGGAGTAAGTTAATATTCTTGGTTTTGATGTTGATGATATATTGCTTGCCAATAATGATTTAGGCATGTTATATGAGACCAATAGATTTCTTTTTAAGAATTTTGAAATGAAAGATCTTGGTGAAACTTCTTTTGTTTTAGGGATTCAGACACATCGAGATCGTTCTTGTTTGGATTATCACAAAAGAGTTGTGTGGAAAAAGTGCTTAAAAGATTTGGCATACAAGTCTGTAAACCAAGTGACACCCCATTCGGTAAATGAGACAAATTTTGTCTGAATCAGTGCCTGAAAACTAGCCTTAAAACTATAGAAATGCAGAAGATTCCTTATGCATCTATTGTTGGGAGTCTAATGTATGCTTAAGTCTATTCGCGTCCAGACATTTCCTACATCGTTGGTGTGTTGGGAAGATATCTTAGTAACCCTGGGATATATCATTGGAAAACAGCTAAACGGTTATGGGATATTTACAGAAAACAAAAGATTATATGTTTATGTATAAGAGATCGGATCAATTAGAGGTCATTGGGTATTCTGACTCTGATTTTGCTGCATGTCAAGACAAGAGAAGATCCACTTCAGGCTACAATAATTATTGGTTGGTGGAGCCATTTCTTGGAGGAGTGTCAAACAGACACTCATAGCTTCATCCACCATGGCAGCAACATTTGTAGCATGTTATGAGGCATCCAATCATGGAATATGTTTACAAAAATTTGTTACTGGGCTGCCCATTGTTAAGAACATTGAAAGACCACTAACATTGTATTGTGACAATAAAATCAGCAGTTTCGTATTCCAACGACAACATGAGCTCGTCTAAGTCAAAGCATATTGAGATTAAGTTCTTGGTTGTAAAAGAAAGAGTATACAGTGGTCAAATGTCCATAGAGGATATTGGGACAAACTCTATGATAGCGGATCCGCTCACTAAGGGATTACCACCCAAAGTCTTTCATGAGCACACTGCTCATATAAGTGTTATGTTGTTTGAGGATATCATGGTTTAGTTGGAGTTTGTTTATGGCTTTATGTTGCATCATGTCAAAAATTTACGTATTTGGTATTTTCTGATCAGAAATAAAGTTATTCAGTTCACTCCACTCTATGACATTATGTTAGTGTTGACCTCACTAAAGTAAAGTAGGACCAGTTGGAAATAGACATGTATGTATCACATTACATGTAATTTTCCATGCTACGCACCCATGATTGATCTATGCCGTTTGATGGTATTGGTACATGTGACCATTAATGGGTTTACTTACTATAAA
This sequence comes from Datisca glomerata, assembly GCA_003255025.1. Lineage (NCBI taxonomy): Eukaryota > Viridiplantae > Streptophyta > Magnoliopsida > Cucurbitales > Datiscaceae > Datisca > Datisca glomerata. The sequence goes on along the minus strand of QANY01013145.1, from coordinate 555,257 downwards.
GATAACGAAGACTGCTTTGATCCTATGTCTATATAATGAATGGATGAGATTGTTTTGGATATACCTTGTGGTTAAGATAGTAAATTTTGAGAGCTCATAAAGTTAAACACATTTATAAGGTTACATATGTGGCCCAGTGGGAGATTGTTGAAAAAAATTCAACATGTGGGGCCACATATGTTAAATAAGATGGGTATGTGCTATATTTGAATAAGCCTAATTAAAGTGGTCTAATTAAAAAATTAAAGTTTTAAGGCTAATGGGTATAATTATCATGTAATTAATGTGTAGATACTAGAAATATTATTTTAATTTGTTGAAGGGCCAAATTAAAAATATCAATATTTATTAATAAGGGTTATTGTCCTCAAATTAAGCAAGCAAGAAAACCTTATTTTTTTAAGCAGTTATATCTATTCCTTCAAGAAATAATCCTGGAGAAGAACTCAAGAGCTTGTGTCAATTTGGAAGATCTGATCCTCTAGTTTATGATTCAATTATCCATGGAACTAGGTAAGTATTCCGCAATCGAGTTATACGAATCTATTTCTCCTAGAAATCAAAATGATATATGTATCTAAAATTAGAGTTTGAAGAAATTCATAGAAATATGCAGATATGATTATTTGTTATATAGCATATTTATTATGTTTAACTTCAATCACTACATCGTCATCATACTTTGTCACCATACGACTCAACACCATTTGGTTAGGAAAGCACTGACAATAATAAAAATATCTCAAGACTTACAAAAATACTCTCTCTTAAATATTTTTTGACAAGTTTTGTGATACTAGGAGAAAACAGATCATTTAGCTGGCAGTTTTTTATTGACTTGGCAGCTAGCTTAAGAATAAATATGCAAAAGGCACGTCAATTAAGTGTTAACCAAACATTCATTCTAAAATTGAGACATTTGGTTCGAACTAAGAGTCATGTTATTGCGTCATTATCCATCTGAAAGTTTATCCCTTGATTTATATGTGGTACACTTAGATGATTTTCATAATCCTTAGACGTTGACATATATAACTCAACATCAGACTCCAAAAATATGTCTTATTGTCATCCTAAAGTCTAGGATTATTGTGCGAAAAGAATTAACATGTAAGAGAAGATTTAGTTTCCTCTTTACTCTTGAGTTAGGCAATGTGTAAGTAATGTTTTCCACTTTCCATAAAACTATTTAGGAAAAAAATAAGATAGAGACCATTAGTCCTTGTTTGGTTGTCGAGAGTGGACGATATTAAGAGACTGGACAGTACTAAAATAGTATTGTTCAGCGTTTGGTGAAACAATCATCCGTATTAGTTAATACGGTGGGATTTTTTAGTCCCACAAACACCGGATAATTTAGTCATCTCCTAAGAGAAGGGACTAAATAAGACAAAAGCAAAAACTAATACATACAAAACGAGACCCACACGAAGAAGAGTAACAAGCACGAGCAACGACCTAACGATCCTGCAGCCTCTCTCTAGTCGGATCTGACAAGACCTTCTTCCTCTTTCTTCTTCTCCTCTTCATCTCCTCTTCTCTTTCTTCTTCTCTTCTTTTCCTTCTTCTTAGATATAGGTTTTTGTTTCTTTGAATTCTGATGAAAAAGCTTTGGGTCTCTGAATCAATAGGTTTCTTTTTTTCTCTGAATCTATGAAAGTAGTTTGAATGGCTGAAAAATAGATAATCAGTATTGTCTTCATATTTTTGTGTGTATTTGTTTCTGCAAACCAGTATTTGTTTCTGAATCTTTGAATACTTTTTTTTGTGTGCCATGTGTTCTATGTGGGGAGAATGGGGTTGAGAGAGAGAGGCTTGCGGAGAAGAAAAGAAAGGAGAGGAGTCCATGATGGTTATCTGTTATAGTCAAAGGTAATGAATCATGCAGAGCTAGAAATACGTGGGCACTAAAACTTGAAGACCCCAAAATTGGTGCTAAACAGCTGTCATCACACAAATAGAAAGCAAGCTTTCATTTTCATCCCATATGGGCAGGGTACTACATAAAACATATTTAATATTTAATATTGGTTTCATCCCATATGAGCAGGCTACTACATAAACATATGAACATATTTAATATTGGTTTTGAGATTGTAAGTAATTTCTATGACTTATTCGGTTTAAATATATTGTGCTTACTGGATAATATTTTATATTAATGGTTTAGCTAAAATATTTTAGTTTTGAGTACAGATGGATTATAGGAAGCTTTTGATGTATCTTGTATTGGAGATGTGACATTTGAAAATGATAAGTATGTTCATGATGACACTATGGATCGTAGTTGATATGACAGATAAACATTATGAAACTTATTTGTTAGCCGATCATACTTTCACTAATCGCGAAACGTGACTACATTTTTTGGATAGTATAATAGAACATTATGATACATCATGCGTGAATCAACTTAGAATGAATAGAATAATCTTTGGTATAATATGTGAATTACTTCATAATGATAGAAGGGTGAAAAAGGATGGCTTGGTTACTTTGGAGGAGCAAGTGTGCATATACTTGCTCATCATGTAAAGATTTGTACAATAGGTAATAGATTCAAACATTCAGGGGAGACCATAAGTAAGTAATCCAATTCTGTATTACATGTAGTTTTACGACTACAAGGTTGTCTTCTTAAAGCAGCAACTCTGATGTTAGCTAAATGCAATGTTGAAAGATGAAAATGGTTTAAGGTATACATTATTTTAAGTTTTCTTCATGAAAGATATGAATTAGTTTTAATTATTCAAATAATAATTAAAGTGTTGATAGTTTATATACAATTGTTTGGGAGCCTTAGATGATACTTATGTTGATGTTCATTGTTGCCGAAAGTGAGAAGCCAAGGTATTGGACAAGAAAGGGAGAGATTACCACAAATTTGTTAGGCATTTGTTCTCTAGACATGAAGTTTATATTTGTATTACCAGGATGGAAAGAATATGCTTCTGACTCTAGAGTAATTTGAGATGCGCTTAGTAGACCTAATGGACTTTAGGTTTCTACAGGTAAGGAAAAAACACATTTTGCATAAAAGTATTTACAATTCGTAATCTAATTAAAGCTCCATTTCACAGGTTATTATTATCTTGTAGATGTCAAATTCACAACTTGTGAGGGACTTTTTGCACCATTTAGAGGGACACGTTATCAATTATCAGAGTGGAGAAATGGACGTATGCCTTTAAATCATGAAGAATTATTTAACATGAAGCATGCAGCTGCAAGAAATGTTATTGAAAGATGTTTTGGTTTGCTTAAGATACGATGGGCTATCTTAAGAAGTCCATCTTTCTATTCTATATAAACTCATTACTATTTCTTGTCTTTTACATAATCTAATTAGGAAAGAAATGTCAACAGATGCAATGGAGTTTAAGCTAGATGAAGTAAATGATGGTCTGACGGATGTGGAGATTGATACTATTAGGCAGTAGACTTGTTTGATCAATGGAGTGCATGGGGGAATAATTTTGCTATGCAGATGTATAATGAATGGAGAAGGAACTGAGTCATTAAGATAGACTTTCACTTGTTTCATTTTTAGGATTTGGAGTTTCCATATACTTTATTATTGGATTTGGAGTTGTCATATCATTTATTGTTATATTGAGTTGCCATATACTTTTATTGTTAGATTTGGAGTTGCCATAAAATTCTATTGTTGCATTTAGAATTGTCGTATATTTTTATTGATGGATTTAGAGTTGCCACAACCTTTTATTATTGGATTTAGAGTTGTCATATTCTTTTACTGTTGGATTGAATTGACATATACTTTTATTATTATATTTGGAGTTGTCATGTACTTTTATTATTGAATGAAATATTTGATATTTGTCTTGATGTATTTTTCTTTATTATTGATTGGGATATGTGTTATTAGGGATGGATGGGGATAACAATCAAAATAACGAGCAGACTACATGAAGAATCAGTAGGCATTCTTCAACCAAAATGGAGGAAGATGCATTATTGGACATACTTGATGATGTAGTTGTAGGAGACCTTCGGATATTGGTTCTTTCAAATCTAGAACGTTTAACGCTTATGGAGAAAAGCTTGAATGAAAAGAGTCCAGACTCTGGGCTAAAGGCATGGAATCATTATTGACATATTGAACAACAGCGGGTTTGCTCAGAATGATGTTAAGAAGTTAGTGGAAGTTGAGAGTAATCAAGTATGGTAAGATTACGTGCAGGTTGAAAATAATATTATGTTTATTTGGTTTGACGTCATGAATGTGTTGTCATATTATTAACTTACATTAATATATTATTCTTGTATCATAACAAGGATGCAGAAGGATGGAGGGACAAGCCTTTTCCATACTACTATTACAAAGGCTTGCTCGTATATTTTTGGTAAGGATCATGTAACAGAACTTGGTGCTGAAACTCCTAATGGTATGGGTGAGAACATGAACTGAGAGTACAAGGAGGATAATTTACATGATATAGGTAAAGAGTTGCCTATTTCTCATCTTTCAGTACCACAAAACTCAAGTTCCCAACAAAGTAACAAGGCTCAATCTCAACTTATTGGTAAAAAGAGAACAAGAGCGGGGAGTAATTTTCATACCGGCTTGAATCAGATTGCCAATGTTTTTAAGAAAATGTTTGAGAAGCCCTTTGAGAGAATGGAAACAATTAGTAGTAGAATCTTGGGTGATGATAATGATTACATTGACATTGCTAATGAGTTACAAATTTCAGGCTTTCTGTTGATGTTGAGATTGATGCATTTACTCATATTATAGTAAAATCAGAAAATGTGTTGGCTTTCAGGTCTTTGAAATATTAGCAGAAGCAAGAATTTGAAAAACTACTCCGTCAGAGATAAATTTAAGCTTCCTTTCTTACTTATTTTGTGAAGGCATTATATTTTTTTGAATGGTAAACACGAATGTTTGATGTGATATTTTTTGTGATGCCTTGGTAGATAAGCATTATAAGGTGTTTATATAGGGAGCATATATTTTATATGTGATGATTCTTTTGTGATGCATTGGTGGGTGAGCATTATATGATGTTTATATCATGAACATGAAAGTATATTTTATGATGCTTTGGTGTATATGAACTTCAAATGAGAGAATATTATGAAATATTTTTTATATGGATATTATCTTAAATGATGTAAATGAATGATGATATTTTATGATCTTTTTTTGAGTATTTTAATTATTTTATTATTGATTGGATGAATTTAAATTTACTATTATATTTTTTGGTAGAATGAATGTTTATTTTATAGTTGAAAATGTTAAATAACATGTTAATAAGTTCTAGATAGACTTATGTGAATCCAATTATGACAAACAATTTTACAATAATCCAGTACTAGGGTTTTGAGGGAATCGATGCAGCGGAAAATAAAGGATCTTGAAATATTCGTGAAACACCCTATTTATATAATGGTCTATAAAAAATACATTTTGAAGCGAGACGATCGAAAATCAAAATCTCATAACTTTCCTTGCTGTCCCTCGAACCGTCAACCAAAATCATGAGCGAGTGGGTACTCGAATATAATCATATCACAAACTAACTCATTACTTTCTTTCTATTTTAATTCTTGAAAATGGCTGTAGACCAAGTAAAAATGGCCACTCCTTAAAATTTCCAAAAGTTTAATACTTTCTTGAGTAATCGTCAATAAAAGTGACAAAATACTCACCATACCAACTTTTATCATGTACATTGATCACTCCACAGACATCACTATGTACTAGCTCAAGTGGTTCCTTGGCTCTTTAGCCCTTTCCTGTGAAAGGTATCTTGGTCATTTTACCTTCTAGACAAGATTTACAAACATGAAGAGTTCCAACTTTTAGTTCTCTCAAAGCACATTGCTTTGTTAACCTATTTAGATTAATATGTCCCAACCTAAAATGCCAAAAATATGTGTTATCATCATCATGAGAAACTCTTTGTCATTTGTTATTTTTAAATTTTGCTACTTTAAATAATTCAGAATTATTTAACGCGCGTTCAGTCGTTTTAAGCGTATACAGTCTGTTTGATACTTTTGCATGACAAATATTGAATCCCTTCTTAGAAATAATAAACTCATTATTAATTAAAGAAACTTCAAAAAATTGTTCATGCAGTAACGAAAGAGAAATTAAATGTCTCGAAAATTCAAGAATATAATAAACATAGTTCAAAATTAAATAATTATTTCCAAAATTAAGCCGGACTTTTTCTAATACTTTCACTGACACAAGCGCACCACTGACAGCTCTCATAATGACTTTGCCATCAGCCATCTCCCTTAATGAATAAGTATCTGCAAAGAAGAATATACATGGTTAGTGGCTCCTGAATCCAGTATCCAAGATGACAAATCATATTCCACTAAATAAGCTTCAAGTACAAGTAAATCATATTTACCTTTCTTTTTTAGCTCGGAGAGATACTTGTGACAATTTCTCTTCCAATGACCTTCAACCCACAATGGAAACATTTTCTCTTGGACTTGTTGTCATTCTGCTTCTTCTTGGCGTTTGGCGATGTCTTGGCTTTCTTCTCTTTCTTGTTCATACCTTTGCCCTTACCATTGATCTGTTAGAATTATTTCTCAAGACATTTTTTTACTGAATTTAATGAATAAATAAAAGTTTTCCATTAAATATCTCTCATAGATCTCCTTAGTGGCATTGCATCTTAAGGTTGTTGAGTTTGTTCTTCTAGAACGTTAACCTCACCTTGAATCGGGAGTTGTTCGGAATTGTCTTGTTCTAATTCTGGATCTACTTCATGATCAATAACATGAATGAAAATCTGCACACTGTCAGAAGTAATGATTGTAGTAAAAACTAGAATCGAAGATGATTCTTCCTCAAAAACAATGTCCCCTTAATTTATTTCTCCCTCCAAACTCAACATCCTCAAAAAATGTTGCAGTTCTCGTCTAAAAAATATTCCTTAGTGTGGGATCATAGAACTTGTAGCCCCTTGATCGTTCAGAATAACCAATAAAATAGTTGATCACCGTTTTGGAGTCCAATTCTTTTCATTTGGCTTATAAGGCATTGCCTCAACTGGACATCCCCAAATGTGAAAATGTTTCAGACTAGGATTTTTGCCTATCCAAAGCTCATAAGGTGTTTTAGCAGCTTCTTTAGTTGATACTCTATTAAAGATATAATCTGTTGTCTTTAATGCCTCTCCCCAGAGTAATTTTGGTAAGGAAGAATGACTTATCATACTCATCATCATGTCCTTAAGGTTCGTTTCTCAGCAAGACCATTAATGCTAGGTGAACCAGACATGGTGTACTGTGGGACTATTCCACATTCCTCTAGGAATTGGGCAAATGGCCTTGGACGTTCTTATCCTGAACCGTCAGATCTACCATAATATTCACCACCACGGTCAGATTTAGAACTTTTAATCCTTTTGCTGAGCTAGTTCTCAACTTCAGTCTTAAATATCTTGAAGACGTCCAATGATTCTAATTTATGATGAATAACTAATATGTAACCATATCTCGAGTAGTCGTCTAGTAAGGCTGAATTTTTTTCATTAATTTTTCTTTTACTACCTCGTGATTCCACATGCAAGGCTTCACTACAAGATGTATTAATATCAAACAAATATAACTCATCATAAACATTAAGAAAAACAGTACCAACAAGATTTGAATTATTGATAAATTAAATTGATTATCTCCAAATGAACAATAATAACCTGATTTGTCCAACTTAGAAACAGAAACCAAATTCCGTCTAAACGATAGTACAACACAAGTATCAAATAAATACAAATAAAATCCATTTTTCAATAACAACTTAAAATGCCCAATGGCCTCTACTTCTACCGATTCTCCATCTCCTACATAGATGTATCTTTCAGCATCAGTTGGATTTCGATAGATCAGGAAACCCTACATAGAAATACTTATGTGAATAGAGGCACTATAATCTGATCACCAAGTGTTTCTAGGTACTGAAGCCAAATTTACCTCAGAACATACCAAAGCAATAGATGTACCTTTCTTTACACGCCAAGCGTGATATTTGGCACAATCTTTCTTTACATGTCCAAGCTTCCCACAAAAGAAACAACCATCATTATACTTACGTTGTTTCTTTTCTGCTGGACCCTTAGTAGCTTCTTTATCCTTTTTTTCTCTTTTTGTGTTTGCCCTTAGAGGTGCTAGCCAAATGAGCACTTTCAGTCTGGTTAAGCTTCATTTTCTCTTCCTCTTGCACACAATATGAAATGAGCTCGTTGAGAGTCCATTTCTCCTTCTGACAATTATAATTGATTTGAAAGTGATTGTATTGTGCAAGAAGAATGATCAATACCAAATGCACGAGCAAGTCATCTGACAGCTCAAGCTTGAGTGCCTTAAGTTTTGAAGCAATACTAGACATTTCCATAATGTACTATCTTATGTTCCCTTTGCATTTATAGTTCATGCGTATCAAACGTTGCAAAAGTGTGCTTGTTTCTGCCTTATCGTTTTTGGCAAAACGCTTTTCAATTTCAGCAAGGAACTTTTTGGCATTGGTTATCTCCTCAGATCCTGCACTCCTGAATGCCTCCGAAATGTCACACTTTATGATCATCAGACTCATACATTTTGAACGATCCTACCTCTCAAAGTTCTTCCTAGTATTAGAAGAACTTTCATCCATAAGAGGGGTAGGTTCGCCCGTCCTAAGTGCAAGGTTCATATCATGCAGCCAAGAACAATTAGCATGTTCTCTTTCCAATGCTTAAAAGTCCTGGTAAAAATGAGAATGTTGTTAAGCTTGGCAGATACCGTGGTCACGTTAGCTGTAAACAGAACAAAAGAATTATCCAAATATGCTCATATCAAAAGTCAACCATAGTATTCAATCAATTCAAATAATTAATCAGTCCATTTTCAAGATACCTAGCACAATATTAATATCAAGTCTTTGGACAGTAATATTAACTGTAAATTGTACTCTTGTTGTAATAATCAAACACTGATAATAATTCGTCAAATAATAAATTTATCTTTGGATCAATTTATTATTTACATGTAAAACTTTATAATCGTCACGTGTTTACCATCACAGATGTGTGTGTAATTAGACCAAATATTAACCCTCCTTCAGGCTGGCTAATACCCGTATGAATTTACACACATAAACATTAAGCTCATTCATGAATAATCTACACAATAGAGGTCATTTTGGTGACATCTTATTTCAATTAAGTCATTTAAAATGTTCAATAATCATAATTAATCCTTAAGAACATACTAAAATAATTAAATTTAATTGAAGCAAAAAAGCACCTTAATTAAATTGAATTAAACAAAATAATTCAAATTTTTTTAATTCTGACTGTAGCGGTGCTACAGTACTGTACACGTGAAGGAGGGAATTAAAAATTCTAATTTTCGGTATGGTATGGCAAAATAGGGGAAAAAAACAATGTCCTGGTACTGTACCCACGGAGTAGATGATAATTGCCCTTAACCGGTACTAGTACCGAAAAGTAGGGAATGATTTCCCTTTAGCTGTACGGTACCGCGAAGCACCTGATAACTGTCCATCCCCTTCTTCTCCAAAATAACCTGCGGCAGTTTCTTCAATGGCTTTCACGCCATTTTTTTTAATTTCCTTAAACCATTGATTTCACAACATAAAATCATCAAAAGTCAACATGGATAGACAATTTACATAACACAATCACATTTTCATATCAATCATTCATCATAAACATCAAAATGAAAAATTCCTAAATTCATATATTTATATAACCCTAATCTTAGATTAACTCTAAATTTTTGAACTTTAATCTCTCTCAAAGCAATCAACAATAGGAGGCTCTGCTATCACTTTTAGAGATTGAAATCAAGCATAATAAATATGTTATATAATACAAATAATCAGATTTGCATATTTATATGAAATTCTTCAAACCTTGATTTTAGATGCATATGGGATTTTGATTTTTACGAGAAACAGATGGGTACAATTCGATTACGAAGGACTCACCTGATTTTATGGGTAATTGAATCACAAATTAAATGATCAAATCTTTCAAATTGACACAAACCTTTAGTTCTTCTTCAAGATTCTCTCTTGAAGAAATATAGATGATTGTTTTAAGTGATGATTTTTTTGCTTGTGTAATTTAAGGACCATAACTTTTATTAATAAATATTTATATTTCTAATTTGACCACTCAACAAATTAAAATATCATTTGTAGCATCTACACATTAATTTTATGATAATTATACCCATAAGCCTTAAAACTTTAATTTCTTAATTAGACCACTTTAATTAAACTTATTCAAATATAATATATACCCATTTTATTTTACATATATAACCCCTCATATTGAATTTTTCCAACAGTCAAATGATACTATCCATTCAGGTTTTGTAAGGTCGTGCTATTTGATCACCTTCAAATTTGGGAGATTAAGATAAGGTCATTTGTTGTTTAGCCAACATGAGAAATCTTTTGTTATCACGGTTGAAACTTAATTAACAAGTTGTTTGTACTGGCCATACATTTTTTGACATGTATATTTTTTAATTTTAATTTTAATTAATTGATGAAATAAGTGGTGAGTTTGNTGGAACATGGAGTATTAGAAGTTTTCCTCTATACTAATGGTCGTTCATAGGTTATTACAAAAACAATAATAATTCAACAAAATAAGTAAGCAATCAAACAAAAGTAGTAAATAAAATCTATATATTACATCAACTACACAATTTCAGTTATTTTTTTAGGCTCCAATTATTTTTTTTCTCAGCCATATTTGTAAAACGTATCTTATTTTCCGTCATTTTTATGGCTCATTTAAGGAAATAATCTATATTTAAAAAATAAGTAAGAGAATGACAATAAAAATTATATTTGTGAGATTGGCCGATTTTTTTAATTGTAAATTTTTTTTATAAAACTTAAAATTAGAAAATTTTTATGTACATATGTACAATGTTATATAAAATAATACAATGTTACATATTTATATATCATAGTATATTTTAATATACCATCAATATACCGTGATATATTTTTAACGTATTTTTATGTTCCATCTGCGGTATACAATGATATATTTATATATCATGGTATATTTTAGTACACCATCAGTATATCGTAGTATATGTTTAATATATTTTTATATAACATCCGTGATAATCATACATCATACTAATAGCATACCCCTTACTACACCCAAACTCGTCTCCACGTCCTTCTTCTTCACATTTCTCTCGCTGGATTTCCTAATTCTCCACTTTGAAACTTCAATCTCTCTGAAATCAAACAAGAAAATCAAGCCAAAAACTATACGAGAGCAAGAAAACCAGAACACGAGGGCAAGAAACCAGAAATTGAGCACCCAAAAATTAGATCTTCGAAACCCAAACCAGAGCACCAAAAAAATGCCGACGACGAGAGCACAATGACGAGAAAATCAGACGACAACCGACGAGCAACAAGTCAGACGAAGAACCCAATGAGAAATAAGAAACCAGCTAGGATCGCGAGAGAGAAAGAAAGAGATCTCTCGAGAGAGTTATAAAATTTTCGACCATATTTGTAAAATAGAAAAAAAATCATTTAACAAAAGTAAAATAATAAATTCGACTAACTACCTAATTTTCCCATTTTTACAGTTTTCTCAAATTTCTATTACTTTCATTTGAGCCACAACGAACCGAAAGAAGCGCAATTTGGGCTGCCCAACAACTTCCCAAGCCCAAAGCTTATAGCTGAGCTTCAAAAGGCTTCCGAATCGTCAATTACGCTACGTGTCAATTTGCGGCGAGTCTTATGACTCTTATCTTATTCACACTCACTACCAAGTACCAACTATACTCGCAGGGCTAGTTTCGTCATTTGGTGTGAACCTGAGTTTTAAATTCAGTACCGATTAAAAAAAGGAAAAATAAATTAGGAGTAGTGAATACCTCGTATTTTAATGGCTACGTCGACTTTTTCATCTATCTCAATCTTACCCTCCCAAATACCAAATTTGTCCTTCATCTCCGTCTCGCCCGTGCTCTCTCAGATCCGTCGTAGGCCGATCAAGCTTATAGCCGGAGCCCACAGACGGAGTCGCCGGAAATCTCGTCGTGAGCTACCAGAATACGACATGTCGTTCGCAGTTCCGAGTCCCCGGCTGGACGTGGACGACGAACCATTCCTGGATTCTAGGAACAGTAAGATCATTGAGATAAAGCCTCTCGTCTTAGCTTTTTGAAAGTTGGCATCGTTATCTTAGGCTATGATTTTTTGGTATGCCGTTACAATTGATTCGAAATCATCTTCCCGGTTTCATTTCCAAGAAAACCATGAGAAGAGTACAAAGTTAGTAATCGTCTCTTTAATACTTCATTGCTTGAGGTTGTAACGGTCCTACTTGAGTTTCAAGTTGCTCAATTAAGGTTAGACATGTGTGCTTATAATCATTTGTGCACGCTCCCTTTACAAGTTGCTTTTTATGAGTGAGTTCTACCCAAATGTTTGTAACAATGATATCAGAGCTGGCCACCCCGGGGCAAACCTAGTGGGATTGCCACCCACTTGGGACGGCCATCGTCGTGGATGGGGCGACCTGGACGCATAAAATCATGCTAGCTGGGAATATCGGGATCGTGGATGTCCGTTAAAAGGGGTGGATTGTACGGTCGTAATTGAGTCTCACATCGCTTAGTTAAGGTCTGGCATGTGGCCTTATAAACACTCGGGCACCCTGCCCATACAAGCCGATTTTCAAGGCTGAGTTCTACCCAAATGTTTGTAACAGAGGTTTTGTTGGTTTCTTGTTTGAGTGATATGGTTTCAGCTTGTGATGAATTAAAAGGTGTTGGTTTGGGAGGAAACGGTCTATTTTCTTTCTTTCTTTTTGGGAGAGGCAATGATACTTGTTACTACCAAGCTTTTTTTTATTAAATTCTAGCATAATATTTGCTGAGTGTTTAACTAAATGTAGGTCAACTTCGAGAAGTTTAACGTGAAAGTACTAGTAGGATTTTTTTTGCCAATTCTCAAAGGACAAAACCAGGGAAATTCCAGTAGGAGATCTTTTTTGCTTGGTCTCTATATGATATATGCTTATGTGAGCGTTTGGTACAGGTGCGGGGAAAGGGGAAATGCTAACAAGGGATGTGGAGGCAGAAATGTCCTCTAGTGGTCAAACAACTGCTCGAAAGAGCAAATATCATATGAGAAACCTCAAACTTTTTGGGGTGGATTTGTCTCCTGATAATGTTGCCGTTGCCATGGTGTATTTTGTTCAAGGGGTTTTGGGCCTTGCTAGGCTTGCTGTCAGCTTTTACTTAAAAGATGATTTGCGCCTGGATCCTGCTGAGGTACTTTTTCTTCACATTCATGATTCTGTTAAGTGCATATCAGGCAGTTATTGAGTTGTGATAGATGGTTTATGATCTGTATATGTTGCACAAGAGTGTACATTTTGCTTTGTAACGAGACTTGTGGGTTAGAAAATATTTTTGTTGTTAAAACTAACAAACTACATGTCATTGCTAGACAGCTGTGATATCTGGTTTCTCTGCACTTCCTTGGCTTGTAAAACCTCTATATGGGTTTATCAGGTATGATTTTGTTTGCCCCTTTCTCTGTCTCTCTCTTTGTGTGTGTGTGTGTGTGTCACATGCAGATGCTTTTGAAAATGGGCTTTCTCAATTCTGCATTTTGTTTTGAACAACTGTCTGGTGATTGCAGCGATTCTGTTCCTCTTTTTGGTTATCGAAGAAGATCATACTTAATTTTATCTGGACTTCTTGGTGCTCTGTCATGGACTTTGATGGCCACCTTTGTAGACAGCAAATATAGTGCTGCGTTCTGCATACTTCTTGGATCTCTTTCTGTCGCCTTCTCAGATGTTGTAAGTGTCTGCTACTTTTCAATATTTGCTTAATTTGAATTGCTTTTCTGAAGATGTTTGTTACATTAGAGTTATAGAAGTTTGTTTCCGACCAGTAGAAAGTAGAAGTTATGCCTAGTTAGTTTTCTCACTGGATTAAGCTACGAATTGCCAATCCTATACTCTTTCCTTCTTTGGCTAGTCAATTAGAATGAATATAAAGACCAGTCTTTGATATAATAAATATACGAAGGCGTGGTATTTTCTTTAAATGTAGAAGCTTTTGGAGGTTATATAGCTTATGCATGGAAGTGGAGGTTATGCCAAGTTAAACAACTACATGGCTGTATTTGAACCTTGATATCATTTCAATCCGAATAATGTCGTAAAAGTGAGAATAAAAACTAACGAAGCCACTAAAAGAGTTATTCTAACAAATTTCATCGTAAATGAATCTTTTACTTTTACAATACAAATTGGGCATAGCCTGATTTTTTCCACCCTCCCTCTCTTTTGGGCATCAACGATATTCTGGGAGATGCTTTTTAACTGCCATCTGGATACTCCGTATTACTATTTTCCAATTTGAAATGCAAATTTTTTGAGGTCCAAACACCAATTTTCACATGGTTCTCAAAACATAGGCGCACAATTTTTTAAGCCAGTACTTTGCAAAGAGGAACAATTATTTATATGGGATGACGAGCATGCTCATGTCAGATGTACTAAGTATCGATAAGGGTTGCTAGCTTCTTATTCTTAATTGTCTCTAGCTTCCACTGCGATTTTTTCAGTGCAAATTTTAGCTATGCTGTGAATAAATACCTGTTTTAAATATTGATCATTATAAATTTCTTGCCAGTGCCTTAAACGATAACTATAATCAGAAAGTTTGCTGATTTCTTGCATGAGCTGTAAATATGTTCTTAACGTTAATAAAACACAGTCAGTCCTAACTCCTAACTGTCATATTCACTGAATCACATTTTGCACACCTGGAATCAGTTCTGACCGTTAACAGTACTGAAGTTTGCTTTAGGTAGTAGATTCCATGGTGGTAGAGAGGGCTCGTGGTGAATCACAGAGCATGTCTGGATCTCTCCAGTCTTTATGTTGGGGGTCATCAGCTTTTGGTGGAATAGTGAGTTCCTACTTTAGTGGCTCCCTGGTGGGTGCTTATGGTGTAAGGTATTTCAGGGTTGGTCTTCTCCCCTCTCTCCTGGAAATATGTAAATACCCTTGTTGATAATCTAAAACTGTAGTTTCATTTCCAATTTGAATGTCTCAGGTTTGTTTTTGGAGTCACAGCTTTGCTACCATTGTTAACTTCTGCAGTTGCTGTTCTTGTGAAAGAAAAGCCAGTGCTTGGTCCAGCAAGGGAGCTAAAATTTCCTTCAACTGGCCATAGTTTTCTTAAAAGCTCAAAACTGCATGTTGTTCAATTGTGGGGTACTGTTAGGCAGCCAAATGTTTTTCTTCCAACATTGTTCATTTTCCTGTGGCAGGCAACACCACAGTCAGACTCAGCCATGTTTTATTTCACGTACGTGCATTCTTTAGTTATTATCATTATCTTAACCTTATGTGGTGTCCTGATTTTGGGTTCTTTCAACTTTCTTTTCCTTATGAACTTTAATATCTGCGCTCTGTCTGACTTTCTGCCTTGACTTTTCTCAGCACAAATAAACTTGGATTCACCCCAGAGTTTCTCGGTCGTGTGAAGCTTGTAACATCAGTGGCATCGCTAGTTGGTGTTGGACTGTATAATGGATTTCTAAAAAATGTCCCACTGACGAAAATTTTTCTCATTACAACTATTTTCGGTTCGGCTTTTGGGATGACTCAGGTTGTGGAATTTTCTCAACTGTAATACTTTCTCTTTTTTTAAGCTAAAATAATTAATAAATTGATGAATTTGGTTTAGGTTCTCCTTGTTACTGGACTAAATCGGCAGCTTGGTATAAGTGATGAGTGGTTTGCCATTGGGGATTCTTTGATTATTACAGTTCTTGGTCAGGTAATATGTTTTTGCTTATACATAGTTACTTTTCAGATCCAGTAGAAACATGTATATTGATGTATTATCGCAACCTTGCTGTATACATGATGTTTCGGTTTCGTACCATTTGCTGCTTTATCCTTAATTTAGAAGATGGTAACCTGTCCTTAATTTACATGATGAGTTTTAGAACCCTGTGGCGTGTTTTCCAACATAACTTCTCAAATTTGAAGACAAGTTTTCTAAAGGGGTTTTCCATAAGCAAAACTTCTAAAGAACTCTCTTAACAGGAAGTCAATTCCTCATAAAGAGAAAAGACATCCTATGCTGTTTGATTCTGTGGTTCCCTTATTGTTTTAGGAAAATTCTTATGGCACCTCTGTAGTTTGTTTTAATGACACGGACACCTCTAATTTGAAAAATGACACATTAGTCCATTCTGTTAAAAAATGTTAGTTTTGGTGTGAAAATATAAGATTACCTCATAACCGACTCAATTGGAAAAAAGATCTTCGGTTTGCATGGGTGATTTCGGGTTTGAATATGAAAAATTTTGATTTTAATGTTTCTAGAATTGAAAAAAAAACGAGTCGTAGTATTGGTATTATATATTATTTAAATGGTTTTAGTTTGAAATTTAATGGTATTGAGTTTTTTTTCTCCGAAACCTAACATGAAGGCCGCTTTGAGTCATTTTTCAAACGAGAGGAGGTGTCCATGTCATTTAAGCAAACTACAGGGAGTATCGGAATAATTTTCTCTTTGAAACTCTGAGGTTCTAGTAGTTAAGCCACTAAAGATAAAGCTAGGTTCCTCAGTGCTTGTCACTTGAGGTGGTGAAACTAACTACTTAGAACAAAATGTGGCATCGGCTATGTGATCGGCTCTTTTCTCAATTATATCCACTTTGCTTTCATTCGTTTTACCAAACAAACCAATGCTCAGCTGGTCTTCACCATTATTATATGATTGCAGGCCTCTTTCATGCCTGTTCTTGTGCTAGCAGCAAGATTATGTCCAGAGGGAATGGAAGCAACTCTCTTTGCAACCCTCATGTCAATATCAAATGGAGGGAGCGTCCTTGGGGGTCTGATAGGAGCGGGTTTGACGCAGCTGTTTGGTGTCACTAAAGATAGATTCGATAACTTAGCCTTTCTGATAATCCTCTGCAATCTGAGCTCATTGTTACCTTTGCCACTTCTTCGCCTTCTCCCACAGGAAAGTCCTGATTTCACCTCAAAAGATAGTGAAGATATAGAGATGAAGTCTAATTAAATTTGTGTAACTGTTTTGCGTCTGTCTAATTTCATTGCCGGGCGCCTTTAACCATGAAGGGCATTGCACTTTGATTGTGTGTGCCATTTGATTTTGTTCATGGTTGCTTAGAGAGATCATGCTTTTTTGGAATGGAATATTATAGATTCATGGTGATATTTTAATTGATATGATAAACCTTTTTTTCCTACACATTTCTTTAAAAGTGCTTGTGAATTTCTTTATTTTTTTAGGAGTCAGCAAATAGCTCAGCGACATATTGAGATTGTAGTATAATCGAGGGAAATCATGAAGTCTTCATATTATGTGGCAGATTGCGTGGAACGAAATCATACATTCACATCATAATTGAAAATGAATGTTTTTTTATTGATTTGCATCTTATTATAGTAGTCAATTTCGTTTTAGTTGTCGTTTTGATTGTCTGAAAAAATGAAATATTTCAGATATTTCGGAGTTTCGGTGCATCGTTTCAGAAAATCGAGGGAAATAATGGAGCCTTCATATTATGTGGCAGACTGCGTGGAACGAAATCACACATTCACATCATAATTGAAAATGAATGTTTTTTTATTGATTTGCATTTCATTATAGTAGTCAATTTCATTTCGGTTGTTTCGATTGTCTGAAAAAATGAAACATTTCAGATATTTCGGTGTTTCGGTGCGTCGTTTCAGAAAAAAATTTCAATCATCTAAAATAATGTTATAAAATTTATTATATATAATATACTAAGAAAAAATTGAATCAATAGATTATATCATGTAAATAATACATAATTATCATTAAAATTCAACAAAACATCATATTTATGATATTAAAATTTAACAAAAATATCATGTTAAACATTATATTAAGTTAACGTGTTAAAAAATATTTCAATTCTTTTGTAATTCAGGAGTATCTCCACCAAACCAATTCCACCGTACCTCTACAAAAAAAATATGTTGAAAATAAATTCAATTAAAACAACTTAAATTCATATGAGCATTTCAGCTGAAACAGGCTAAAATTATGGGCAAAAAATTATAACCCTCTATTTCGTTTTGATTTCTCGTCAGAATCAGAATGTTTCGATTATTTTAACTGAAACGAAACGAAACAGACCACAATGCATTTCATACGTAATTTGACACATCTTATTGTACTAGTTCATATTAATGATTAGTACCATGATTTTTAATATTGGATTTTTCGCTTAAAAAAGGAAAACTATACTCTAGATTATAAACATTATTATTATTTACAAAAACAGGTAATTATTCTAACAAAACAAAGTAAAAGTTACCAATAATCTTTACAAGAACATAAACCATCTTTATAATGGTGGAACCTTGTTCTATCTCTTACAACAATCTCTTTCCCATACACCTTTGAAACCAACTTCATAAACGTATGACAATCTTCACAAACCCTTAAATTCTTAATAATTCTAATGCATGATGACCCTTCTTCATTCAACAGTCCAAAACAAAGTGCCAACTTCTCACTATGCCAGAGAACTACTTCTTTCTTTTCTTCTTCATCTAAATCTACCATCACACAACTGGTATTTGGTATGTAACTAAACAGTCTCAACTTGTTAACCACTTCGTCTAACTTCTCATAAATCCGATCTGATTGCTTATGATTTCTATCCGCCATTAAAAATTCATGTACCTCGTTGTTCATTTCGATTCGACTACATCCCCGCTCTTTAGAAATGCCTTTATGATTCATTAACCTCCGTACTGCCCCAACGCTATCCCATCTCCTTTCTTTAGCATAAACATTTGATAATACGATTAGGGCTCCATCATGGTCTGGCTCCATCTCAAGAACTCGTTTAGCGGCAAACTCTCCTAATTCAATATCACCATGAATCCGACAGGCAGCCATTAAGGATCCCCAAATGACAACATTAGGTGCAAACGGCATTGTCTCTATGACCTCAAGAGCTTCTCTTAAACGCTTAGCACGGCTGAAAAGGTCAACCATGCAACCGTAATGCTCATGTCGAGGAGTAATTTTGTGTTCATTAACCATGGAAGCAAAGATTTTCTTGCCTTCTTCGACTAATCCAACATGACTACAAGCATAAAGAACCCCCACGAATGTCACACCATTTGGCTCAACGTTTGCCGACATCATTTCCCAGAATAAGTCGAGTGCATTAGTTGCATCCCCGTGTATTGCAAAGGCGTTTATCATACTCGTCCAGGATATCACGTTTTTAATTTTCATCTTCTTGAATAGGCCTCTCGCTCTTTCTAAGCTCCCACATTTGGCATACATATCAATGAGGGCATTATTGATAGACAAAGCTCCTCCAAACCCATTCTTATCAACATATATATGGATCCATTTCGCATGACCAAGCAAACCAAGATGGGAGCAAGCTGCAATAACGCTCAACATGGTGATTCGATCAGGTTCAATACCTTCAACTTGCATTTCGTTGAACAACTTAAGAGCTTCTTGAGGGTAATCGCTTTGTGCATAACCAGATATCATGGCGCTCCAACTGACCAAATCCCTTTTAGCCATTTGGTCAAAAATCAAGCGGGCGTTCTTTAGTTGTCCAAGCTTTGAATACCCAGTAAGCATTGCAGTTGAAACAACTAAGTTTTTAGGGGACATTTCATTGAACAGACACTGAGCTAAATCCATGGAGCCACAACTTGCATACATGGTGACAAGGGCACTCTGTAAGTGAGGGTCAAGCTCAATATTGTTTTCAGTAATAAACTCATGAATTGCTTTCCCATAGTTTAAATTCCCTGCACGACCACAGGCAGAAACAATTATCGAAAGAAGCATCTCATCTGGCTCTACATTTGAACTCTTCATCTCCTCAAAGAGCTGAAATACCTCGTCAAATAGGCCATTCTGGCAGTACCTGTACTAAATGTTAGGTTTTCAAGTATCTTCTTATTCAAAGAAGGGAAATATTAAAGAGAAAAGAAGATGAAAAGAATAAATTTTGTTCTGTCAGTAATAATTAGAGTTAAGAAGACCAAACAATGCCAATGACCATTTCTTAATCAAAATCGTAGTCATAACTCTATGGGACATTTCGCTCAGGCGATAAAATCTTAGTTTCATAAGAGAGACAACTATGCCAGTTTTAAAGACATGGTCATTGGCCCAAAAGCAAAAAAAAAGTGGCAACAAAATCTAGAACTTTTATCCACAAGTTGACATGCTATTGGCTAATTTTTCAGTCTTACAATCTTTCAGTTGATCCATATGCTACTACTGCCATTTGTGTTTATCATTTAGCCTTAATCACCTGCATAGATACACATAGAAAAACAGTATCCTTCGCATCTTTCTATTTCCAATAATATTCACAGATAGAGTGGACAATCCCAAATCCCAAAATCTTAAATTGTTGCGTTAACTCGAATTTAATCATTTGCATTATTTCTCGATGCTCCCCTAGAGTGTCGTGAACTTTTTGTTGTTTAATGGGCCCAACATGTAGACACTTAATTTCAAACGGGAAGGAAGAATGCTGATACAGGGTTTGAACCCGACTTCAGTCTCTGATACCATCCAAAATTGCCACCAAAAGGTCAAGCTATTGTGAATTTAATTGTTTGAATTAGATACGTATATTCCCAACAATCAATAGAAACATACTATGAACATACGTACCCGTCAATCATTATGCTCCAAGTAACAATATCTCGATGCCGCATTTTATCAAACACCAAGCGCGCATCCATTATCCTCCCACAAGCAGAATACATGCCGATCAACCCCGTCTGCACAAACGGATCTGAATCAAACCCTAACTTTGACGCAAGCCCATGAATCTCCATTCCCTCAATCAAAGCCGACATCCTTGAAATTGCCTTCAAGAGCGGGGGGAAGCTAAAGCGGTCTAAACCCACCCCCTCCCTCCTCATCTTTTCATATATCAAAAGTGATTTCCCAGGCTGAGCGCGACGAGACAATTCACGCAGGAATTTGTTGAAAAGATGGGTCTCGGGGTTGGAAATTTGGGTAAAGACCGAGAGTGCGTAATCGAGGCTGGGAGAGAGGGCGGCGCTGTAGGAGAAGACAAGTTTGAGGAGAATGGAGTGGGAACGGTCCATATTAGAGCGTAGGATTTGGGCATGGACTTGTTTGAGCTGGATGAGAGTGGTCGAAGAAGTGAGGGCTGTAAAAATGGTGCTGGTGGTGGGACGAATGGAGTTCGGCGGAGAAGGGAGGGCCAAGGTTGCCCCATTTAGGATAGGCATGGTGTAGTATTGAAGAGAATCTAGCTAGATTAATTCAGTCAGGTGGGTATTGCCATGGCCATCTCAAAACTTTTAGAACCAGAGGAGCAGAGCAGTGAAGTGGCTCTCGCTTGAGCTTGTGGCTTGGTTTTTGAATAATTGGAGTTGGAGGGAAAGCAGATCCAGCTTTAGCAATCCCTTCCTCAACGGTTAGATATAGTCGAGACTCTTTGGATGATGTTCTTGGATTTGTTTTCAATGTGATTACCATACACAAAACGAGATAATCATAGAGGAGTGGTGTAACTGGATTTTTGAGTATTCTAAGATAATTTTAAAAAAATATATAATATTTTTTAAATTAATTCGACAATTAGTTAAGGTGTCTTTTCAAAAAACGTCTTTTACGTGGTCCACATTTGGACCATGCCACCACGAAGGCGTCTTTTGCAAAGACGCCTTCCACATTTTTCTTTTTAATACCTGTGACTACGAAGAAGAATACGTCTCAGCCCGCGAAGAAGAACCTCAGCCCGCGAAGGCCTTCCTTCCCGTCGTCGTTCCTCGTCGATTGTGGCTACAGTTTTACTGCCATTTCGCCGGCATTACATTCTCTTACTCTTATCTCACTCTCATTCACAAAAAAAATTTCTCAATCTCTCAAATCACTAGCAAGAACTTCTCAAACCCTAGGTATATTTCTAACTCATTTAATCTCTTAAATTTATTATACAAATCTTGAAATTATTCATTTTTATGAATGTTGTATGGATATATGTCATCAATTTTGTAATATCTTTTTTTAATCTCTCTCAAACCCTAGATTTTCATGTGTTTGGGGTTCTTGAAATCTTGAAATTATTCAATTTTATATGCATTTTATGTTTAAACTCTTAATTTGTAAGATTTAATTTATGAATGGGTTGATATATATGAAATTGTAGTTGTTGACTTTGAATTTGTAGATTAATTTGTAGAAAAGATTAATTTGTAGAATTTCTAGATCTAGTTATGAAATTGTTGTGTATTGTTTAGTAGGTTGACAAATGGGGGAAAGACCTATGGTAGTTTTATATTACATGAATGGTAATGTCGTAATCGGCGCAAATGGAGTTTCTTATGATCAACCTTCAATGAGAAGAATTGTAATTCATAAGAAGATTACTTTTAACGAGCTATATAATACTTTATGCGAAGCCTTGTCAATTGACCGTATAAATTGGAACTTGGACATAGTTTATCGTTACCCACTTACTCTTGGTGCTGGGTCATTCAACTATGTGAAATTTCTGATACGGAATGATAACGATGCTCATGTGATGTTTGCTATCGTGTTTCAAATTCCTCCACCAAATACAATTGAGTTATATTTAACCAAAAATGTTAGAGGTGTAGGAGGTCCTAGCATAAACTTGTATAGTGACAATATGTGTGGTGGAGTTGAGGTACACAATAGTGCAACGATTTCTTCTACATTCCATGACAATGACATGTATCCTACAGTGCAAGAAAATATACCTAGTAGTAGTTGTTTGCCACATGAAGATGCATATGCTCATGACGTTCATGTGAATCCATCTAGCCCTTCACGTAGTTTCTTCTTGGTAGAGTTTGAGGAGATAAATGCTTGTAATGTTATTGATGAAGATGATGACCAAGTTGAAGAGGATCATGTTATGAACCCCTCAGCTGAAATACTCCAGCATGAACCCTCTTCACCATTCCTTGCTTAGTTGGATTGGGAAGCCGTAAATGCAAAGCTAGGTTAGATACTCATCCAACGTACTGGGATATGGAATGAAACAAATGAATTATACAAAGCTTTACGTTTTGAAAGTAAGCCAGACCTTAAGTATGTTTTAGAAAGATACTCGATACTCAGACATCAATATTTTAGTGTGGTAGAGTCATTACCAAACCTTTGGGTTATAAAATGCAAGAAGTTTAATGAAGGTTGTCAATGAAAAGTGCGTGTGTGTCGTCGAAAATCACATAATATGTTTGAAATAACTCAATACATCGGACCTCACACATGTGTCTATCCAAGATTATCACAAGATCATTCGCAATTGGACTCAACATTGATTGCACGAGAGTTGCAGGGTGTCGTGAAACAGGATCCAACTACATCTATGCAGCACTTCATCAGATGCTGAAAAATAAATTTAGATACGATGTGCATTATAGAAAGGTATGGGAAGCTAAACGAAAAGCAATTGTTAAAGTATTTGGTGATTGGGATCAATCTTACCAACAATTACCAATATTGTTGAATATGCTTGTGAAGTCAAATCTTGGAACTGTAGTTCAATGGAAAACACATGACGTGTTTGACTGTACATTTTCCCTCACTGCAAATTTTCCCCCATTATCTGATGATGATGACGAGCTTTATGTGCAACGATATGCACGTGCATATGTTCCACAACTTATCAGAGGTACCCTTTTTTATGATAAGTCAAACATTAAGGTGCATTTGATGTTCTTGCCTTTACTAGAAGATTTTGCTGAGGCTGGTCAATATAGTTAGGGTAGTGCATGCCTTGCAGTTTGTATAGGGAGATATACAAAGATAGCCATAAAAATGCTTCTGATATTGCTGGCCCACGAGTATTACTGCAATTATGGGCATGGGACCGATTTTCACATTTGGCACCAGTGAGGTTGCAACGGGCGAGACATGATAATGTCGGGGAAGATGGACTTCCAATGCCACCTCCTCCTTTGGGTATACGGTAAGTCAACTCATTTGATTATTATGTATGTATGTTATCATTTACATGTATTTCACTGTGTAATTTATCTCATAGATGGAGAGATGTTTTTAGTCTCACAGAGAGCTCCACACATGTTCTTAAAGTGTATCGAATTGCATTAGATAGACAAACTCCAGATCAGGTAATACTATGCTTTTACTTATAACATAGGTACTATTCGGGTTTTGTCATATTATTTATAATATGGTTTTTATAGGTTATATGGCAACCTTATAATGATATTATTCATACACTTCCTGAATATTGCATCATGTACGGAGATATATGGCGGTCTGTCTCTCCCCTCATTTGTTTTCATATAGTGGAATGGCATCAAGCGCATCGTGTTCTAAGACAATTCAGTATGATTCAACGTGTGCCAGAGCCATGTGCTACCGAAAGACGGTTGCATGACATAGACTTAAGGGGGAGAAACAAACTAAATTGGGGCATCCAACATCAGACATACATTGAGAGATGTGATGAGCATATGACACACATTGCTGAGGGGCACGTGGATGAACATGGATATGACAGCTCATACATGTTATGGTATAAGAGAATCACACGGTGATACATAACTCAACAGGGAGCGTTATATGATTTAATGGTAATTTTTTTATTAAATTATGTAATTAATGAGGCTTATATGGTCATTTAATAAGTAACTTATATAATGTCTTTTTATCTATGCAGATGGGGAGTTTGAAAAATATTAACAATTTGACACTTGACGATACTGAGCCATCTTGGATAATGCCCCGAATCCGTAATGTGTACGAGATAGCCGCACAAGTAATAAGACAAGCGAATGAGGCTTATCAAGCTCCTTTGTCCCGAAGGCATGGAGTGCACAACTCATCTCAAAGAAGTCAACAAGAATCATACATGCCTCGAGACGAGCCATAGACGCCACCGGTCTTTTATACATTTGGAGGTGAGTCGGTGACTCAACTTGGTTCTACTTCTAAACCATTTCATCAACCTCAACGGCGTAGAGGAGGACGAGCTAGTGCTCCCGGAGGAGGAGGTAGAAGACCTGCCCGAAACTCGCCTATTGTGGAAGATACTCCTATTGTGGATGAAGAAGACCCACATATTATGGAGGAAGACCCGCTGCTTATTGTAGAGGAAGACCAACAGCTATTATGTAAAAAGGTTCATTCTCACAAGTAACTCAACTACAAACACATGAAAGACGCCCATGAAGAATGAGGAGACGACCACCGTGTGGAACGTGATTGATTTATATTTTTTGTATTTGGATTTTTGTAGAATAATATTAATGTAAAGTAATAAAATTTGTTAAAAATGTATGTTGTTTCATTGAGAATGTTAAAAATGTATGTTGTTTCATTGAGAATGTTATAAAATGTTCCATTGATTTTTGTATGCAGGGTTGTGTTATGGGGTTGTGTTGATGAGTTTTGTAATGTGAAAAATATCTGCACTGAAGGCATCTTCGCAAAGGATGCCTTCAGGCTGCACTAAAGGCATCTTCGCAAAAGACGCCTTCTTGTTGCACTGAAGGCGTCTTCACAAAAGATGCCTTCATGCTGCACTGAAGGTGTCTTCACAAGATGCCTTCATGCTGCACTGAAGGCGTCTTAGCAAAAGAAGCCTTCAAGCTGCACTGAAGGCGTCTTTTGTCAAGACGCCTTTTGCCAACTTGAAGTCGTCTTTACAAAAGACGCCTTCCGACGTGGCACTTTCTACCGTAGTTTTGGAATTAGTTTCAAAGCTAAATTATTTCAGAATTTATTTTAAAAATTACATTAAAGCCAGAAATACCTCGGTGTAACTTAACCAAGATGAACGATATTCTTCTTACACATATGAAAAGTGAACATGAGAAGCCATTTGTACAAGGTCTTTATGAACCAACAATTGGTGGATCTAGAACCAAGAAAATTATTAGTTAGGGGTAACACTTTTAGAAGAGGAAATGTTCAAAATCCTAGAAAAAATGCCCTCAACCAGAGCCAGCCCTCAAGGGATTGACATTTAGAGAGTTAGGGGAAGAAGAAATGCACCATAGAAGTTGAACCCATGGGTGGATAAGGAACAATTAGGAGTGTTTTTTAGAGAGTTTAGTTAGTTTTATATGAATTTTAACTAAACCATTAATTGTTGGTTTGATGGGTTGATTTTTAGCAGTTTTTCATGTATTTCAACCTAATATTGGAAAAGAATCTCATCTTGAAAAAGTATGTACAATTTCCTTATACAACTAAGTTAATAGAATAAGTAGCTAACAATTTCATATAAGTGAAATAATTGTCGAGGTGCGGAGTAAGGTCAAAGTTTATGTATACGAGAGTGAGGAAATTCTAGTTATCTCTACCCCTTGTTTAATGGTTTATTTTGGGCGGGTTGGTCGGTTTAACAGTTTGTTTGGCACCTCTATGAACAATAGGCCCATGATGAATGTAATGCCCGATTCCCGAGGGTTAACCATATCTGTATGTAACTTCACAATTCAATATCTCTATTTGATTGAAACCTTAATTTTAGAAAAATCCTAAAATTGAAAACTCTAATTTTACCCGAATCGATAATACTTATCACGACATAGTGGAAGTGATCAATTATCATAAATTCTTATTAAAATAAACCTCACTAAAAACACATTAAACCTAGAAAATCAACTTGAGAAATCTATAGTTCATGACCTAACAAGCATTGTTCATAGAAAAACATATGAATAATAAACTTACTTAAATAATCGAGTTTAACCGAAATCACTTTCCAAGTCTTATGCAAAAGCTGGAATTATAAGTTTTTCTACTAGTTCGACTGGTTATGGTTGTCTCTCATTCATGATGGTCGCTATCACCACATGCATCATAAAAAATTGCGGGGGAGTGAGTACTTAGTAAGTAAAGAAACATCATAATATGCATCAAAATGTTATAAATGCAACCATACCATAACTTAACTTGACATATATCATAAATGAAATAACATAACATACTTAATCGTGTCTTGGCTCAACGTAGCACGTGATTAACGTGTGTCACATACATAATCATATAACATGCTTAACCATAACTTGTCCTAGCATATTCCCTAGTTAACAACCGAATAGAACTGTTCACACATGAACTTAAACATAATATGCGAATTGGCTGAAAAAAACATATGACACTCATTTAGGTGACATAGATAGATAATATTCATTAGATGATAGATAAACATGTATATATGGCCCCTAATGTGTGATGGGAAACATGAACATATGAAACCCAATGTATAACGGAAATATGAACAGATGACATCTGACTCGCATAACTAAATATAACATAAACAATTTAATTTCTTGTTATCTAAGGGACATGCTTAAGTTTATCTCTTTCTAAATTATCACTTGACATAATTTATCTTCATGATTCGCAATATTTAATGCATGATAATGATAAAACATACAGCTCACCTAAAAATATATAATGTATACTAGAACGTGTAACATAATCAGGCATGCTTAACATAAGAGTACATGATAACATAATTAGTTGTACTCATAACTGTTGGAATTATATCCATAAAGTATGGTGTAATAATTATTTATGATTATTTAGTTATTTCTCTGACATATTTGTATTACTGAATTTAATGCATTAATGAAAATTTTTCTTAATTAAAGTGTGTTTATAATTTACTCAAGTCCTAAAACTATTATCAACGTAAGAAGAGTAAAGACAGAATGGTCTTTCAAACAAACTCTTCTGAAATAGTTCAGAATGCAATTCGCAGTCTTAGGATCGACAAGGCAATCGAGTCCGATTACAACTATTAGGTTGAACTAAAGGATGCTGATCTTAAGGCATGGGAGTGGAGACTCTAACGGTTGGCCTAGACATGTTATGGAACATGTTGAATAGATCAGTAACAAATTAGTTTAGAGCAAAACTGTTTATCTAGCTCTAGATCTAATTGTTATACATTAAGGGTATTTTCATAATTACTTTAATCCTGATGTGAATATGAAACTTGACCTAGTTAGTTGTAATATTTGATATGCCAAAGGAGTGAGTTCAAATTGTCAGACAATACCTCGACTGTTAGGATCGTGATTCAATTATGTTGGAGTTGCGTAATTCACAGATATGAAATTCGTGGCAAGATTACAAAAGCAACAATATCACCTTATACTTTATTAATGAGTGTATTAATATATAAACCAAGCCTGATACTCGATGACATGAGTCATTGAATAAAACATAGTGAACTGTACGGACACGTCACTATATGTCTTTTTTATTCATAGTCAATAAAGGAGTTAAAGAAATAATAACTAGAGGGGTAAAATAGTAGTTTTGTATCCCGCTCTTGTTACTGATATTCATGAAGGGTAATATATTAAAATATTATGTAGACCGTGAAATAGTGCTTATTTACACCAATAGAAAATGTAGCGCACATGAATCAAGAGTTGATTCAGTATCACACTTATACTGGAGTCGTACGATGTCAGGATTAAATAGGTCAGGAATTTATGAAGATAAATTCATCGAGTATATGAATCTTATAGCTTTATTCATGTGGCTCCATTCGGTCTCAAGAGTAGTTCATGAGGACATGAATGAAAAATAATATCAGTTGGACCAAAAACATCTTTTGGACTAAGATATACTTTTCGAACTCATATGTGATAAGTGTCATCACTGAATTAGTGAATAGCAAAATTATTATTCAAATTAATTAATTTGTTACTTTCTAATTATTGTATAATTAGTAAATAAAAAAATTAATTAATTTATTGATAGAGATCAATTTAATTTATCAATTTGGATTGATAAATTTGGACACAATATTGGCTCTAGGAGTTGGGGTGTAAGCGGTTTGGTTCGGTGCGGTTTTGGGTGTTTAACGAACTGAACCGCAAATGTGGTTTATCAAAAATAGGAACCGAACCAAACCATTCAAAATGAAGAAACCGCACCGAACCGAACCGTCAAATTTTTTTCTAAACCGTACCGAACCGGTTCAAACCAGTAAAATAAACAGTATAAGTTCTATTGAAAACAAACAAGTCTTAGTTTGAACATTTTTCTGAAAACGTAAATTTTCGTATCAAAACAGAGAAGAAAGAATTAAGATCATTCTAATCAAAAGTTTTATTAATAGATTATAAATACAATCAGAAAACAATAAAATCTTCATAAGCATCAGAAATTTCATAAGGCAAAAAATCAAAATACAAACTAAAAAAACAAATACAAACGAGTCTGAGAGAGAGAGAGAGTAAGGAAGTGGTGAAAATGTTTATGGATTAGGGTTGGGGTATTGTGAAAATATATTTATATATTGAATATTCGGTTCGGTTCGGTGCGGTTTCTTCATAAAAACCGCAGGCTGAACCGAACCGTGGACTTATCACATATCAGGAACCGAATCGAACTGTCTAAAATGTTGAGACCGACCGAACCGCATCAGTTTGGTCAGTTCCGTCAGTTTCAGTGGTTTTTCTTACACCCCTATCTAGGAGAGATGTAAAATTCGCATAGCAGTGTAGGGAGATGGTAAATTTTGGCGATTTAAAATAATATAGGGGTAGATATGTAAATTCTGTAATTATTATCTAAGTGATGACAAGAGGGTTGCATCTCTAACCGTAACCACAGTGTGTGATTACACAAAGCAAGAAAAGAGTTTCTCTCTGCCCTCTTCCTATTGTCGTCGAACCCTAGAAGAAGAAGAAAAACTGTTATTTTGAGAGCCTACACTTAGTCAGAATTTCTACGAGTGATTGTTGGTGTGAAAATTGATTCAAGTTCTACATATCCCAAAGAACGAAGAACATGAGATGATCAAAAGTATTTCACCAAGTCAGAATTTCTCCGATACAAGAAAGCTATAAAATTGTTTCTACATATTCTAATTACTTTTATATAAATACGCATGATCATAAAAAAGTTTTACATTAAATGTGATTAAATGTTTGTAGTGAAATTATTTTTGATTTTTCACCCACGAACCGTTTATGATTAATTTATTTTTCAT
Source organism: Datisca glomerata (assembly GCA_003255025.1). NCBI lineage: Eukaryota > Viridiplantae > Streptophyta > Magnoliopsida > Cucurbitales > Datiscaceae > Datisca > Datisca glomerata. Next base: position 525,172 of record QANY01013145.1, on the reverse strand, counting down.
CAAATTTTAAAATCCGATCCAACAATAACATATGTGCGTGTAACAATTATCCAACTTAACAATAAAGACAATATAAAAAATCCATGATAAGGTGAGTAGTCGTGTCACTAGTAATGTAAGAGAATTACAACAAAGTCACAAATAATAATATGAAGCTAATACATATATCACAAGACTTATAATATTAACGTTGTATACATTATCACACGGAGTCACGTCACGATGTAAGTCCACTTACACAAAACAAACATATGCATGTAACATATTTACAGACATAGTTACAACTGATGGTATTAATAAATCTTACATATATCACACATGAGTCATATCACAATGTAAACTCACTTACTTAGACTAGAAGAAAGAATTTACAATAAACTAATAATCGGAGAAGCAAAATGATAATCACAATAAAAAGCACAGACAAGTAAAGATGAAGAAGAAGAAAGAGAAGATACTGGGTTTTCTCAGTACAAGGGCTGGGGAAGAGAAAGAGATATATAAGAATAAAATACTTAGGGTTAGGGTACAATTTGCGTATATTTAGGTATAGGTATAAGCTCAAAACAAAGTTACAAATTACCCTTAGAGGGGTTGCGGGTTATCACAATGAAGGTCATCACAACAGAGAAAATTCACCACTTGAGTTTAGGTGCAACCCATTGTTCGAGCCTGAAACAAAACCAGCCCTCAGGGGCTTGAAAGCTCGAGTTAGAGGGATAAATGAAATTTAAATGTCAGCCTTTAGTGGTTGCAAGAGATGAGAAGATAGAACTAACAAAATAATTATATGTGCCTATTATTCTTGGAACACAATTAACAATTAATCCATAGAATAAATTAAGACCGAGGCAAATTCATAACAGAAAAAGTTTGAATGACTAATACATAAAAAAACATGAATGGACTACAAACGAAAATGATGCGACAATATATTCACGGCCATTTTTAATATATTCAAACTACGTAGAAGTATGAATGTATGAGAAAGATATCGGCTCAGTAAAGATCATCCTAAAAATTGAAATGAATGAGAGCATTTTATCATGTTATTTATGGGATCAAATCCTACTAATGACAGTGAATATGACTCAACTTGAACATGAAAAAAAGAGTAAACCAGTACATAGAACTATAGAAGTGGTTAAAAAGAAAAAAGTGACAACACTTCACAACTTAGTTATTAACTACGCATTCCAAAGCCAACACGTACGATGGCGCTTTACTCTACTTCGTAATTTGCTCTAATATAGATAAATGAGTTATCGGCTACGTAATGGTGAACTACAGTGATAGAGATTTAGATAAAATCCCAACATATTTGTACCAGTAGAACGAGCTTGTCTAGATGTTGGAGGAATTCGAACAAATTGAAATCCAATGAAGCTTTAGTTTTTATCATTGTTTGTAAGTAAATTTTAATGATTCTCTTGGCATTAGTGTAAAGGATTTTGTTATCACTAATCAGATATTGAAGGGAAAAGTGTTGATAATGATTGAATTATATGAATATTAATGAGAGAGAGTAAGAGAATGCGAAGAGTAAATGCTCTGAGTTGTTATTTTTTTCGAGTGGTTATCCTTGATTTGTTTTCACCTGTTCGTTACATCTTTTATCCTACAAAACATTAAGTGTTGCGCAGAAAAAGTTATCATTTTTTAAATAATGAAACGACGTACCATCATTGCCTCGTTTCTGTGGCTGTTGGTACGCTCCTCGAAAATTTCACTCTGTCTTTACTTTGCATCATCTTATCTTCCTATGGTAAGATCTTGTCGTGACACGCGCCCGTGCATAACTCTTTTTTTATTCCTTACATGCGTCGTTTCATCTACCGTTCTTGCGTGATGCGTATTTTCAGGCCATTAGTTTCTTTTTCTCCAGCTGTCACGTGGTCATAACTTGTCCTTTAGGTAGACCGGATGTAATCATACGTTATGTTTCTTTCCATACGCCTGTCGTTTTACCTTCCCTTTTTCAGAACTAGTGTCTTTTCATTTTCAAATTTATTAAATGTTTTGAACTCGATTTTGGCGTCCATAGCCTATATCACATAGTAGTCTTCTTCATCTTTTCTCTTCATGCACATCCCTACCTTCTGCAAGTCTTCCTTCTTCCCTTCTTCATCTTTGTTGTTTCTTTTCTTCTTATTTTTCTGCTCCATTTTTCTTTCCTTGGTAGTAATGGAGAAGCATCCATTTAAGGTCATTATTCCCCTAGTTAGAAATAAGAATGAATTCAACTATTTCCTTGTCGTTTATCAGGACGCCTTCCTGCCAGACGTAGTTTCTGATTTTGGGAAGGGAATCCCTAAATCTTTCTCGTGTAATCCTCCTTACCAGATCTCGCATTCTCAGGGCAAGCCTTCAACCTTGCCTCTTCCAAATACACCTCTAGAGATTACATGGTTCTTTTAGGGATTGAAGCCCTCAATAGGAGGCACAACTTGAATATAGGTGTAGATGAGATCTGCGCTGTGTATATAGTGAAAAGGTGTGGACTATCTTATTAGTTAGCTTTCCGCGTGAGTGAGAAGCGGGGAGGGCTCCCCTTGGTCGTTCCTCGGATTTGGGAAGAGTTCAGTAAGTGGCTGGAGCTCCCCTTTATTCTTTATTTTTCCGCTTATGCTTAACTTTACTGTTTTAATGTTGCTTTTATTTTTTAAATGGTAACATTTTTTTGGTTTTGAACAGAAAAATATCTGAACAAGAGGTCATTTACTCTGAAAGAAGTAGTCGCGCGACTCTGTGCTGCCTAAAATTACCCAGAATGGGACTGGAGAGATCTTCTCGACCTAAGGAGAGAGATAAAAGTCGTGGTCAGACCTGTTCTGATTGTTGAATATGTTTCCCTCTCGTCCTCTACAACAGAAGTTCCTCGAGCCATCCCCATTGCAATCCTTGCTTTCATCTTTTGTTGAGTAGTCTTAACGAGTTCTTCTGAGTCTTCAGAATCAGAGCGGGAATGAGAGGAGTTTTCTCAAGAAGAAAGAGAACGCGAGGCTCAACGGGTAGTTGCACAGAAGGAAGTAAAAGAACATGACGCGATTTTCCATGTTGCGTATAACGAGCTTGAGATGTCAAAGCGCCTCAAGAGTAACTTATGGGGGACACCTAGCGAGAGCAAGCGCCAGAAGACGGGGAACGCCTGTTCATTAGGCACTGTCTCAAGGGATGTCACTTCCCCCGTTCATGATCTCCTTGCCTCGTTGCTGAGGTTTCTCCTATTCCGGAGAGGACTGTCGCGCCTTCTCCCTCGCCTACTAATAAGTCAACCTTTCCTTCCTCTAGTTCCCCACGTGTGTCTAAGGAGATGGGCGTCTGGAGGTGGCGGCAATACCTCGTGACCCCACCAGTTCCCGCCAATGCCAGCTTCCTGAAGGACCCTCGTTCTGCACACGTAATCATGAAGGGGATCATGTCTGATGTGGATGATTCTGCACTCCGCTAGATGTCTGTCCATGATAAGGTTATCATCCTAAGTCATTCTCTAATGCAAGTACTTCCATTTATTTTACATCCTTAGTTTTTATTCGTAACATCCTTACCAATTTTACTAACACTTTTTGAACACGCCTTGACCTACCACAATGGGATTTCAGAGGATATTCACTCTGCTGGGGAAGAGATGGCTGGTTAGAGGAGGAAGGTGATGGAGACCACCAAGGCTTACAGCGTTGTTGCCTTAGGACGGGATGACCTTAAGAAGGTGGAAGTTGATCTTTAATGGGTCGTTAGCCATGTGACTTTCGAGCTTGATGCGGCCATGGCTAAACAGTAAAAGCTCGAGGAGTCTTTGCGGGAGGCAGAGAAGACTGCCAAGATAAACGAGGAGAACTTGACCGTTGTTGAGGTAAAGTTAGCTGGGGTCGATGAGGCTTTGGCTAAGTCACGCGAACGGGAGGCTGGACTCGCGGCCGAGTACCAAACCATGGTTGATGAGTACGAGCAGATGGCCTATACGGCGGGTTACCGTGACGCCAAGACTGATAAACCTCCCCGTATGTCACTTGTCTCACTTCCTGACGAGCTCATTGATCCTAAGGCTGAACTTTCCGCTTCCACCACTGAAGGGGATACTGATGTTACTCCGGAGACTTAGCATTTTTTCCTTTTTTCCTTTCCTTGCATTTTTCATTTTCTTGTATTTTCTTTGACTTAGAAATTTGAAATCATTTTGTAATTTTCACTTTTTCATGAAATGATTTCTGTCTTCAATATGATTTGTCATTTTCCTTCATCTTAACACTTAGTATAAATCAATCAATTTTTTCTAGCCTTCTTGACTGCTTAGTGAAATTCTATAAGCAATTTAGGACTTCAAAGACTTTTTCCCTTTTTAACAGTTTCCACGGTTAACTTTTCAGCAGTTAAATAAAAATTATCAACTAGTTTGATACTTAGTTCTCTAAACACTTGGAAAAGTTATTCTTTTCAAGGAACACCTAGGCAAAAGTATGTACCCATTTTAGCTGTTTCTACTTTCCATTTGTTGAGGCTAGAATTCTCTTCCCGTTTACAATGTAATGGGTATGTTCTCTCTTCCGTTTGTTGCAAGCAAGCCCATTAGAATCTCCTGCTACCATGGTTTTTCCTCCATTAGTTATTTTTCCTTTAAAGAGTAGGGCTTATGGGATGCCCCTCTCAAAGGCTTTTCACGTCCCTACTTAACTCTTCGAAATTTGATGTCACGTTGAAAACCTTCAAGGGATTGTGGGTCCTGCATTTTAAAGAATAAAATAGTAACTTTAAGATAATTTCACGTTGCTCACATCACCATTTTATATTTTACGCAAAAAAATAAGGGAACTTTAAATACACTGCTGCCAGAAAGATCTAAGCATCATAATAGAATCAGAAAAATAGGATTTCAAAACCTTGCGAGCACATTAACAAGTGTGTGTGCGCGCCTACACAATTACAAGTGCACAAACCATCCCACAAGGTTCCCAGGTAATTACCTCCCTCTCACCGTTTTACACAAAACATAGCGCTAGAGGTTTATCAAGTTTGACATTTACGTGATCGAGCTGGTTTATTTCCTTGAAAGAACTACAACCCACTACAAATATTGAAGGAATCTTTGGCTACCACTCAATGCATAAAATAATTTATATTGTTTTAGCGTTTTAACCTATAGAACTCCAATGCCTTTTAAAGAGCTATTAGGACAAACTTCTCACCATATAAGAGTGGGTAAAGAGTTAATATCATTGATTGTAAATGAACAAAGACTTTCTACAGCTTATCATCATATCAGAAAGTGGCATCTTAACTTTTGTAAGCATTATTTCGGTATCATTTTCTCTCCTTAAGTCAATCTACGACATACATTTAAAGATTCACAACTTGCTATTAGACAACTAATGACAAACAACATATTTCAAGGTGTCTTGGCAATCAATAATAGAAAAAGGAGCCTCATTCCATTATCTTTTTGGTATCTGCATCTTATTTCCATTATCTTACCTGTTTAATTCTCCATCCATTGGAATCTTAATGACAATCTCAGTATACACCAAATAAATTTCTCAGAATTTAAGAGAAAATGAATAAAACAGTACTAGTTTTCTGAGAAAGATCAAAAGAGCTAAACTTAAAAAAGTAAGGGTCCTTCGATTCACTTGTGATCTTCAGAAGAAAAACTCATATACAAACAACTCAGACCAAAGAGACAATTTGGTTGCAGAATCAGATGTAACATTCAATTTATTCCCCATTCGGACATTGTAAAGTCTTGATTACCAAAAAAAGTACAAGGTTCCAAGCATATTTTGTGCAAAAAAGAAAAATAACCGGTGATCTCTAGGAATTGATTTTTATAATTCTATTAGATTTGTGCATAAGGTGTCAAATTCGGAAGCTCATAAACACATTTAATCATCTATCTAATCTTCTGATTTTGAAAAGGTGCTCTGCTATCTTTGTTACCCTAGTCCCCTTAAGAGTAAGACCTTTAAGTAGAGTAACACATTCTTAAACAGAGATAGAAGACAATATGGGATCGTAAACATCAATTACTAACTACATAATGATCTTGCAAGGTTTTTGTTCCATAGATGTAAGAAATTAGTTTAGAGTTTTCTCATTAAAAAGGAAAAATTGCAATCAGAGTTCATTGTTTTAACCTGATTTGTTTGCGAAAAGTTACTTGTGTTGTATTAGTATTATAAGTTAGAGGAAAATATATAGTCAGAAAAAGAATGTGCAAAGCTATTATTTTAAGGCAATTAATAAATCAAAATTAACAAGACAACTATCACCTTGAAAAAACATTGAATTTCTTTCACTTTTCCAATAAGCTTGAAAGCAAATATTGAACTGTAAAATCAATTAATCAACTTACCAAGTTCACCTTGTCAATTTTTGATCCAACTGACTTTCGTCGTCGTCCAGACTTACCCCCTGAATCAGCTGATGAAAGCAAACATTATCGACTTGCAGAGACTTTACGAGGTGTTTCACTTTTACAGTGTAGAAAAAAGAGCACTCAGTACTGTAGAGAGAGATAAAGAGCAATGTGTGAGAGAGCCCCACCTGAAACAAACTAAAAAAAACAAACACTTTCCCACATATTCTATGAAAAAAACTTTGCATCAAGAACTAAGATATCAAAGAAAATGCATATGCCAGCAACTACAGAGAACTTATAATTTTCTACAGAAATTTGCACCCTCTTTATAATTGACCATACATCATCTTCAAAAATAATACTTTGATGGGTCATCTTTAACATCGGTCTATCAAGTAGAAAATCATCATATGCCAACACAATGTCAATTATCGAAGAAGGTGTGCAAATATGAGTGGCTTACCCTTCCAATGTCGACCATGAAGGGAAAAATTGGGTCCTTGAAGACTACATTCCAGTCAAGAGTTTGTGTAGGAGTCTAACACTAAAAGAAAAGGAAATGAATTAAATAAAAAAGAAAAACTCTAAGAACAGTCCCCGGCAAATTTTCATTAAAATATATAATTTCATAAAAATATTAATTGCAACGGTATTTGGAAAAACAAGAAGTTCATACTTCTCCAAAATAATCTCCTGCAGAGAAAACGCAGCAAAAATCCCAGACCCAAACAATCCAACTATAATGCGTAAAAATGTACAAATAATCACTAATCAATCTAAAGGGTGGGGATAAACCAGAAAAAAAAAAGAAACACAAGTACCATGTCAGTAGAAGAACATTGGTTGTAGCATACATTAGTGCCCAAAATTTCAGTCACTGATATGAGTTTTCCTTTTTTCTTTTCTTTTTCTTTGGTCGGTGGGGGGAGATTGAATAAACTGTGAACTAATAAATTTCTTCAGAAAACTATAAATAAAACATACTTTGATTCCAATTTACTAATGAAAAATCTTCAACTTACCAAAGAAAAATCTGATTAAGTACTTTAATTTCCAGGTTCAAAGCTTATTCCAATTTATCAATGAAAAAGCTTTGGTCGCCATTGCTCGCTCTTCCCTATTCGTGGAGGCACCGAGCGAGTCACGAATTAGTCACTCGAAATCAAATCCCTAGATCATTGAGAACCCATATTCTATCATGAGTCTCTAGACCCGTCCAAATGCAACTAAAATTCACCGAACCCTGACCTAAATCAACAAGGCTCCTTTGCTCAAAACTCAAATTTGTCTCAAATCTCATCTAAAACTCAAGAGGTTAAGAAAAATGTAAACAAACTCATCTCAAAAAAACACGCTCGACGAGTCAACCTACGTGGATCTATCTACAAGCTCGTCATCAAGATGAAGATGCTGACTTAATAGATCGAAAGAGATGCTCCTCTGCCTACCTCGTTCGCTTTGAATGAGGAAGCCGAACAAGATGCACGATGGTCGCAAGAGAGAGATGAAGCAAACTGAGAGCTTATGGTCATACAAGATAGATCGAAGCAAACTAAAACTCTAAGAAGGAATGACAGGGAACCATGAAGAGGAGAGACATAGAGAAAAGCTAATAGAGAGAGAGAGAGAGAGAGACAAGCTAATCAACGAGGATCTACTCTCTCTTCTTCGACCTAGCCCTAGGTTGTGAGTTTGTTGTATGTTGAGACTTGGGACTGAGAGGGAGAAGCTGAGAGAGAGAAGGAATATGATTTGTGAGGGTATCGAGAGAGAAGGTGAAATTTCAGTCTCGATTCTAATTTTCAATCCCGCTTTTTCTTTTGTTAAAACGTAATTTTTAGTCCCCCTTTTTTTACATTCTAACAGGATTTTTTTACAAGATTCATTTAAAATCTTCTTGTTTCTTATTTTTAACAAGAGAAGACTGAAACTCTTATATTTTATTCCTGCAGAATGTCATATTTATTGTAGTGGGGAGTAAGACTTATGAACTGCCTCTCCTAATTACTTTTGATGCCGTTAGTTCCTTTTGAGAGTAAGACTTATGAACTGCCCCTCTCAATGACTTTTCGTGCCCTTAGTTCTTTCTGAGAGTATGAGTTATGAACTGTCCCTCCCAAAGAATTTTCATGCCCTTAGTTGCTTCTGAGAGTACAACTTATGAATTGCCCTTCCCATAGACTTTTTATGCCCTTAATTCTATTTAGTAATGGTTCAACTGAGGAGAGAATATTGGCGCCAATGTTTAACGTGGAAAACTCTTGCGGGAAAAAACCACGAGAAAAATGTCTCATTATAATGGATCTTTTATATTCTTTACACTTTTTCAGATGAATTGCATTCCATGATTTCTGTAATTATGTTCCCTCTTCTGTTTCCAAGTGGTAATAGTCGCTTCCTCCAATTCTGTTGATGATGTACGGTCCCTCCCATGTTGGCTCGAGCTTCCTTTTCATTTGAAAGATTTTTCTGAGGACCAAATCTCCCATTTGGAATTCTCGTTTCCTTACTTTCTGCTGGAAATAAGATCTCATTTTTTGATTGTAATGGGCCATTCTAATTAGGGCCACTTCCCTTCTTTCCTTTAGTTCATCAAGACTGTTTCTTAGGAGTTCTCCATTTTGTTGTCCATTTAGCTCGGATCTGATGGTGGGGCTTCCAATTTCTACGGGAATGACTGCTTCTGCTTCGTATGCTAATGTGAATGGGGCTTCCACCGTTGTCTCTCTAAGGGTCGTTATGTATGCCCATAAGACTACGGGTAGCTCTTCCATCCATTTTCCTTTGACAGATTCCAGTAATTTCTTCATGTTATCAAGTATGACCCAGTTTGATCTTTCTACTTGCCCGTTCTCCTATGGGTAAGGCATGGAGAAACGGTTCCTGATCTTCAGATCGTCACAAAATGTTCTTACTAAGTTCCCAGTGAACTGAAGTCCATTATTGGATACCAAGATCTGGAGGATCCCGTACCTGCACACCAAGTTTTTCGGTAGGAACCCCCTTACTTCTTCCTCATGAATTCTGGAGAAGGCTTCAACTTGGATCCACTTAGTAAAATAATCTGTTGCTACCAACAAAAAATGCTTCTGGGCAGGTGCTATGGGGATGGCCTAACAATGTCCACGTCCCACTGCATGAATGGCCAAGGAGTAGCCACGATTTTAAGTTCTCCGGGGGCCATTTTCGCTACAAATGTGAAATGTTGACACTTGTCGCACATTTTTGCATACTGTTTGACATCCTCATGCATTCAGAGCCAGTATTATCCTTCATTCATGACTTTATGGGCTAATGATCTACCCCCAATATTATCCGATGTCTTTCATGTTTTCAAGTATGACCCAGTTTGATCTTTCTACTTGCTCGTTCCCTTGTGGGTGGTAAGGGGTGGAGAAGCTGTTCGTGATATTTAGATATTCACGAAATGTTCTTACTAAGTTCCCAGTAAACTAAAGTCTATTGTCAGATACCAAGATCTTAAGGATCTCGTACCTGCACACCAAGTTTTTCCATAGGAACTGACTTACTTTTTCTTCACGAATTCTAGCAAAGGCTTAAGCCTGGATCCACTTAGTAAAATTATCTGTTGCTACCAACAAAAAATGATTCTGGGAGGGTGCCATGGGGAATGGCCCAACAATGTCCAGGGCCCACTACATGAACGGCTAAGGACTGGCCACGATTTTGAGTTCTTCGAGGGACATTTTTAATACGGGCGCGAAAAACTGACACTTGTCGCAAATTTTCGCATATTGTTTGGCATCCTCATGCATTCGGGGCCAGTATTATCCTTCATTCATCACTTCATGGGCTAGTGATCTGCCCCTAGTGTGGTTTCCGAATATGCACTCATGAATTTCCGCTAACACATAATGGGCCTCCTTTTTCCCATAGACACTTCATGTACGGTCCTGTAAACGTTTTTTTATATAAATCCATGTTAATCATCGTGTACATAGCACCCTGTTGTTGCACCTTTTTGGCAAATAGTTTGTCTTTAGGAAGTGATCTTTCTTCAAGTAAGTGGATTATGTCGTCCTGCCAATTGGGTTCCCATTCAACTTCTATATCAGCCACGTCATTCCACGGGAGCGAGATGCTTGGCTCCTTCAGAATTTCTACACGGACATTCTTTTTGTAAGGGAATTGTAATGAAGATCCTAGATTTACCAGGGCATCTGTGTGCCCATTTTCAGTTCTCAAAATTTGCTAGATCTCATAATTTTTAGCGTGGTGAGGAGGTCATTTGCTCGTTGCAAATAATTCACCATCCGTTCATAATTAACATGGAATCACATAATAGTTTTACCTCATATTCCCACAATAAGGATACTCCCACGATTAGTGCTTCATACCCTGTTTCATTATTTGACGTATTGAATCTAAGGAGATGAAGTGTTCTAATATTTCTCTAACAGGAGTTTGTGCTACTACCCCTACTCGTGCTCTTCTACTGTTTGAAGCACCGTCAACAAAGAGTTTCCAATTTCCATCTTCTCCCGATTGGTGGGTCTCCCGTTCAACTTCCCCTTCTATGAAGTCTCCAACGAAATCTGATAACGCATGCCCTTTTATAAAAGTTTGGGGCTAGTAATTGATGTCGTACTAGCTCAGCTCAATTGACCATTTTGCTATTCTCCCGCTTGCCTCCGTCGAGTGTAGAAGGTTTTTAATGGGAGAATAGATTAACACCTTGATGCTGTGGGCCTGGAAATAGGGCCTTAGCTTCTTTGTTGCAGTTATAATGGCTAGTACTAGTTTCTCCATCCGTTTATATCTAGTTTCCGCCGTTACAAGACTTTTGCTCATGAAGTATACAAGTTTCTTATTTCATTTCCTCTTCTTTGATAAGTACTGCCTGACTGCCTCCGTGGAGATGGCTACGTACTAAGTTACTCACCGAGAGTAGGTTTGAAGAGTAATGGGGAGTTGTTAGGTACTCCTTAGCCTTGGCAAAAGCTTCCTCACAGTCTTCATTCAAAACTGGCGGAATTTTTCCGCAACCTCTTGAAGAAAGGCTTGCATATGTCCGTTGACCTAGAGATGAACTTGTTTAGAGCAGCTAGTCTTCTCGTTAACTCTTAGATTTCTTTAACGTTCTGCGGGGACCTCATTTATGCGATTGCCTTTACCTAGTCCAAGTTCACTTCGATTCCCCATTGTGTAATTAGGTCCCTAAGGAATTTCCCGTTGCCACTCCAAAAGTGCACTTCTCTAAGTTTAGCTTCATGGAATTTCTTCTTAGAACCGAGAAGGCTTCTTCAAGGTCTTGAATGTGATATTCCCACTTCTGACTTTTAACCAGCATGTCATCAACATAGACTTCCATATTCTTCTCGATTTGGTCACGGAAGACCTTGTTCACCAGCCTTTGATAAGATGCACCTGCATTCTTTAGACCAAAGGGCATGACTTTGTAACAATAGACGTCGACTCAATAATGAAAGAAGTTTTTTCCTGATCGTGTTGAAACATTTTCACCTGATTATAACTTGAGTAAGCATCCATGAAGCTGAGCAGTTAGTGCCCTGAAATGGCATCTACAATTTGGTCTATCCTTGGCAACGGGTATTCATCTTTGGGGCATGCCTTGTTTAGGTCAGTGAAGTCAACGCAGATCTTCCACTTCCCGTTCTTCTTCCTTACCACGACTACGTTAGCTAGAAATTCGGGGTAGTTTACCTATCTAATGAAATCCACTACCAAGAGCTTCCCAAACTCATCTTTGATCGCTTGATTCCATTCTAGAGTGAAGCTTATCTTCCTTTCTTTCACATGTTTCACAACAGGATACGTGTTCAATCTGTGGCAGATGATCTCTTCTAGATTGCCAGGCATCTCCTATGTCGTTGTTACAATACATCTATGTTTTCCTTTAGAAACTCTATCAACTTCTTTTCTCATTTTCCTCAAGACGGGTGCCAATATTTGTCATCTTCTGGGTCCCTTCTTCCAAACAGATGAGCTCTATTTCCTCTCCCACCTCGTTTCTCAAGCCGTCTTGCCCTTTTCCTATGATTGCTATAGATCTGCGGGTCTTTTTCCTTCGCTCTTCTTTGTAGCATTTTTCTTAACAAATTCCAAAGTCGTCACTGAACATATGCGCCCTCTTATTGTTTTCACTCCCTCTCGTGATGGGTACTTCAACACTTGGTAGAATGTTAAGGGTATAGCCTTCATCCTGTAGAGTCAGGTCCTTCCCAAGATCGCGTTGTATGGGGACGTCATTCCCAGCACCATGAACTTGGTCATATGGTTAAACGGATTCCCATTCATCAGAAGAGTCAGAGTTCCTTCCGAGTAGCTGATGGCTACGTTGAAACCAATCAACAGCTATGAAATCCCTTACAACTTTTGATCTCCTTTAGACATTTTCTCCACGGTTGCTCAATATAGGATGTTTATTGTGCTCCCTTCGACTACCAGGACTCTCCTCAACAAGAAGTTTCCAACTTGTATTGAGATGACTAGGGCATCGTTGTCGTGCACGTCGTGCTCTAGATCTAAATCCTCGAACAAAGTGGTAGATTCCCATTGACGTCTGAGGATTTTTGCTGGTGTATTTCTAACATTGACCACTTGCAGTATATCTTCCTTTCATTTTTTGTTGTTCCTTCTTGTTCAGTTAGTGCTATAACCATGTCGACAATGAGGAGGGGTTGCTTCCCCTTGTCTCGCTTGTCTTCCCCATGATTGTCTTTCTCAGCCTCCCGCTTCAGTTCATTTTTTTTACGAATTGACTAAGGTATCCTTCCTTGATCAGTTATTCAATATAATCTTTAAGCTGAAAACAGTCTCGCGTGAAATACCTGTTTCTCTTATGGTAGGAGTAATATTTATCTTTATCCTTGTAGCTAGGTTCTTTGGTGAACAGGGTCGATCTTGGTGAACGGGGCCGGTCTTTTCAGTCAAGGTTTATCTTTAATTGTCTCCAGTATTTAGTTGACCGGAATGGTCAACGGTGTGTAGATTGTGTCCCTTGGGTGGATTCTGTCAAGATCCCGCCTCCGTTACGTATTCTTTTTTTATTGGACTTTCCTCCCATCCGCTCCTTCTGGTTTGTCATGCTTCCTCCTTTCAGGTTTTACACTTCTTTCCCGCTTCCAGGATTTCTCTTTTTTCCGTTCAACCATTCACTACATGCACTTCCTCTCTTCCTCTAGGGTAATGTAAGCTTGTACCCATTGGAAAAATTCTGCCATATAAAGGGGCTTTATCTTGAACAGATCCTCGAAAAATGGTGACTCTGGGTCCAGACCTCGTCGGAAGGCCAATCTGGTGAATCAGTCATCGTAGTTCTTAACCTTGGCCATCTCATCTTTGAAGCGATGAATGTACTACCGTAGGGGTTCCCCTTCCTTGGTAGTGTCATTAGATGTTCCGAGTCTTTCATGACCGTACGGTAAGTAGAGTACTACTCTTTGAAAATGGTGGACATGATAGCGGAGCTCGCGATCGAGTGCATCGGCAAGGAGTGATACCACTTTAAAGTCGTCCCATCTAGGCTAGTGGGAAACATTTTGCACATCAAAATTGTCATCATTTTGGTACATCGCCATGTCTTGTCTGAATCGTCGAAGATGGTCTATAAGATCAGTTTTTCCTTCATAGCATTTGAATTTGGTAGCAATAAATTTTTTTGGTACGGGTGCTGCTAGGATTTCTGGGCTTAATGGTGTTCGAATAAGAGATTTGAGGTCAGTTTTTCCCGTACTCTCAAGATTCGTCATTTCCATCATTTTTATTTAGCAGTTCTTCTACTGCTTGCTTCGACATGACTCCGGATTGCCAAGCCTCTCCCTTAGCCTCCTTCACGAGGTTGTGTGACTGGACTTCCTCTTCCCGTCATACGTTTCTACTGTTCTCATGTTCTCCTTATTTTCCATCTCGGCGGTTGCCCCAGGAGTGGGCTTCCTGTTCATTACTATTTTCCCATCTGTCACCATTCATACGTTGACTGAACTCTGCTCGTGTTTTTGCCAGTTCTTGTAGTTTGTTTATCTGATCTTGCACATTCTGCCATGCATTATGTATTGCTTTAGCGTTCCTCTGTTCCATTTCATGCATCCCGTTTATCATCATATGTAGTATTTTTGTCGGTAGGGTTGATTGGTCTACATGGTCATCTCTGTTTCTGGTTTTGTTGTCCTCATTTAGGGCTGTGTTGGACCTAGTTCTAGGCATGTTTATGGTCTTGTACAGTGAGTCTCTTGAGCTTTTCTCTTGGTTCTCAATGAAAGCACCAAAATGTAAATGATTTTTTTCCGTTAATCAGGGATCAAAGAGAAGCGTGTTGATAATGATTTATTATATGAGTATTAATGAGAGAGAGAGAGAGAGAGAGTAAAAGAATGTAAAGAGTAAATGCTCTGAGTTGTTATTTTTTTTAGTTGTGTTTGATGTCACCCTTTGACTTAATACACTGGCTTTATATAAGCTTCCTAGTTTACATGAGTTAATTAAAATAATAATAAAAGGGATGGAAATGATTGTCCTCCCTCTATGGTCCTGTATACACTCATTATGCCTAGACCTCACATTCGTCCGTGAGAATCTTTCTGCATGGTATGGCACTCTTTCCCTTCCTTACTCATCATTTCCATCTGTCTCATTCAACCGTCAATCAATCACATCCACTTGGTGATTTCTTATGGTTTACGTCAGTCAGTCATAGCCACTTAGTGACCTGCCACCTTGTCTCGTCTGAGTCATTCAGCTACCTAATCAATCGTTGTCACTTTGACGGTCATTCCAGATCTCTTTCGTCCGTTCTCGTTCTTCTTCTGACTCTTCTCTTCCCATTCTTGCATAGTTCAATGACTGTCTTGCCCGTTCAGGATAGTTCTCCAGTCTCATGTTCATTTTCCTATTCCATAGGCATGAGTCCTTCGTCAATCTTTTTTCCGTTCTGGTGCTCTTTCCCATTCTCGGTATACATCCGTATGTTCTTTGTTTGTTTACACGTGTCTCGCGACATTAGTCTTCTCTCCCATTTTCTCTTTTCTACCACTTTCTGCGAGCCATTTGGTTGGTCCTTCTTGTGCATGTGAGAGTGAGTATTTTTTCCTGATAAATTATACTTGTGTGTGTGTGTATCGATTTTATGGTTCATGTTCAAATGATTAATCTTTGCCATCAATGTAATGTTAGTTTTTGCTCAATCAGGCTAGCTCAAGTGGTAAAGGCGAAGTTGTGATTGAGCTCCAAGGTCTCATTCAATTTGCCTCTTATGGTTTTCTTAGAGAAATACGCAGGGTACATTAATGAGCAGTCAAACATGGAACGCTTATTTCTAGCCTACATTATTGTCTATTCTCACATCATAGGAAGTAGAGAAGAAATAATCTCGAGAAAATCATATGATAGGATAAGGCTAACACACTAATCTCGATGAAAACTAAGATGAGCTTTGATGAATAAAATAACCGGTCATAGGGGGCTCAAGAGATTCAATGTTAATTAAAAAAAGATTGTTGGTGTTCCTCATAGAGGGGCATGAGCGTAGTTCATGATTTTGACTTTTGAAGATTCTAGATAAATTTAAGGTTATTTAAGTAGTTTTGTGTTAAGTTAACAGAAATTAACTGTTATGAAAATATGAGGGGTGTGAATATCATAACTTAAAAATAATACGAGAATTAGTGAAATTTTAAACTCTTAAAAGATGTGTGAGTCATTTTCTAAAAACATAGGGTGTAAATGAAATTTTCTCAAAAACAAACATATTGCACCACTGTAAGATTGAAAGCCGAGGCGAAAAGCCCATCATCCATATCCTATCATCTGTTCCGTGATTCCCCTTTCTCACTCTGCACTCTCAGAAAAAGGAGATTTCATCAACAGCCTTTTTGCCTTTGTCAATTGTCCCCCAAAACCATTTGCCACTCTTTCAAAATTCCTCCATGAAAGAGATTCACTTTCCAAAACTCAACCAGAAGCGCACACACAGGAATTTCTTAGGATTGGGCTTTCGATCTCCACACCTCATTTAGGTCTCCGTCCAAAAGTTCAAAAGCAATCCGATTCTCACCTTCACCATTCCTTTTTTTTATTCTTCCTTTTCCACTCAACAAGGATTACCTGATTAAGATTTTCGCTCATCTGCAGAATTGGGCATCTTGCAGTTTATTGTTAATTCTAGCTCAATCTATCTATCTCTGTTGCTTTCTCGCGCAACTGCATAAGGCATTGAAATCAACATGAAGGTCCATCCCATGCCGAATCGGCGCAACATCACCATCCATTATAACCGAAATCCGAGAAATTCTCTTTCTGAAGCTCAGGCTCTTATAGGTCTGAATCACAAGAAGCTTCGGAGGTTACCTCATGTCTTCAGCCGTGTCCTCGAGCTTCCTTTTCGATCAGATGCCGATGTTTCGGTGGAGGAGAGCGCTGAATGTTTTCGATTTGTTGCCGAAACCGATGGTATAGGTGACGAAGTGAGGGCTCATACTGTTCAAATCCATCCTGGTGTGTTGAAAATTGTAGTACGGGAAAGTAGGTCGCTTGAATTGGCGCTGGATGAGCTCGAGCTCGATATGTGGAGGTTTCGGCTGCCGGAGACGACGCGTCCTGAGCTTGCAAGCGCGGTTTTCGTGAACGGTGAGCTTATCGTGACGGTTCCAAAGACCGAAGGGTTGGAGAACAATGAGGACGGTGAAGGAGACGCCTGGGGGGATGAAGGCTTCGGAGGAGGTATTGGTGGCAGGCTAGTTCTTGTACAGTAAATCAAGTACTTATCTCGTCTTTCTTTTTCTTTTTTGGAAGCTTTCTTATTTGCCAATTGTTATTGTGGATTTTAGTATGCAACTTAGATTTAAGGTTGATGTTATCTTTATCTGAAGCTAGTTAGCATATATCATCTTTCCTCTTTTACTGAGCCAAATGGTGTCGGTGTTGGATGATGAGTTTGATGGCAATGGCATTCCTGTTAGAGCTGGGTATCCTCTTATTTTGCTGATGATTCTTTTTCTTGCTCTTTCATGTTTTGGGAATTAGACGATTTTGGTTTATCAGAGCATTAAGAAGAATGAAGTAAAAAACTTGTTCATTTGCCTCTAGGAGTGATGGCGTTTCAGGCATTTCTGATGCTAATCTTGGTTATCCGTTGAACCAGAGAAAACTTTTAGTACTAACACAGCTTGTACTCCCTTTATATGTGATTAGTTCATTTACGTAGGTAATGCATAAAAGTATTTGAGACTCGTGCAAAAGAGCCAGTGATAAATGGAGGGAGTGCGTATTCTGAGGATTACCATATCATTTCCCCCCAACTGCCCCTTGTTTCTCCACCTGAGCAATGAGCATGGTTGATTCAAATGGTAGAATCATTGTAATCCAAACCCACTAGTTCCTATATAACGATTACAAGCCGAGCTACTATCATTTTCAGACATCTTTAGTTTGTTTTCTTATGTACTCATATTTCGAAGTTTCTGATTTTTCATTCTTTCACCATATTTCATCACAAGTATTTCAAAGTTTGAAACCATTCAGAAGTTTTAGGATAACCGTAGGCCATCTCTTCATATTCCTATAGTCGCTCTGCTTCATTGTGACGAAGTTATGCTTCTGTTCCACAGCGTCTATCCATCATCATGGAATCAACATGTAGCACGTTTTTGTATGCCTTTTCCCCATTTTTGGTCGCTACTGCTCTGATCCCTTTGCTCCGTAAGCTTCTTTTCTTTAACTTGTGTGGTTAACTTGGGGATCCTTACTAGTGTAGGTCGACATTTTTCTGTTAACATCTAAACTTTTATTGCTATATCCTGTTCACTCTTTTGGACTAATACTGAATAGTTGATGATTGTTTTCCAAAAGACCTCAAATCATAGTATTATGGCACCTCTTCCTTATTAGGTATGATGAAGTCTTGGGTATGGAGAATAGGTAGCTGATCTATAATTAATATTCCATCACATTTCTTAGATACACAATTTGATTGTAGCATATATACTAACCTGAATGTCCATTGAAAGAAGTCAAGAACTTGTTCTCAGATTCTTCAATTTGTTTCTTTGAAATTATGTTGAATGAATCTTCATCTAAGTTCAGTTGATCTTCAATTTTTCAAATTAAAACAAAAGTAAACTTTCTGGTCATTTTAATTTCTAATTTCGCATCATACTTACAATTCTACACCAAGCCATAAATCAGTATTGTGTAGTTGTAACCTCACATTCTGTTTCTTTTTTATTTTTATTTTTATTTCATCCACTAAAACTTAAAACTAAAATCAATTTGATGAATCATAACCTTATCAAATATACTGTATACAAATTATATATTACTGTAAAACCTTCACAGACCAAAACTTTTGGTTCCAAAATATATAATCTGTAATATATTAAGAGTCATAAAATGAGAATCATTTTGTGGATGATTTTCAAGTTAGGATTAACTATTTTAATACTACTCTTTATTATTTTGATATCGATAAACTTGATCGATGACATCTATACCAATCAATACGTTAATCAGTTTACATAATAAAATATAATGAAAACAGATATCTCATCTTTATTAATATTTGAATTATTAATTCTTAATAACTCATCATTAATTAAAAGACTTCAATTTTCTTTGTTTATTTTAGTAAAAAAATCAACTTCTAAAATGACTTTTGGTCATTAATTGATATTTCATTTTGTTTTAAGTAAAAATGTTTTATTTTTGTTCTAAATTTTACTTTAACGCAAGGAAATAAAACTATTAGTTGAATTTCTTATGTCAATTTATGACTCTTTTAATAGTTCCATATGCTATAAATAGTTTTAAACAGTGTAATACAAAACAATATTATACATACTGAAATATTATATACGGTGCACTGCTAGTGTTATATAATTAGCGTCTAAAAGTTTTAAGAATCAAATATGCCAATGTAAAACATCATTGGAAGACTAACTTACAAAATGATGAAAGAGGAAATAGAAATGAACCGAAAAGTTGCAAGACTATTTAGAACTATTTTATATAATTCTCAAAGAATTCTCTAAGAATCTCGTTCTCACGTCACAACTTATTTGATTACTATCATTTGATTAGTGTTAGTAATTTTTAAATTCACGTCCTCTAACCTATTTGACTAGTGCTAGTTGATAAATTTTCTTCGAAAATGTTTTTCAAACCACATATAGTTTTTCACTATCCGAGATTTCTCTTGGATTCAAGATTTTTTCAAGATTTCTATGTCATATTTCTGTAGGGAGAGCTACACAAATGGCTCATTTGGGCCATCTGCGCAGCAACATTGTAGTCCAACTTTTTAATTACAAGAATGGTCGGCAGCCCAGTAGATAATGGTAAATAATAAGTCATTTACCATTAGACTCTTAATGAAAAGGGCCTAAAACACATGCTACAGTTACGCATGCAACGGCCCCACGCGTAACTGTAGTTATATTTAATAAAACACAGCATTTAACGGAAGGGAAGAAAAGTCACTATGCGTACGATATCTAATTTAAATACTGTTTTTTTTTCTACGAACACTAGAATAATCTGAAACATTGAGCACATTTTACATTGACGATGTGTAATGTATATAAACTAGAAAGGTATGGTACTTAATTTAAATACTGGTTTGTTTTTGTTCGTTTATTCGTTTATTTTTGTTTTTGTTTTGGTTATGTGTAATGTATATAAATTTATACATATGGTATCTAATTTAAATACCATCGTGTAGAATAAAGATCCAGAAAAAGTCAATGTTGCGCGTAAAACAATCCAAAAAAACAAAAAAGACCATCTTGAAAAAAATCGGCAAAACCTCATATCCAATCAATAATCCGAAAACAAACCGTCAGATCCAAGAACAAAACCCTAACAACGCATTACATCTTGCACAAACAACCAATTTTAAACCGTCACTACTATGAAGTAAACGGGTGCTGTAAAAGAAGAACAAGTCGATTCTTTTCGAACGGTGACGAACAATAGAGTGCTGAAAAACAACGAGCCACCCTCGATGAACGACGATGAACGAATAATGAACGACGATGAATGAAGGCCGTTGACGAACAACGAGCGACGATGAGTTTTCTGTTAAAAACCCTAGACACCACAACTCACTTTCGAGGAAGATAGGGGTAGAAACGAAAAAATATTTTAAAAAATATCAAAAGGAATACCACGTGTTGAAAAAAGACTATACATATAATTAAAAAAAATATTTATGTAGAATGATCCTAAAAAACTAGTGAAATATGCAATTTCCTCATTTCTTAATCGTTCTCTAGCCTTTTGACTAAGTGCTATTCACTCATTCTTCATGATTTCTATTGCTTAAGATTTCTTAGTTGCCCATATTTTTCTTCATGACCATATTTGTAGCCTTTTGATTAAGATTTCATTTGATTTTTATCAGTGACTCTTTCTATATGAAGGAAATTCATATCATCAACTTCTGATAAAGTTTTAGTTTGCTAAAACTTCTGATTTTGATAGAATAGTTACTCATCAGCAGATTAATTTGTTAATTAATCATAATTGGAGACCACTTGACGAGGGTTGCTTCTAAATAAGCTCTTATAGTTTTTATTTTCGAGAAGGTGTTTAATAGTCTAATTCTCTCAAAATATTTAAATAGAAATTGTTTTCAGAAGTCCGATTTTGATCCCTAATATTCTAAACATACATTTCTAAAAAATATTTTTGATAATAAACTTACTAAGTTTTTCTAATGCCCTCCGTCCACTCATTGATGCCACGAGCTTGATTCAATTTTGATACAAGAGAGTATATAATGTGGCTTGGAATTTTTTTTCTTATCATTTTTACTAAATTATTGAAATCGACAAAATGGATACATTTTTAACCACGGGTGTTGTTGGTTGCTAACACTTTCTCCATGCATAAAGGATTCTCGAACCAACTCTAGATTTTTTATCATATCTTTTAAAATTAGGTGATCAATCATGTCCCAATCGATTGTGGAGACTCTAAATCATTTATTTAAATCTTATTTTTCAATCATTGCTACACGTCATACGCACGTTGTGATAGCTTGGCGACTGCACTGAAAAATATTCAGTCTAGTTTTATTTTAGATCGGCAGAGAGTCAAGCTAAATTATTTTTGTCACGTGCTCTTTTTACTTCGTTCTTTTTAATATTATTTATTTATCTTGTATCATTTTATCTGTAAATAATGTAATATAGCACTCAATAATTGCTAATTTTATTCATATCAGTCCGTGTAAGTGAGCTTATATAGTGATTTGACTATGATGTTATCATGTTTATATTCGTGAACACTTTGATAATTATTTACTGTTCAATTATTAATTTGATTATCATAAGATAAATATTTGGGTATGTCTAATTATACGTAAGTATGATATCATGTCTGATTTCGTTATATGTATCAATATGCATTATATGTTTACTTGTGAACCATATGATCAATTATTATCACGCATTGGACTCTGCAAGTTATGAAATTAAATTAAGTCAAGTGATAATTATGCAATATATGAATTTAAGCACGAGCCTTAGTTAACAAGAAATGAAGATGTTCACGTTTTGTCTATTGTGCAAATTGGGTGTCATATGTTCATGTTTTAGTCACACATGGGCTGTCATCTGTTCATGTTTTGGGCACACATTGGGTGTCATCTGTAAATTTTTGTCGTCACTCATGAGGTGCCATCTATACACGTTTTCTGTCAGCTATGTGTGTCATCTGTTTTAGTCACCCAGTGTGTGTCATCTATTTCGTCGCGTAATTCATCATGTTACGTTTCAGTTCACGTGTGAACAATTCTGATTAGTTTGTTAACTAGGGAATATGCCAAGACAAGATATGATTAAGATTGTTATAGATTCTGTATGAGACACGTGTTAACTACTTGCTATGTTTAGCCAAGTCATGATGAAGTACGTTACATTATTTCGTTTAGGATATGTGTCAAGTTATGTTATGATTACATTCACGACATGGGGTGCATGTTATTATATGAGTTTACTTACTTAGTATTTTAAAATGCCCACTCTCCCACAGTTGTTTACGATACAGGTGGTGATGGCAGGCAGCATGAGTGAGAGACTATCATAACCAGCTGAATCAATATAAATGAATTTATGATTTTTAGTATATATTTTATTTAAGACTTGGGAAAATGTTTTTGTTAAACTAAGTTATTTAAGTAGTTTATTTTACATTATGTTTTTCTACGAATTATGACGGGTGAAAACTTCATGAATTGTGGATTTCAAGATTTGACTTTATTTCAGAGTTTAATTTAGTTTTATCGAGGTTTTATTAATTATGCATTTAAGACACTTTATCGCTTCCTCTGTTTAATGATAAAGATTTCGATCAGGGATAAGTTTAATGTTTCCGCTATTTAAAGTCAATGTTTTTCTATCATGGATAATTTTTCAATTTTGGAATTTTCTTAAATAAGGTTTTTCGATTTGGGGATTCTAAAATTATGAAATTACACATATGTTTATCACTCGAGGATCGGGGTGTTACAGTTTGGTATTAGAGCAATGATTTTTTATTCTGTAGATTTTTCTTAGTGAAAAATATGACATGTCACTCACTCTCCTCCTCCCTCACCTTACAAGTAAGGTATGCATGTTATTAGTGCTTAATTATTGATTCATTATGACATGCCTTAGTTTTTTTATGACATGTTTGTTACGTTTACTTTATACTTATGCGATAAGATTAAATATTTTGCGTATTTAGCTTTCACATTTATTTAATATGATTTTATGCTTTAATGATTATCTGCTTCTTTTGGATCTCATGCTTTATTGTCCCTGGTGCCATTGAGTTTTCGTTGTGTATTCAATGATTTGAATAAGTGATCTTCCTTTCGAAGATGAAAGTTCTTAAGGAGGGGAGAATTTCTAACTCCGATCCTTCGTAAGGGGTGTTTTTGTAAAACATATTGATTAGATAATACTATTTTAAACTTTGATTTTTTTCTTTAAGATTTTAAAAAGGGTTATATTTGTATTCTCAAACTCTAACTCATTTGTATAAGTTGGTATACCCTAGAATTACCCCAACCCTATTTTTTTATATTATTAGGCAATACCTCTCTCTTTATTAAACTCACTCACACCGTGCATGTCATAACACCTAAAGCTAACCCTAACCTATTATATATCTATATTCCACTCATTCTCTCCTTTGGCAGCCCCCACCCCAGCGATCCCTCTCCCCCTCAACCTTCTTTCCAGCTAGCCTCTTTGTTTTCATTCTTCTTCTTCATTTCGTCGTTCTTTAGGTTCATCGTGAAATTCAGGTAACCTCATATTCTTCTTCCTTTTATTCTCTTTCTTTCTTTTCGTTTCTATCTGTTTCTCGGTCTCTCTCTCATTCGTCTTCCTCTCTGCTTCTCCCCCACTATGTTTCTTTCTCTCTCTCGCAAATCTTCTTTCTTTTTCTTCTTTGTTCTCTTTGTGTCTCCCTCTATTTCTCTTTCTCATTTTCTCTCATTTCTCTCTACTTCTCTCCTTGTTGATTTCTCACTTTCCCTTTTGTTTCATCTCTCTCTCTCTCTCTCTCTCTCTCTCTCTCTCTCACACACACACACACACACACAATTTCACTCTCTCCTGCTTTGTCTCTTCCTCTTTACTTCGTCTCTCATTTTTCTCTTTCTTTCTTCCTATGTTTCTCCCTTGCTTCTTCTCTCCCTCTCTCTGCGTTTCTGCCATCACTAGCGAGGCTCTTTCCTCTTCCCTGTTCTTTCTTTATTTTCCCTATTTCAGGCTACGCCTGGGTCTTTGCGACCCAGTTGGTTGTTGATCCAAACCAAATCATTCAGACCCAACCGACTCACTTGAACCAAACCTGTTCAGTTTAACTGGATCGGTCTGATCAGACCAATCCAAACTGATTCATTTGCCGGGCCGGTTCAGCCCTACCAACCGGACTATTTTAGATGAATCGACCCAAGCTGAACCAGTACCGCTTTGATCAGTTTACACCTAGTCAATAATTACTAATTTTATTCGTATCAATCTAGATAAGTGAGCTTACATAGTGATTTGACTCCGATGTTATAATTTTATCATGTATTTATCTTTAATATATGTTCAACCGTTTTTTGATAATGTTTATATTCGTGAACACTTTTGTAATTATTTACTGTTAAGTTATGAATTTGATTATCATGAGATAAATATTTGGGTATGTCTGATTATACGTTAGTATGATATCATGTCTGATTCTGTTACATGTATCAATATACATTATATGCTTACTTGTGAATCATATGATCAATTACTATCATGCATTGGACTCTGCAAGTTATGAAATGAAATTAAGTCAAGTGGCAATTATGCAGGATATGAATCTAAACACGAGCCTCAGTTAACAAGAAATTAGGTTGTTCGCATTTTGTTCTATTATGCGAATCGGGTGTCATCTATTCATATTTTGGGCACACATTGAGTGTCATTTATAAATTTTTGTTGTCACTCATGAGGTGCCATCTATCCACGTTTTCCGTCACCTATGTATGCATCTGTTTCAGTCACCCAGTGTGTGTCATATGTTTCATTGCGCAATTCATCATGTTACGTTTCAGTTCACGTGTGAAAAGTTCTGATTAGGTTGTTAACTAGGGAGTATGCCAAGACAAGATATGATTAAGATTGTTATATGATTATGTATGAGACACGTGTTAACAACGTACTATATTGAGCCAAGTCATGATGAAGTACGTTACATTATTTTGTTTATGATAGATGTTAAGTCATATTATGTTATGATTGCATTTATAACATGTGGATGTATGTTATTATTTGAGTTTACTTACTGAGTATTTTAAAATAGTCACTCCCCCACAGTTGTTTATGATGCAGGTGGTAATGGCGAGCAGCATGAGTGAGAGACTGTCATAACCAGTTGAATCAATATATATAAATTTATGATTATTAGTTTATGATTTGCTTTAAGACTTGGGAAAACATTTTCTACTCAACTCAGTTATTTAAGTAGTTTATTTTACATTATGTTATTCTACAAATTATGATAGGTGAAAATTTCATGAATTATGGATTTCAAGATCTGACATTATTTCAGAGTTTAATTTATTTTTATCGAGGTTTTACTAATTATGCATGTAAGACATTTTATAGCTTCCGTTATTTAATGATAAAGATTTCGATCATGGATAAGTTTAATGTTTCCACTATTTAAAATTACACGTATGTTTAACACTCAGGGATCGGAGAGTTACTGTTAAAAAGGAAATTTTAGCCATTGTATTATGTATTAGAAAAGTTCAAGATGATTTATTAAATAAAAAATTTCTTTTGAAAATTGACTGTAAATCTGTAAAACATGTTTTGAAAGAAGATGTCACGAATATTGCTTCCAAACAATTTTTTATTATATGGTGGTCTATTCTTAGCTTTTTTTTTTTATTTTGATATTGAATTTATTCAAGATATTAATAATTTAATGACTTTCTTACTCGTAAATTTTTGCAAGGTCGACAAGATGGGGTCTAGGCCCTAGGCCTCAAAAGACAGAATCAAAGGGGAGTCTTCGACTCCACAAATGGCCCTTAAGGCCCAAATAAAAAAGGAGATCGTCACTCTAAACCGATTAACCATTCTTGGATCCATAAAACCCAATTATCAAGCAGCCATTGTCAATCCATTTAACCCATTCTCAATCTCTCAATCTTTTGATGCCCAATCGCTCAACCAACCAATTACAAAATATAAAAATCGCCCCCTTATTTTCGAAAAATGCCTAGCAAAAATCTCTTTTATATTGAGCATTCATTTGCTCATTTGAAGAATCCTACTGAAATTGTCAAAGTCCATTTTATTCATGATTTCCACTTTGTCCCTAGTCACACGGACAAAAATATCAGCTTTTACAGAGACATTCTCTTGGAAATAAATCCATAAATATCAGCCCAATCAAAAGTCCTAAAGAATATATCATCTATCATTCATTCTACATTCTCAAAATCATAACCATGAGGATTGGAAGGCACATCCTTCATCTCTCAAAATACTTTTAAATAAAAAATAATATAATTATTTTGATTATATTGATACTTGACATACCATTTTCTGCATCAAAATAATGATTTTTCCCATTCATGGTTCTTAAATTTTGATACAAATTTTAAAATTATTTTTCCAAATTGGGTCTTCAATCTATTCATGACCCTATTTTAGAATTATTTCTAATTTATTTTTAACAATGTTTCAATTTATTTTTAAAAATATATAAGCCTTCACCGATTGAGGCTTCCTTTCCCCAACTACTTTGTTTTTCAAATTAATATAAATTTTCTTGAATTCTTAAATGACAATATGCAATTGAAGAAGGAATTCCCAACTGAAAATATTATGTTAAATGGTGGAATAAATCTAATACCCAGAATATCATTACATCTATTAACCACGAATTTATAAATAGCCATCATAATCTAAAATTTGCAAAACCTTTTGCCCAGGTTCCATAAAAAATAATGAGCCTTTTAACCAAAATCCCCAAAACAAACAATCATATTCAAATTCATCTGAAGAATCCAAACCCTCTTTAAAGGGAAAATTAAAAACTAAAATCACAAAACCGAAATCCAAAATGAAGCAATAACTAAATTATAAAATGCTTTTTCTTTTGGAAAATGAGAATAATTCTAATTCTGAATCTTCTATAGAGTCAAACCATTCAATCAAGCCAAATATCCAAAATGCTAAATCCTCCAAAAGAACTATCCCTCAGCAATTGAAGGACCAAAA
The DNA here is from genome assembly GCA_003255025.1 of Datisca glomerata. NCBI lineage: Eukaryota > Viridiplantae > Streptophyta > Magnoliopsida > Cucurbitales > Datiscaceae > Datisca > Datisca glomerata. The sequence goes on along the minus strand of QANY01013145.1, from coordinate 498,079 downwards.
TACTCAAAATGGTCGTGTCTTGCCACAATGGGCTTATGGCACATTCCAAGATGCACAAGACTCATTTGATGATGTCAATCTAAGTGACGATGAATAAATGAATAAATGAATAAATGAAAGAAAAAAAATATTTATGGCAAAATCGCCAGATCTTCAGATTAATCAATGACTGAATAGAAGCATTTATCATTGGCAAAATGTCAAAAATTCTAACAATTAGATAGATAGAGGAATATATCCTTGGTAGAATGCAAATGATAGAATCAAGAAATTTAAAGGAATAACAATTTCTAATATCATGATGACTCTCCAACATGCATCAATAGTAATAGTCATAATGATTTTTTCAAGATAGTAATTATGACTTCTTTAACATGAAGCAATAATCAAGATATGATTTTCAATATAGAAATTATCAAGGAATATGTTTTGTCTTGTTGTAGAATTATTGTAGAAGTTGCTAAAGATTAGATAACTATTTATCTTTTTCTCTTTAATTAGTCAAAAATTGTAATGTAAAATATTCTTACTTTAGTAGAAAAGAATAGTACAGGTAAGTGATGAGTTCTTAGTGATTCCACTCTCCTTGCCTATAAATATGTTACATTCTTCCATTTGTGATTCATAACTTGGTTTTCACTCATACTCATTTTGAGAGGAAATTTTGTTTTGAAAACAAAGCTTTCTTCTTCCTCCTCTTTTGTAGTCTTTCTTCTTTCTTCTCAACATTAATTAGTCAACGAAAGCACTAATTAATTGTTGTAAATCAAAATTTCAATCTTGTAATCTTGTATGTTTTAATTTTCTTTCAATGAATACTTATGTTCTTAATACCCATATATATATATATATATATATATATATATATACATACAATATATAAATATATATGGCATATATAGTAATATAAAATATTTAACTTATGGACAATATATAACACGTACTTTTAATTAGTGTATATAAACATGTGTGCTGGTGTAATATATATACATATATACAGGAACTAAATCTGTGAAGTTCAACCCAATAAAAAATATTGAAGGAAATATCCTCTATCATTCTTTCTACATTCTTAAATTGTGATCATGGAAGATTGAAAAGCTCATCCTTCATATTTCAAAACTCTTTTAAACAAAAAACAATGCAATTATTTTGATTACATTAATGCATGACATACAATATTCCTACATCAAAATGCTAAATTTTCACATTCTTGGTTTTTAAATTTGGATAAAAATTTCAAATCTGGTTCTCCAAATTAGTTCTTGAGATGGTGTCCATCCAAGGTCCCAACTGAGGATAATTACCAATTGATTTTCAACAAAATTAAATTGATTTTTGAAACTATACAAGCCCTCACAAATCTCAGCTTCCTCCCTCAACTTCCTTGCTTTTCAAGAAATTATAAAAATACATTGGATACTGAAATAGTAATACGTAATTGAAGATGGAATTTTCATATGACGATATGTTATCAAGTGGTGGGATAAATTTAATACCAACAAGAATTTGCAAATACTCACCCCCACTAAAATTAACAAACATTTTTACCTAGGCTCTATTAACAGTTAATGAGCCCATTAGCCAAACTCTATAAACAATAATGAAACTTTTAGATATAAGAATAATATAATAAACTTGAATGATGGGTAGATTATCTAGAAGTAATTCTTGTAGCAGTAGATCTGTAATAAATACAATTCTTGATATTATAAATGAAGAACATGTTGAATATTATATTGAAGATCATATAGATAATAAGGTATAGAATATACCTAAAGTGCCCAGTAAATAAACTTATAAGTCAATATGGTCAGTAGCTTCTTTTACGCCACAATATCATGTTAAAACGATTGAAAAATATATGCTATAAAAAGAGCATGAAATTTGTAATTGAGAACTGAGGAGAATTTTTTACTCATATTAAAAATTACAATAAGGGTAGTATTTTTAAATAAATGACATGTTTACTTCTTTTTGATGATTTCAAAGGAGGAGAAATATAGTTAACTGCAAAAAGGGGGGGGGGGTTTAAAATCTTGAAATTTTAGAATTATTTTGCATATGCATATGAGAAGTTTATAGCTAATATTTGTTTGCAATCAATTATTTATCATCATAAAAAGGGGAAGATTATTGTCCCTAGTCAATATTATAATTTTGATGATGCTGAATAATACATGGACTAATATTTTAGTTAAGTGTGTAGGTCCTAGATAAAGTGAAAATCATGTTTAAAACACTTGTTTTTGTCAAGGAGGAGGGGATGAAACATGGGATTTGAATCCTGATCTTGAGGCTAGAAACTTCTCTTATAATCATTTGGCCTGAAAGGTTTGGTTATGTTTGGAACACTTAATCTTAAGTGTTTATGCAAAAAACAAAATGGAAAACAAAACCGTACATGACGAGATACGCGCAACATGTTACGAAGAGCACGAAGCATATCAAACGAATTTCAGATGACTTAAACCAAAGTTTGCTGAACTCAAAATGTTTCAAGAAATCTAAAACTAGACTGAACCGCTCATGAACCAGACTGTAGAAGATTGAATCAGACAGAATAGTGTGGAAATGTCAAGGACCGGTTCACTGTTGATCTAGCGTCCAAATCAACTTAACTTTGGTGGGCAGTACAGTCACATCGGTGGAAAATCGGTGCATTGATTTGGGACCAGTCTGACTAGTTTCCTGACCGGTGCACCCGGTTTAGTAATTACGGTAATTATTTGTCTTATTGCTCAAACCGATCAAACTGGTGGAGAAACTGGTGTGACTAGTTTGTTAATAGGGAATCTTCATTGATTGACGACCGGTCAATCCAGTTCTCCAATAGGTCTGACCAGTTTCAACAGTATTTTTCAACACTACAAATACCCCATGCCTTTGTCATTCCAATACACCTTTCTTCCCCTCTCCAAAGAATTTTTGTAGTAATTTATTCTTTAAGAGACTTGTATTTTGAGTGAGTATTTGAGATACTTTCTAGAGAGAATCTAGTATAAATCGTGATTGAAATATTGAGAGATCTACTATTTGAGAGAGAAATGTTTTGTAAGAGATTCAAAGATCTCGACGGAGCTGCATCATCAAGGTTTGATTGACACCATAAGCCAATAGGGTTTATAAAGGTTTGATCTTCACCGTTAAGAAGATCATTTGGGAAAAATCTTTATGGGAAGATCCTTGAAGCGTGGACTTAGAGTTAGATCTTCCTGAACCACGTAAAATTTTGTGTGTCAAATCTCTCTTCTCTACTCTTTTATTTACGTGCTATTTACTTTACATACTTAATTTATCACACATTTGATTTTTATACTTTAATATTCTGTATCATCATTTTTTATTAAATATTACTTGATTGATCTAATTTGTTACCCATTTTTTTCAAGCAATTTAATTTTTTTCAATATCAAATATTTCTTTTTAAACTTTTTCTCTTATCCGGAGCATGCTTTGAGTCAGTAAGTGTATGATTTGTATCCGAGTGTCCAATGCTCTGAAGTGCTAAGCTAAGCTGAATATTGAATGTTGCTCAAATGCTTAGACATTGATACGCCAAATATGGCGGAACGTCTAACGCACTCCATTTTGCAGGGCCTGGGCGAGCGCTCAATGGACTCGACCTTGTAGGGCTTGGCTGATCACGCTGAGCGCCCAACCTTGTTAAGCCTGGCTGAGCGCCCGACCTCAAAGGTCTGGTCGTGCCTGGCCAAGTGGATTGAAGGAATTTTGAAAAATTCCAATTTTCTCGCTCTTTTGGAATTTCAACTTTTGAATCTCCCCTTCTATTTTTACCTCTTCTTTTTTATCCAAAAATTTCACCTCCCTTATTCTATAAATAACACTCAACCCTTCATCCAAATTCACTCATCTCCTCTACCATTTCTCAATCTCTTTATTCTTTCTCTAATATTTTTGTCTCTTCTTTGCATTTCATGGTGTTGAAGTTTGCTCGGCATTCTTCGTGAAGGATTTCTTCGATTCAACAAATTTCTCCTTTAATCGCAAATGTTAATGTTCTTCTCTCTCCTTGCATCCTTATAGTTTGTTTGGTAAATCACCTTGGGTCTTCATTTATTTTATGCATTTCCTAAGGTCCATGTTTTCTGGCAAATGTCCGGTGAGTAGTGCCACCCTTTCATTCGGTCTTAACATTATTTTCATAGAATTCACGTTTCCCATTTGTCAAATATGTCTGATTCTACTAACCGCATGCACACCTCCTAGCTAGTCTTCCAGTTTAGGGTGATCGGATCAATCTAGAACCTCCATAGCCTGAGTGTTTGGTACTAAGAGAGTGATTGATGGTGATGTCATGCCCCTGGGGATAAGGGTGAGAGTTGAGGATTTGGTTGTGAGTAGGGGTGTTGATGAGGCTAATGGCATGGATGATGATGGGGGAATGAGTGTGCCCGAGGGTGATGTTGTTGAGGCTGATGATGAAGACGTTGAGATCGAGCGTGAAGATGGTGATGTCGAGTGTAACGAAGGTGAGGCTGATGGTGCAGAGGGTGAGGCCAAGTGTGAAGAAGGTGGCGCCGAGGGTAGCCGAGTGAGGTCATCTCTACATGCGGTGTCGAGCTCAACTATCTATCTTACCTCTATTCTTATTGAATCTCACTTGGAAACATATCAAGTTGAGTATGGTCTTCCTGAGTCCATAGAGATGAGGCTTCCAATTGAGTTTGAACAACTGAACTCTTTCTCATCAGATGGTTGTGTATGCTTTTACGAGTTTCCTCTTAGATTTGGCCTTAGGCTTCCTCTGCCAAAATTTGTAATGATAGTGCTCAAATTCTATAACCTTGCTCCTGCTCAGCTGTTGCCCAACGTGTGGAGAACGCTTCTTTTCCTTTTGTCTTAGGACATAAGGTTGAAGTCAACGTAAACCTTAAACTCTTAAGGAGTTTGTTCTATTTGGTTGAACATGAGACTATTGGTTGTTATAACTTGAATGCCAGATCATGAATTACTGCTTGTTGGTAAGCCAACTAGTAACAAATATTGGAAAGATAAGTATTTTTTTTATTCGGAGGGAGTGAGAATGTTTTCCAGACAAGATACCTCCCAATGTTATAGAATGTAGTCCAGTAGGTGAGGCTCCTCACGTTACTAGTATTCGGACTAGTTAGGGCACTCCAGGTAGAACATAGTATGTTCTCCCTCTAGATATTGTCCTTTGAATGTATAATGGTGCATGTTATCTTCTTTACGTAGCTTCTTGTTCTCGAGCTTTGATTCCTTTTACCGAGTCTACCTATAGAGCATTTGAGCATCTCTGTCGACACCTAGATAGAGGCATGTCAACATGATTTTGACTGAGAAGAATCTCAAAGTTGTGGGTTTATGGAAACACACAGTCAAAATTCCTAGAGGTATCCCCCTATGTCTTCCTAGTTTATAAAATCCCTTCACTTATCTTAGATCTACCATTTACTTCTTAGATCTATCATTTACTGCTTATACAGGACTTAGCCTGAGCTGATCGTTTTAAACTCGCTGACCCTGTTGGAACAGAACACAAATCAGATGATGTCGGCAGGGGCAAGTGTCAAACTCTTATTTGATGAGGTGAAGAGGAGGGAGAGTGAACTAACAGAAAAGAACAAGCAGAGGGTTCCTTTGCCTGTTCCTGCATCTGACAACACAAATGTGCCCATGTCTACACATGTAGCTGACGACATGCTCACTCGACCTTCTTATGGGCCATCATCTGATCCTCCATATTCTGACTCTATCATGGCCCAGTTCCTCGTCGTCGTCAAGATAAAAGGCCTCGAGAGGTAATATAAGCAATTAAGGAGATCCCTCAGTCTGCTACTCGGTCTTTGTCACTTCATGGCAATGTGTGTTTATAGACTGATGGTGTCAATGCCTTCAAAGTGGCTAACTGGATCCTCACGCCCCAGGACCGGGCGTTGATGACCGCTAAATCTTTTGAGGAGATTACTGAAGAGTCCGTTGACAACATTCTTCACGTAAGTCTCTTTCTTCTTCTCACTTAGAATTTATTTGGATAGCAATATGCTTATTAACACACTTTTATTTCCCTTTCAGTGCCTTTAGATGATGATAATGGCTGTGATGAGAGCTAGGCACCATAAGACGAAGTACGACCATCAGGCCAAAGAGCTTAAGAGTACAAGGAAGGAGATATCATCTCTTCTGTCATCTATGGAAAGTCTTAAGGAGAGGGTGGCCATATTCGTGGCTAACTTCCTTGCCTTGGAAGGGGACATGAGGCAAGTGACCTAAGAGCGCGATGGGCTGAAATCTCAATGTGAAGCATCAGAGATTGCTCAGCATGAACTTCACGAGGTGCTTAAGGCTGTAAATGATGAGCTTGCAGCTATGAAAATGAGCATGCTTTAATGAATGAGGTGGTGTTGAATGAGTACAACATTCGATACATGGCTTGTAAGAGGGAGATGAAAGGATAAATCATAGCAGGTAAGATTGATTGAAGCCTAATGTATTCTTCATCAGACGAAGGTGATGAGAATGAAACCGTAGTAGCTGATAATGAGGAGGCGGCTCTAGCCGAAAGTGGCCTCATTTTTTAAGATCCCCTAGGTTCTTCTCTTGAGCTCGAGGTTTCCATTGATCCATCTACTCAAAAGGAGATTGATACCTGATCTTCAGCTCCCGCGGACGTTGACTTTTTTGAGAGGCTTGATATCTGCTTATTTACCCTGCGTGGCTCTTTTCAGTCATGTGTGGACTTTTACATTCTGTACTTTACCCTTTTGCACTTGGAATGTTAGTTGATAACTAATGGAAGTCAACATTTTGATTATGCTTTGAACGCCCGGTGTTGGTCATTTGGTATGAGTGAATCTAAATCCTTAAACTTTTAGTCTAGTGTTGATGTATCTTTAACATCATTATGAGCGTTGGGATTATCCGTCTATATGCCCTTTGGGACCTTGAGCCGTGAACTCATAGCATGATTTTTTGTAGCATTGACTCAGTCTTTTTGCCCTATGTAGGATCTTACTCCAGATCATCTCAAGTTATGAGGAGGCCTCATCTATACGTGGCCTTGGGTGAGGTCTTTCATTAGAGTTTTCCTTGACCTCGGGTGCCACAAGATATTACCCCACAAGATATTACCGTGGTCATTTCGCCCTATGTAGTAGGGTCTTTCTCCAAATCATCTCAAGTGATCAGGAGGCCTCGTCTAGCCATGGTCTTGATTGAGGTCTTCTATCCGAGGGTTCCATGATCTCGGGGGCCATGAAATATTACCGTGGTCCTTTTACCCTATGCAAGGTCTTTCTCTAGATCATCTCAAGTGATAAGGAGAACTCATCTAGCCATGGTCTTAGATGAGGTCTTCCATCTGAGGGTTCCATGACCTCGGGCACCATGATATATTCCCATGGTCCTTTCACCCTATAAAAGATATTTCTCTAGATCACCTCAAGTGATAAGGAGGCCTCATCTAGTCATGAACTTGGATGAGCTCTTCCATCTGAGTGTTCCATGACCTCGAGCGCCATAAAATATTACCGTGATCCTTTTGCCCCATCAAAGGTCTTTCTCTAGTAATCTCAAGTAATAAAGAGGCCTCATCTAACCGTGGTCTTAGGTGAGGTCTTCCATCCGAGGGTTCCATGGCCTCGGGCGTGCTCTGTATTTGCCTTAGAATAGGACTTTATCATTTGATAGTATCGGTGTCCATACCAAGCGAAAAGTATCCCATCATGCAGGCTCTCTTACTCATTAATCTTCCCCTTAAGTGATTTCTACATTGCCCTTCATGAAATTCGGCCATCACATATTGAGCTTCTACTGGATGGTGATGCCTTAAATATGGTTTAGTGTATGACCTTCTATATAAAACTCCATTAAGGATTGAATACCTTACAGCTCTGACTAACACTTTCTGGCATCACCAAAGTCTTCCAGGAGTATGCCCTCTGATATGTAACTAATGAGGGAGTCCATCCATCTAGGCTTAGTCGTTTAAAGTATCCTTAGATGAGGGTCCATGCTGTTGACACTTGCCATTGATCATTCTACGACCGACACTAGAAGGAAACCAACCGAGAACTTCATATATGTGTCAATGACTGAGGCAAAAGTTTCCAGAGTGTTCGCGTGGCTGTACTCTGCTCAGAAGGTGCTCTATGGAGCAGTTATTAAATTCTCCCATAAATTCTAGAATCTGGCTGATATGTCCCCTTCCTGGTGTCCTTAGCCTGAAAGTCACAGTTGACTTAATTAACAATCAACTGAGAGTCACTGAATACCCTCAGATGCTTTGCCTCCAAGTCCTTGGCTAGCTTCATTCCCGCGAGCAAAGCTTCATACTCGACTTTATTTTCCTATCTGGGGTTTTGAATATCAGCCCGATTCCGCATCCACACCTGTGTGTGTTTACTGAGCCTTCAACGTAGAGTGACCATTCCATGTTCAAGGGTTCCTCTCCGCTTCTCTATGTGTTGCGTCATCTCTGGTGACTTCTTCTATACAGTCTGACCCTTCATCCTTTTGGGATGGTGTCATCTCTACAAAAAAATAAGCAAGTGCTTAAACTTTGGCGTTGGTCTGAGGTTCGTATCTAATTTCAAACTCTCCCAACATTACAACATCTTCATCAATCTTCCAGATATCACAATTTGTGCAAAAAGGATCTGAGTAGAAGTGAAGTTCTTACCGCGATGGTATGACTCTGGAAGTAGTGCCTGAGTTTTCTAGCCAATGTGACTTGTCCTAGAGCTAACGTCTTTATCTACGAGTATCTTTTGTCGGCATCTAGAAGCATCTAATTAACGTAATAGACCGACCAATGATCTTTTCCTTCTTCCTTGACTATGACAAAGTTGACCGCATTCTCCGATATAACAAGGTACAAAGATAGTGTCTCCCCTTCCTTAGGTTCTGACAGAAGTGGTGCAGACATCAGATACTTTTTTAAATTAGCGACTGCCTCTTCACACTTCTCATCCCAACCAAAGTCCTTATTATTTCTCAGGATGTTGAAGAATAGAAGACATTTATTTGAGGACCTCAATATGAACCTACCAAGGACTGCTAACTTATCGTTCAATTTTTGCACATCTTTGATCGTCTTGGGCGCGACCATCTCAAGTACTATGCTAATCTGATCGGGATTTGCCTAAATCTCATGACTTGTGATAAGATGCCCCAGAAATATCCGTGAAGACACACAGAAAAAGCATTTTGATGGGTTAAGTTTCATACAATATTTATTCAATACCCCCAAATGTCTACTCTAGGTCTGATACATGGTCTTCCGCGTGGACTCACTTTACCTTTATATCATCGATGAATACTTTCATCGTCTTCCCTATGTGCTCTTGGAATATCTTGCTGACTAAATGTTGATAGGCGGTCCCTGCATTCTTCAGTCCAAACGGCATAACTTTGAAGCAATAAGTCCATTACTCAGTCACAAAGGATGTCTTTTCATGATCTAAGAAGTGCATGAGTATCTGATTGTATCAAGAGAAGACATCCATGAGACTGAGCACCTCGTGTGTAACAACCCTAAAGTTTAACCAAGTTTTAGTTAAATATTTTACCAAATACATCGCGCAAGCTAGGTCAATTTTTTTAAAATTAAAAAAAATTCATATTAAATACGATAATATATTATAGAAAATCAAACACTTCATCAAACTCCCTATTACATAAAAAGAAATTTTACTAATTAAAACATTCAAGAACTCAAGAGTATGTGTTTTGAAGTCTCATGATTTAACTTAAATTAAACCCAACCTCAAATAAACAATTACTAAGACTTTTAAATACGACTCGATGACTCTTATCCGTTGCCAGAGACTATAGACCTCTTCGACAATAAACTCCTCATCAATGTTATCATCATCTGAATATATATAAGAAAATGGAGTGAGTATATAGAAGTATACTCACTAAGTAAAATATCACATATGTAAAACAGAACAACGTTCACAATCAAATACAAATTGTAACACATGCATACTTTTCAGATCTATCTTATAGAGTTCGCTGGCCAACTTCTATTAGGGTTCGCCACCACACCAAGAATAGAGATTACCCGTCGGTAATTGTTAGTTGTGAAGTAAGTACAGGTGACCTTTCTCCCGAGTACTACTCCGCGCCTTCGAAGAGGTGGAGCCAGTTGTGCTAACGCCTTCACACAAAATTAACCAAAGCATATAACGACCATTTTCCTAAGGATTAGGCAAACATAGACCTTTCCCGAAGGACAAGGCAAACATAGTAGAATGGTGGGCACATGACTCTAATAACACACAATTATTTCTTCATGTATTCATTTAAAATTTATTCTTATCTTACGATATATATTAACTCATCAAACATATAATATAACAAAACACATCAACACCATAATTGAACAATGTTATGAAGAAAGAAGCATCATAGTACACTAGGAAGAAAGAAGCATCATAGTACATTAGGAAGAAAGAAGCTTCATAGTACACTAGGAAGAAAGAAGCATCATAGTACACTAGGAAGAAAGAAGCATCATAGTACACTAGGAAGAAAGAAGCATCATAGTACATTATACATCACCAAACATAAACATAGTTCTATTATAAATTTTCATCCATACAATGCAAACAATTACATACGAATATTTCATTTACCTTATGTACCTCTGTAAGTTCCTAAAGTTCAAACCCTGAAAGGATAAAGGAGAAGAATCCCTTCTTAGATGTTTTCAAACACTAATGAAAGAAAAACTATTTGGATGTCTGGATTTTAAAATTCATTATAAATTGTACCGAACATGAAAAATTAAAAATATTAATTCTGAACATTAATAAATGTCTCATAGATCTTGATTTAAAAGTTTATAATATTTCATTTACCTTAAAAGTTTAATTACACATTTGATATATCATATCTTATCTAAAAATTACTAAAATTTACAGAACTATATTCACATATGATAACAAACTACTGTAAATTATTTGGGCCAAAATGATGTAATTTATGCTGGAAACAAAACCATGAAGATGAAGTGGTATGCTCCTAATATTCAGGTTTCTGAAGGAGATCTGAAAAATGTATTGACCATGCACATAATTTGTAAAATTACAAAATTTTTACACGAGTAAGATCAATGTCTTATATAATAGTCATAATTTTTTTCGAATTTTAATCAATAATTTCTTAATGAAAAGAAAATCGTTTCTCTATTGTCAGAATTTTCACCTGTAAACCCACATCAACAAATTTTTATGCTACATCAAAAGAACTAAATTTTAAACACATTAGCAGAAATTTTTCGATAATAAAATCATTTGTTTTTATTGATAAAATTCATAAATTAAAGTGCTTTTGAAGGAAATCTCATTTAAGGTTGAGATTTACAAAAGAGTAATTAAAATCAAGAATAATTACCAATAATTTGATCTTCTTTTGGGTTGAAAGGGTTGCTGCAAGTAAACGAATTTGGAGTCAAGAATTAGACTAAAATTTAGAAGAAAGAACACTCAAAGAAGATTATTTTTACCTGAAAGTCGTATTTGTTTTAATAGAATTTAGGCACTCTACTAACTTCTGTTGCTGAGATAAAATTAGAATTCAAAGGGATGACTGATCACAGTTAGGGCAGGAGAGAGAACAATTATTCTAAAGAGTTGGCAAAATGACGTTCAACGAGAGTAGAGATTTGGGATGTAAATGTTCTTTTGTATGAAGGTAATCTCGAATAGTGATTAGAATTAGAAGTTGGAATTAGAGGGATTACGAATTGGTTAGAGAAAAATTACTCTTTAAGAGTGATGGAGGGTGGTGATGGGTTCATTGAGGGAGTGGGAGCGAGTGGGATGTAAACAAATATATATAGATTATGAAAACAACTAGATAAAGAAATCAAAACAAAATAATTGCCATGTAACATTTGGACAAAAGTTCTCCGTTTTATGATTATATTATGTATATCTTACAAAACCACACTTACACAAATAAATTAATAAGTGTCGTTCCTATATTACAATATTAATCTATCAATAACTAAGATAGTAACAGAAAAAGTCGGCCCTTACATCGTGCCCCGCTGTTGTGTCCACCAACTGATCAGTTTTTGGAAGATGGAAGCTATCATTTGGGCATGCTTTGTTTAGGTCAATAATGTCTATACAGACAATTCACTTTCCATTCTTCTTCTTGACTACCACCACATTGACCAGCCAGTCAGGGTAGTATACCTCTTTGATAAACCCTGCATCCAACAACCTTTGTCCTTCCTCATTGATGACTTTATTTCTGTCGGAGGTGAACTTTCTCCTCTTCTGTCTGACTGGTTTATGGGCTGAGTCTACCTCTAACTTATGCGATATCACAAATGGGTCAATTTCGGGCATGTTCGAAATACTCCAAGCGAAAGTATGCCAAATTTCTCTTGGAAAAGTGATCAGTTCACTTCTCGACGAATCTCTTAGGTCTGAGCCTATGCTTACGACCCTTATGGGGTCCGACGGGTGATTCGAGGCCTCCACCATTTCTTTAATGGGTGGTTCATCTGACGTCTAACCCCATTTATTTAGTTGCTATTATTCTGATGCTTGAACTGGTGAGGTAACCGCTCCTAGCCACTGCTTGGTCTCTGCGTATTTCCATTACTCCTTCAGAAGTTAGGAATTTGATCTTCTAATGGAAGGACCATCACATACATGCTCTTCATTACGATGCCTTGACCTTTGGCTCTCGGCTTTATCGTGAATCCCTTTGGTCTGATAGGAGCCGCGCTGGTGATGTTGCAAATATTGAGATTCCCTCTTACCTCATCATGTGACTCTCATCTCCCGTCGGGTATGCGAGGTGTATTCTGGTTGTGATCCATTCCTTCTTAAGCCGAGCGATTTGGTGTTGGGCTAAGACTATGCCTCACTTCTCCCGATCCTTTCTTCATTCCTACTTCCCCTCTTAAGGTCGAAGATTTCCTTGGTGAGGTGCTCCACCTTCTCCAACAAGAGAATGACGGTCAGATCAGTACTATTAAATGGTTGTGACCGCCAGATTTGCTACTAGAGCTATGTGAATATGGTTTTGTCCCCGCTGCGTCTATCCGATTTCTAACAGATACATCTTCGTGGTGGTCATTTTGTCCCAGATTTGCTCTTGTGTTCACCATCGCGATAACAAATTTGATTTTCTTTTTTTACTGAACTTTCAAGGAAGATCTTCGTGTCCTCACAGACGGCGCCAAACTGTAGATGCTCAAAATCTATCATTGAATCGAATTACCACGTCTCTCACGATGAACTTAATAATCCTACAAAATGAAGAAACGACGAAGAATTATCTCGATAACAGTGTGGTAACTAGGCTAATATACTCTGACGCTCAAGTCAGTAAAATGTCTTCTTCGAAAACTGAGAGAATGCATACCGGTCTTGCCAGGGGTCACCATCTATTTATAATGAAGGAAAGAGAATATTACAGAAATATCATGGAAAGATTTCTATGTATCTCACCGACCAGTGGGATACATTGGAACTCCTTTTTTGAAATATAGGGTTATATCTGAATTCATAGTAAAATAGTTCATTAGCGGTGTATCAATGACATACGGTTAGTTTATCACTGAATTTGCATAATGTCTATTCATAACTCAATTAGTTTGAGTATCATAATCGCAGTACTTGAATGATTAATTACTCAAGCACAACAGTAGTATACTTTCATCAGTAAATGTACACAAGTCCATGAGATACTACTGTTTACAATTATATCCACACTCTATGTATATAATAAGGCTGAATCCATACTAAATGCATAATCAAACTATACAAAGAAAATAAATAGATTCTACAGAATCAAAATCTAATAAAGTTTGATGGAGGTTCGCAATGGTTATTCGCCACATGTTGTTCATGTGAAAACGGCTCCAAGCATCCAAGAACCAAACAAGCGGGAGTTGGCTGTTTTCGTTGAAGAAAGATGTTGGAAATCGGGTTGAATGGCTAAAATATAAGATCCTAACTAGATATTTGGTCTTCTTGTGAAATCGGTTATGGGTGTGTTACAAGGTTTTAAATCGCGGTCGATGTTGTGTCATGATAGCAGTGTCATCAAAATTGGGTGTAATGGACATTACGTAACGGATCGTGAGTGTCACGGCGTGAATTTCTTTTAAATCTTAATAATTTATTTTTTTATTTTTTTCATTTTCTTCTTTCGAGGTCCTTAACGGCCATCATGTCAGGTTAATGGCCACGATAAATGTGAATTTCTTTAAGTCCGTTATGTCGGACCGTAACGGTCGTTGAACCGCTATTTTTTGACACAATGGTCTTTTGTCTTGAACGTGGTTTCGCAAGAATACCCACTGTCGAGCATGAAATTTGCTCCGTAAGAAGACCATTGACTATGAATTTTCTATTGAAGTCGATTTCAAAGGTAGGGGATGAAGTCAGGCATTCTTCCTTTGCCATGGATTTTATGTTGAAGTCGACTATGAGTTTTGTTTGACACAACACTACTAGACCACAGTCTAACATAATATTTTAGCTAGACTGTAGTCTAGCAACCTAGCATGCAAGAAAAAAAAAACAAATATTAAAGAGTCAGAGGAAGTAACACTAACATTATCACTATCAACATATTCACAAAATCAACTTCCAACAATGTTAACAAACTCAAATTCTAACAAGATTTGAAGATTGGTTCAGAATATGTAAGTTTCTGATTCACAATACACAAGTTCCAAAATATTAACATTAATTCACACATTATACAACTCAAACTCTCTTAAAAAATAACCTTTTTAAAACTTAGATTCTCCAATATCGCGACCATGGGAGAATCTAATAAATCCAGATCCACTTTGAGTATACTCGGATGAATCCATATTCATGCACAATAACTCCAAAAATTTAAACGCGTGCATGCCACAATCACAAGATGAAATGAGTGTGTCGAATAGCAAGAAATACTAAATGGTGATAGTTTATCATACAAACAATGAAAAGCTTAACTAGTTACCCAGTTTTTTCATGTTAAAAAAAACTTTGATATAAGTTTACCAACACAATCATTCAACTTTAATAATATAGTTCTCTACATACAGTCTATTAGACCAAAATCTATCTTCTACAGACTTGCTAGACCAGCGTCTAGCAAGCTGTTTACTAATTGAAAGTCATGTTAAACCAGGATCTAGCATCTACAGACTTGTTAGATCATAGTCTAGCAATGTATATGTTAATTGAAGTTGTACTAGACTGGGGTCTAGCACCTGCACGAATATGAGATTTTCTGGGTATTTCTAATCAAGTGTTATTCCTATTTTGGCATTTAGAATTTCTAGAGTTTTAGCCCCGATTAGCAAAGAGCCAGAGAAAATAGTTATGAATCGGGAATAGAATCAATGGGTGATGCTTGGTTACAATTTTGAATCTGATATTATATGTTTGCTCTAGTTTTTGTTGTTTTTTTATGTTGAAAGAGTTTTTCTTTATCCATGGGCAATGAGTTTTGATGTATTGGGGTCTCCGTATTTATAGAAGCTTTCATTTCCGTGCTTATCTGGTGCAGTTTATGCATGGCGAAAGGGAGCATTAGAATGGTCTTAGCTCCTGAATATTCAGACGAAAAAAAAAGATTTCGACAGTTATGAATTCCATTGAGTTTCCCTTACTTAATCAAACAACCCAAACTTCAGTTATTTCAACTACATCAAATGATCTTTCAAATTGGTCAAGACTGTCGAGTTTATGGCCGCTTCTCTATGGTACCAGTTGTTGCTTCATTGAATGTGCTTCATTAATAGGTTCACGATTCTACTTTGATCGTTCATAACTCAGTTGACTGCAACCTCCATTAATGAAGTCTCCAAGTTTCCACCTCCTCTAAAACCCATTTGAAACTTACCTCAAACTCACATGCAAAAGAAATTTCTCACTAAAGTGTCATAACCATAATAAATTAGGAAGGTTGAGACTCAACTTACTCAAATAGTGAAGGAGAGGGAAAATGACCGACGATGGAGGGAGAGTGGCCGATGATGGAGAGGAGATGATGATGAGAGAGAGATTGCTAGGTTGAAGGAGAGTAGATGGAGGAATTAATTCTTTGAGAAGAAGTGGAGACTGCAAGAGTGAGATTGGGGAAATAGGAAAGGGGCAAATAAGTCTTTTACCTCTAAAAACAGCCAACTATCGTTGAAAATGGATTTGGGCTTCTAATATCGATTTTTCAGTTCAGAGAGGTATTGGGCTGGAAATTTATCAAAAGGAAAACAAGGATAAAAAGGTAATTTAAAAACAGAAATTAAAAGCCCTCTTATCCAACCTCAATGTTGGTCGTCGCGGCGCGTGCCCGACGGAAACGTGTGACGCGTGGCCATTTAAAAAATTAAATTTTTAATAAAGATTAATTTTTTAATAAAATAAAACTTGCGCGACGCCACGATAACTAAATAAGAAAAAAAAATTATTGAAAATTATTTTTTCAATTAGTCAGGATCCATTATATATTTATACATTAAATCAACAATATACAGTTTTAGGAATCATATACCTCTTCTAGTCTATATCAAACGTTCTTGCAAAATCGATCGATCTTGCGTCCCATGAAACCGTTCCAATGATCAGTAGACTCCAGATCCACACCAAGATCTTTCAAGTCAATTCTCAACGAACTAGGATGAATATGGACACGTAGAATATTACAAGATGCTTTTTATGTCTCTAGATGTACTCAACACATGAGATCTAGAGATATACTGAGAAGGACTTTAGTGAGACGATTTTATAAAAGAACGCGATGATTATTCTTTTAGAGATTTGATTAACTTTTAATCATAGAGAAAAAATTACTTTAATACTAACTGTGTTCTCAATTCAATTCTTGATTGATAAATTGATTCACTGATCAACTAATAAACTAATTTATAAACTGAGTCCACTAGAATAATATATGTATCTTTGTAGTTAATGGTATATCAGATATTTAGGGATAATTTAAATTAATATTTAATTTCAAACTACCCAATACAGTGATGCCACATGGCACTACAACAGTCCATGACAATCTATGATTCCTAATCAATGATCAACACGTGGCAATTATTGTAAATTAAATATTTATTTTAATCAGATCAGTATCTAGATATCAGTTAAAATTCAAAATTAACATATCTGATTATCCATATCAACTAAATTATATGTTATTTCATAAATAATAGATTTAGTTGATTCAAATTATTATATAATAATAATTTTATGATTTAATTTCATAAATTAGATATTTTGTCTCACTTATCGATAATTGAAAAAATAATCGATAATTATTTATATATATATTTACAATTTTTTTATATATATAAATAATTCAATTAATTAATTCTTAATTAAATAATTACACATAACTATCTCATAATTATGTACTTGCTGCAGAATAAAATTTCTTTGCAAGTTAATCATTTTCTCATGTCCTGAAATATTCATACCCTAAACTGCGTAGTATAGAGGTGAATTGGGGACCACAGACCTATAATCCTAAGTTCTAATAAATCAGATTATTAATTATACTTTTTAATTAAATAATCTTATTTATTAATTCTATTATTACTCCACTATAAATATGGAATTGAACTCATAGTGATTATACAATGTATTTACATAGTATTCTCATGTAATCCACTAATATAATAATTTCATGTAGTTCAGTCCTTCAATTATTGGTTCGTAAATTAAAGCTGATCAAAATTATTATTTTACCCCCCGAAATACCTCATGATTCTTAAGTACCATTAATCCACTAGCGAATGACTAATTTATAATCTTACTATAAATTTGAGCTCAATAATAATTCAATTCTAGAATTAACACTTAAGAGAACCAATACACGATCCATTAGAAAATCTTGGATTCTAAATCTTATAAGATCATGTTCACAACCATCCACATCACTGAATCTCCAAAATAAAAGTCACTAGAATGTTTTACAAATAAACATTAACGAGTGAATCAAAAGATCCAATAGACATGCATAAGAGTTCATGACTACTCAGTATTCAGACTGATCTACATATGATCATTGAATTGATGTGTATTAAATTTTTATGATAAACGGCACATTGGTGAAGATATTAATTCACATTGGTCCAGTCATATATAATCTTATTATATAAAGTACATTCACTAAGATGTCTATATACATCAATGATCTGGATCTAGATCAATGCATTCATAATGCTTAATGAACTGTACTAGCAACCATTCATTAAAGATTTCATATATTAATATGTTGCTAACAATTTTATTCATTATCTATGATCTTAATCCTCTTGTACTAATATAAGGTCATAGTGTCATTAATGAATATTGAATTTTTATACATTAATATAAATTATTCAATAATAATTTAAAAGAACAATTATAAGAAAAATATAATTCTCATTAAATTTCATATCAAAATGTCAATACACATGCTTTGAGAGCATAACCCCCAACAATCTTCCACTTGCCCTAAAATAAGTGTGGCATTTCTCTCAATCCCATATTACTCACCTGACCCTCAAATGACTTCGCAGGAAGGGCCTTTGTAAAATGATCGGCAAGGTTCTGTCTGACGCTATCTTCATAATAGTCACATCCCCTCGATGCACGATCTCTCTTACAAGAAAATATTTCCTTTCTATTTGCTTGCCCCCCTTGTGACTCTTCAGTTCCTTGGAATTCGCTACTGCCCCACTGTTGTCACAGTATAGGATCAATGGCTTGTCCATATCTACAACTAAATCTAGATCAATATGGAACTTTTTGAGCTAGATATCTTCTTTCGCAGCTTCACAAACCGCTATATATTCACCTTCCATAGTGGAATCTACAATGGGTGATTATTTAATACTTCTCTAGACTATAGCTCCTCCACCTATGTTTAATTGAAAATAAGTATACCAAGTGGGGTTCAGGTCCCCATCTGAATAAACAAACATATATTTTTCATTCTCTTAAGATACTTGAGAATGTACTTTACTACAATCCGTGTTCCAAACCTAGATTTGATTGATAACGACTCACAATTCACACTGCATAACAGATGTCCGGTCTCGTACATAACAAGGCATACATGAGACTTCTAACTGCTGAAGAATAGGGAACCTTTCTCATATCCTCTTCCTCCTGAGGTGTCCTTGGACATTGTTCCTTGGAGAGGATAATTCCATGTATGGTCGGTAGTTCACCTTTCTTTGAATTTTCCATAGAGAATATCTCCAACACCTTATCAATATAAGAAGCCTGAGAAAGTGTCAAGAACTTGTTTTCTATTCCTTATGATTTTGATGCCTAGAACATAGCTCGCCACTTCCAAATATTTCATTAGGAATTTCTCAGCTAACCACTTCTTTACCTTTGACAAAGTTTCTACATCATTCTCAATGAGTAGAATATCGTCAATATAAAGAACTAAAAAATCACTATCTTATCTTTGATGTATTTATAGACACATGCTTCGTCAATATTTTGCTCGAAGCAATAAGAATTTATAATCTCATCATATGTATGATTCTAATATCTAGATGCTTGCTTTCATCCATAAATGGATGTAAGCAACTTGTATATTTTCTAATTTTGCCCATTTTGTACGAACCATTCTAGTTACATCATATAGATGTTTTCTTCAAGAAAGTCATTTAAAAAAGCTGTCTTGATGTCCATTTGCCATATCTCATAGTCAAAACTAGCGGTTATAGACAAAACAATGCGAATGGATATGAGCATGGCCATGAGGGAGAATGTCTCTTCATAATCGACTCCCTCCCTTTGTGTATAGCTCTTGGCTACTAACCGTGCCTTAAAAGTCTCTACTTTCTCATATGCACCTCTTTTCTTCTTAAAAGATCCATTTACATCCAATGGGCATGACATCTTCAGGTGGATCTACAAGTTCCCAGAAGGAATCGTAATACATAGATTCTATTTCCTGGTTCATTGCATCTTACCATTTCTCCCTTTCAGGATCATCCATTACTTCTTCATAAGATAATGGATCGTCCTTATCAGTGTCTGACAGGGCATTTGCTTCTAGTTCATAGTGAACTTATTGTGTCACAACCCTCCCATTACGACGTTGCACCAGGGTTTCATTTGTTGGAATTGTGATTTCTCTAGTTTGTCGTTTATCAGAAGAAATTGAAGGTGGTCTAATCTCATCAGCCGCTAATTCTTTCAGAACTACTTTGCTACGAGATTTTTAGTTTTGCATATAGTCATGCTCATGGAAGGTTGCATTTGTCGATAAATACACATTTTGATCGTTATGACTATAAAAGTACCCACTTCTAGTCTCTTGAGCATAACCTACGAATATGCATAATTCAGATATTGAGTCTAACTTTCTGATCTTTGTTCTAAGTATGTGAGTTGGACACCCCCATATACGGAAATGACGTAAACTAGAGTTGAAGCCATTCCATAGCTCTAAAGGTGTCTTACTTATAGACTTAGAGGGCACTACATTCAAAATGTATGTAGCCGTGTGTAGTGCATATCCCCAAAATGTAAGTGACAATGATGAGTAGCTTAACATCGATCCAACCATATTCAATAAGGTTCGGTTTCTCCTTTTTGCAATGCCGCTGTGGTGTTCCTGGTGTTGTGAGTTGGGATAGGATTCCACACTCTAGCAAAAGTTTCAAAATTTCTTTTCAGCTTCAGCCTTGAAGTCTTTAAACTTTCCAAAAGTTTCAAAATTTCTATGCATTAGGTAATTATAACAATATCTTGAGTAGTCGTCATTGAAAGAGACAAAATACTCATACACACCTCTAGCATGTACATTGTGATCGATCCATATACATCATTATGTACTAACAATTGAGTCATGTTAAGTTGTAACTTTTTCACAACATAGTTGGTCGTGAACATAGAAAAAGCTGGTTTGAGCGGCTCAAGTATAATGCTAAGATGTGTTCGCTTATTAATGGTCACCCCATGCACTTCTACCTCATCCATTATATTGATCATGTTTAAAACATGTTCCCGAACAGAAGTACCCTTTTTCATCTTAGTCGTCATATAACTCCTAGTGGCTTCATGATGACTTTGATCAAACTACTGCCCAAACATCACCTTTTGAGATTCCATAATCTCATAGGCAGTCTCCATGCTTTCATGCTTGGTTCTCAGAACATCATTCATGCTCACAAGCACGTAGCACTTCACCTCATTGTTTGATATGATCCAAGTATCATATTTGTCCCTAACATTCTTAGGCGCATTATCAACGGGATCCTCAGGACATTTCTCAGGAAGAAAAAACTTATGGTTCTCACAAATCAGCATTAAGTTCATATTTGAATTCCAACATACGAAATTAACACCATCCAATTTCTCAAGAGCGAGTAAAGCAGTAACAAGGTTGCCCAGCGTAGACATAATAATGATAACTGAAATTTAAAACATACAAGATTCAATATAATTGATAAATATCTAGAATTCGTAAAGTAAACGTGATGCATGAATGCAACATAATAAACACACAAATTTAACAATTACTAATCATGATAAAAACAACCCAACGATTAATGTGTTGCCTTAAGGCCAGTCAGAATAGCCTCAGACTGTCTATGAGACATTCTCATCCTTATTAATTAAAACTTAAAATATCTCTTATTTTTTCTTTTAACAATAACGTATCGCTTATTCGGTCAAGTCACCACTATCCACATGAAATCTTAATTGTGATTTTGTGAGTGTTACCCATAATTTCAGATTCCATGACTTCATTTAGAATATGTCGTCTTAGGTCGGTCAAGACTAAACTACATCACGTCCTCCTATCTTCTTAAGAAGTCTAACCTTGGTATTGGTATAACTCTAAACCTTCCTTAGGGGGATGAAAACAAAGCCATCTCGAGGCCCTCCCTGTATCTCATGGTGTTGTACTAATGATGGAGATCGCATGTTACATTGATATGTCAACCTTCTCCTACTCACTATTTAGGATTATGTGTTTCCATTTTAACTAATTAATTAACTCCAAATTAATTACTAGTTAAAATAATAACCCTATGAATATTTAATAATCAGTTATGTCAATCTCATTGGTATAAGTTCATTTAACATTCTAAAGCGCCTAAGTTATAATTAGGTGAACTTAGATTAACTAATTAATTATATTCATCAAACTTTAATAGAACTCTTTTATTAAAGTCGGTTATCCTAAAGTTTACTATAGCCCTTAGTGTGGTGTGATTACAAAGTTTTAACTAATTGAAACCTAGCAGTTTACATATTATTTATTTTTATAAAACAATACATATAAACATATTAGGACAATCCTAATAAATCATGTTTCTACATATGAGATGCATGATTATATAAAACTATGTGGGATTTTCATGTATGGCATGTGATCGACTAATCCATGGACATGTTATCAAACATAATAATTAAATAATTATTTAACAATTAAATAAAATAATAATGGATCGAGTGACTACTGAGTATTTTTAAATTATAACCCTTGAAATAAAAAATTAAAATTACAAAGCGGACTTCAATAATAGATATTTCCCAAATATTGCATTCTCCTCCTAGTGTTCATCTTCATTATCTTCAAGCTTTAAACAAGAACTTATTTAATTAAGACAAACTATTTTTCTTCATTAAAAATAATTTCTATAATTATCCATTTAAAATTAGTTGACTTTGACTTAATGAAAAAAATATTTTATTTGATTTGGTCAAACTTAGGTCAAACTCAATCAACCTATTAATTTCTAATTTAAAAATTAATAATTAATTTTAAAATTACATTAGTTTCAAAATTTAAAAAGATAATAGATAGAGATATAGTTATCATCAAATTTTGTAGTGATAGGGTAAGTCGGTATCAGGGTTTCTGTGAAACTTCCCCAAACATGTTAACGGTTGCCACCGACCACCATCACTGTCGGACTGACCGCTGGCCGTCATCTGCTGCCGCCGACCGTTGACCACCGCCAGACGTCGGAACCAATTTTCTGATGATGTCGCCGGAACAGTAAATTCCGATGACATTGCCGGTAATCATTAATCGGCGGGGCCAACATCAGAAATCTAATTTCCAGTGCTGGCGTCGAAGTTCTAAAAGAATTCATATTTCCTTTTTTTCTTTCTCGTTCTCTCGTGTGTTCTTCATCTTCTCCCGATCGGAATAATTACAATAAATACTTCAAAATAAAATTAAAAGAACAAAGCCTGACCCAATAATCACCATATAATTAATGATCCATTACTTTTCATACATTAAAAAAGCATAACCATCCATTCATTCATACATATCTCATATTATATGAATAATACAAGAAAATTCACACAACATTTAACATATAATTATATAAATATCGCTTTGATACCACTTGTTGGTAGTCGCAGTGTGCGCGCGGCGGAAGCGTGTGGCGCGTGGTCATTTAAAAATTTAAACTTTTAATAAAGATCAAATCTTTTAATAAAACAACACTTGCGCAACACCATAATAACCAAATAAGAAAAAAATCTTTTATTTAAAACTCGTTTTCAATCAGTCAGGATCCGTTATATATTTATACATTAAATCTACAATATATAAGATTAGGAATCATATACCTCTTTTAGTCTATATCAAGCATCCTTGTAAAACCGATCGATCAAGATTTTCCAAGTCAATCATCAACGCACTAGGATGAGTATATGCACGTAGAATATTACAAGACACTTTTTATGTCTCTAGATATACTCAACATATTATATATAGAGATTTACTGAGAAATACTTTAGTGAGACGATTCTTTAAAAGAACGCGATGATTATTCTTTTAAAGATCTGAATAACTTTTAATCACAGAGAAAAATTACTCTGATACTAACTGTGTTTCCAATTCAATTCTTGATTGATGAATTGATTCACTCATCAACTAAAATTGATTTATCAACTAAGGCCATTAGAATAATATATGTGTCTTTTTTAGATAATGGCATATCAAATATTTAAGGATAATTAAATTAATATTTAATTTCAAATTGCCTAATACAATGGGACTCACTGTATAATGATGTACAACTGTAGTGCCACACAGCAGTGTAGTTGGCGTAAACTATCACAATGCCTCACGACATTGTGTGTTACGCTACATTGCAATGTCGTGTGGCACTGCAGTGTTACATGCCTACTGCTGTAGCGCCACATTGCACTGCAATAGTCCATGGTGATCCATGATTCCCAATCATTGATCGGCTTGTGACAATTACTGTAAATTAAATATTTATTTTAATCAGATAAACATCTAGATATCAGTTAATTCAAAATTAACATATCTGATTATTCCTATCAACTAAATTATCTGTTATTTCACAGATAACAAATTTAATTGATTCAAATTATTATCTAATATAATTTGATTATCTAATTTCAGAAATTAGATATTTTGTCTCACTTATCCATATGAAAAAATAATAAAAAATTATATGAATATATATATATATATATATAAATTATTCAATTAATTAATTTTTAATTAATTAATCACACATTTTCTCATGTCCTGAAATATTCACACTCTAGACTACATAGTATAGAAGTGACTTGTAGACCATGGACCTATAATCCTAAGCTCTAATTAACCAGATAATTAAACTCTTTAATTAAATAATCTTATTTGTTAATTCTATTATTACTCCACTATAAATATGAAATTGAACTCTTAGTGATTATAAAATGTATTTACAGAGAATTCTCATGTCTTCTATTGATATAATAATTTCATGTAGTTCTGTCATCCAATTATTAGTTCATAAATTAGAGCTAGTCAAAATTACCATTTTACCTCTCTAAATACCTATTGATCATTAACTACCATTAATCTACTAGTGAATAACTAAATTATAATCTTATTATAATTTTGAGCTCAATAGCCATTCAGGTCCAGAATTAACACTGAAGGGAACCAATATATGATTCGTTAGGAAAACTTGGATTCCAAATCTTGCAAGATCATGTTCTCAGCCATCCACATCACTGAATCTTCATAACAAAAGTCACTAGCCTATTTTACAAATAAACCTTAAAGTGTGAATCAAAAGATCCAGTAGACATGCATAGGAGTTCATGACTACGCAGAATTCAGACTGATTAATATATGATCATCGAATTGATGTGTATTATATCTTTATGATAAATGACATATTGATAAAGATATTAATTCATATCGGTGGAGTCATATATAATCTTATTATATAAAGTACATTCACTAAGATGTCTATATACATCATTTATTCAGATCTAGATCACACACATTCATAATGTTTAGTGACCGTATTAGCAACCATTCATTAAAGATTCTATACTTTAATATGTTGCTGACAATTTTATTCATTATCTATGATCTTAATCCTCTTTTACTCATACAGGCCATATAGTCATTAATGAATATAGAATTTTCAGATATTTATATAGATCATTGAACAATAATTTAAAAGAACAATTAAAAGAAAAATGTAATCCTCATTAAATTTCATATCAAAATGTCAATACACATGCTTTGAAGGCATAACCGCCAACACCAAACTAGTCACATTTGTAAGAAAAAATGTTTTAGGACATTCTTTTTAAAGGCTCAATCAGGGAACTAGCCCACTATAGGAAAATAAGGAAGAGAATAGACCAAAAATTAGTAAGTTGTACAAATGGCCGAATTTTATAGTGGCTTAGCATGAAAACCTAACAAAAATAGTGATTCGATGAAACAAAAATAGTAATTCGATGAAAACCTAACAAAAATAGTTCTACGAAAATGCACGAAGAAAGAAAACCCTAGCCCCCAAGCTCTCTCACGTGGTGATTCGATGAAACCTTTCAAAATGACCTGTCCGCTACAAAAGCTAAGAGAAAATCATCACAATATATACGAGATTCACAAAATAAAATAGAATCGCAAAGGTCGAAACCAGAGGTAACTATTTTCTAATATTTGTGATTATTATGAGTTTTTTTAGTTTATTAGAGTTTTTTTAGTTTATTAGAGATTTTCTTTTATGAAACTTACTTACTATATCTATTTTACGAGTTAACAGTTTGTCCCACTATTTTACTCTATTTTATGGAGATAAACCAATGTATTTTTTATATTCTGCAGATTTCTCGTACAAGGATTCAAGTATCATAAAGATCACATATTGTAAAAATATAAAGTTTTGTATCCATCATTATAAAGTTAGTATAAACTCTTTAATCAATTTAATCCATTATTTAATCACACATTCAAAATTATATATAGTATAAATTTATGTACTTGTAGTATATAACCATATACCCATCACTTGAAAAATACTTATGAAACATTATACACATCATTATAAAATCAGTATCAGTCCTTAAAATAATTTAACTCTATACTTCAGCATAAAAGAATATCATTCATTTTAAAATTCATATATATCATCAGAAGTTAACTATTCATCATCGTATCAACAATATCCATCATAATTGTCATATAAGCTATGAGTATATGAATATGTACTATCAGTATATAGTAATATACTATGAGTTCATAGTTATAATAAAAAGTTGTTATATGATGAATATAGTAATATACTATGAGTACAAAAGTATATATTATATAAATGTAAATATAAATACCGTCAACAGTTACATACATATAGTAGATAGGTATATACTATACGACATTAGTTACATAAATTTGCAGAAAACAATATACACATAAAATCTGCAGAAAGTGAAAAAAATATATTCTTATCAATGTCTATAACCGAAAATTGCAGAAAATGTAAATGGAACTTAAAATCCCTAAAATCTAAAATTAGATATGACATGAAAACTCATACTCTTTAACAATTTGCAACAATGTCGTAAATAAGAAAAATAAAAAAATTTGAGTCATGAGACGAAACCAAAATCAATCAAAAATATATTGCTACTTATGTTACAAATATGAACATGTGGATACAAAGATGGTGAGGGTTAGTACAAGAGTGGTCTAAACCCTAGTATGTAACCGGAGCAATGCCTGAGAATGGCTAAGAAGACACCAGGAGGTGACAGGAGAGCATTCTAAACATCCAAGGAAGGTGACAAATGCTCTCTGTGGAAATGGAATGGTGCGATTTCTCTCTAAGGTTTTTCTTATCGTTCAAATGAAGGAGAGGACCTCCTTTTATAGATGACATGATGGGGACCATCGTAACTAATCCCTTGATTAGTTACGGGCTCGTCTATCCAAGTGTACCACCTCAGCTAATCGTGCTGAGGTGGAAAGGGAAAGATCTCACGTGTGTCAAACCATAGACATTACATGGGCCTCGTACGATGGCCGCGATCCAGGACGACTTCAGGAGAACCCGCCTAGTTGATGGGGCTCGGGGGCGGCATCCACCCAAAGCCTTCTCTCAAAAGGATCTCTTAAGACTAAACCCTTAATCCTATAAGAAGAGGTCGTTCCTTTTCAACACAACATAGCTGCACCCATAATCCTAACAGACCATAGCCTCTCAAGAATTTCCAGGCAACAATACATCCACTCAAGTCTTTGTCACCTGACAGTGATTTGTGAAGTAATGACACGTTATAGTAGCATAACAATGCTTTTATCCAAAGTGTGTTATCGTTGTTTTCATGTGTTGTAGAGGTGATCCAGGCACCCACATGTGCACCCATGGGGGCGGCACCTCATGGGTGTGACCATGGGGGCGGCACCTCATGGGTGTGACCATGGCGGCGGCACCCCATTACGTGCCCCATGGGGGCGGCACCTCATGGTGTACCTATGGGGGCGGCTTCTCTTGAGGACTACGCTTCACAGTGAGTCAACATTGAAGTCATCAACTCGCATGTACATTTATCCCCATGTACAAGTACGATGCCGATTCATCAGGCTTGTACACAATTTGTTCAACGTATTAATCGATCGTAACATCATAGCCCTCGATCCTTTGATTTCCTTCATTAAATACATATATGAGGTAACTCTGCAATATCGCCTTAATCCTTATGGTGTATGTGTATGCATATATTTTCCTTATATCATGACTTGCTGAATTGATGAGGTGTTCCTTCATCTTCAAGTTCAACGAAACTAGATGAATTTATAGATGTAAGAATTTCAATTTTTTTTAAAATTTTAGAATATGGAGGGTTCCCTCCTCTCCCTTCTCCCCATATTTAAGGGGTCTCATTCTTCTCTTAATACTTCATCATCTTCTCCCCCTTTTTTTAAGAAAGCACAAGAATGTCCCTTCTCCATCCATAAATTTTTTGACCTAGTTAGTGGTTCCTCCGAAGCTCAAGGGCATCCCGATATTTTATCTTGTGTTATCAAAGGCGTCAAACCTTCACCCTTTCTTCTTCCTCTTTATTGGAGCTTGCGATTTCTTTAAGCTTTCTAGTCGTCATTGATTTTGTCATTCCCTATTTAGTAACTTGGAGAACTAGCCGTAGACAAGAAACCCAGCGTTGTCAGGCAAGTAAATGGGATCTGCGCAATCTCGTTGCAGTCTTCATAGTGACCCATAGGCCCTACATGAAGTATCCATGTCCATTCTAAATAGGATGAAAAACTTGCCTCGCCTGTAGGGTAATCGTAACATGCCTCCCCTCATTGGAAAAAAATTTCAACTTGCCTCCATTGTAGATAACAAACAAGACTCTTTCCTAATCCATACGCTGCTTTATCAGTGGTGGAGTTTCTCTCACACCTTCATTGTTGCTTGGGGGTTTCACCCTTACATTGGAGGACGTACATATGTTATTGCATCTTGCCTTGTTTGGTAACCATGATGCTCTCTTTTGCGACCTGGAGCATGAGTTGGACGGTGTAGTAAATCTTTTTGAAGATGGTTCAAGCCATCTGCCTCTGGTAAGCGAGACAAGAGGGATAAATTCTTAGGGTGGATGAGACACTTCTTTAAATACTTTTATTCAAATCCAAAGGTCTCCACGAGGTGTGCACCTATTGAAGGTTCTTTTTTTTGGATAGTCAAGTGGAGTTGGCCATTTTCTTATCCTTGTGGCTTTCGAGATACATTTTATAGGGTAAGGGTCTTGGGGTGATTCTCTCCAAATTATGGTCATTTAACTTTGCTCTTTTTCTTTCAAGTTATTCTAACCATGTTCCCCTTTTGACATTGTAGGTACGCTTACAGACATGGTAAATGTCTGCGTGCTTCCACTGGCGGCCTTGTTGGCAACATGGAAAAGAATTTCTCTTGGGCCTATATTTTTGGGTAATCTATATTAATCACTTGACTGTGTTCATGAGGATCTGGAGAGGTCCTTGGGGAGATTGCTCATTTTTGCAAATGTTTGTATGGGAGCCGTTCCTCCCGTGCGCACCCGAGAAGGTTGATTATGTGAAGTGGAAGCACCCTTCCGAGTCACCCCGCGCGTGGTCCTGGTGTGGGGTTAGGTCTCCCTCTCGCGCCAATTTCCCTCAAGATATTGATGTATACTACTATCTCAGGCCCCATCCTTACTTGGATGTTTGTAGTGGTTACGTTCAGTGTGACCTATGGCCTATGATGGATAGGGACATTGTTCTTAGTAAGAAGGCTGCTTCTCAGTTGACTAGGCTTGATAAGACCTTCGTGGCAATCATGACGCCTTCCACTCTGCCTGTAATAGTGGAAAAAAATAATGGGGAAGATGAAAACTACATCACATCTACACGCTATTAATGCAATCGAGCAGCTCACCAGTTTGGATATGACCAGGGAATCCCCAAGCTTACTTTGCCACGGTTGCGAGGTAAAAAATCATTATTGTTATAGATGGATGATAAGGATTATAAGGTCATTGTCCCTCAAATATTGCTTGTGCCCCGTGCTTCTCGTATCCCTCACTGAACACTGAGGTTAAATACATTTTGGTTGAGTCTAATGGTATGGTGGGTGAAAAGTTTAACATCTCCAACGGTGGTCCTTGAATTGAAAAAGGTTTATAAAGGCAACATCACATTGAGTGTTGCTCCTAGGTTGAAATCCAGGATGGCACCTTCGGAGACTGATCAAGGAGTTAGCACAGACATAGAGCCTGTGGTGAAGAAATGAGGCTCGAGGACGACAAAGAAGGGAGTACATCACAAGACTCTGTGACATTTGAGGTTGTTACTATTGGCAAGGGTAAGGCGATGAGGATTACTCGTTCGAAGACCAACCTTACAGCTAGCGGCCCTTTAAAGTCCAATCCTTCATCCGGGGGTATCACCATTGACGAGCCTGCAAGTGGATCCAGCAAGGATCTCCCTCCTAGAGCTCTACCATTACACTTGACGGTACGTCAACATTTTATGAGGACTGATATTCTCCAATTTATTGTTTACTGTGCGTTTATTTTATGACAAACTAGAAAGCTGATGCTTATATTTATTTGTAGAGTCCCACAACATCTTCAAGTGAATCTGATAGCGAGGATAAGCGCTATAGGTCATTGAGGGAAAGGAAAAGGGTCATGTCAGCCTCATAGAAAACATCCTCAACAGGGCTACTCTAAGCCAAGAAGGCGAGGGCATTGGTATATACTTTCTTCCTTTCCTTCTTTCTCTTTCCTTCTGAAAAGAAGAAAACTTAAAATCTTACAAACATTGTTGCTCACCTCTCATCTCTTTTGTCTTAGGAGCAGGATCCTACAACTAAGGCGATTGGCGTGGCGTGGGTCCCTACTGAGGAGGATCTCACCGTGGCGCAGACGACTGACGGACGCACGCGAGTTTCCTTAGAAGGTCTTGAGTTAGGTCTTGGTGTGGATGTGAGTTTTATCTTTCTTGTTTACGCCATCCTTATATATTTCCCTTAGTCTGACTTTAAACTAATATCTCCATGTACAAGATTTTATCACACCGGTATCACCGTAAATGTTTCCTCATGCATCTGGATCAGGTGATCGAGGTTCGTCCCCCTTTGTTGAACACGAAATCCTTCCCATGGTTACCATTACTAGGGAAGACGTGGTTGATTATATGACTTCCCCTCTTGATAACGCTTGGGGTGAAGAGGTGGACTTGTCCCCGCTTGTGGAAATTCCCACCCAAGGGTAAGTGACACTTTAGTTGCATGTTCATTAGTGGGATTTAGGTTACTTGTGAATACCCTACTAACTCGTGTTTACTTGATCCTTGTAGGAGTCCATCAACATGATTGAGCGCGGGGTGACCACAACAACAGAAGATGTACTGCGTGGGTTAGAGGAAGAAGAGGCCATCATGGCAACTCACCCCTTGAAGACAACCAATGAAGTTTCAAAAATGGTTGTTGCTATTGAGGTAGCGGCTGGCATAGAGTCCTGAGATGACGTATCTACAAGGGGAGTTTTGAAGGATCGATATGGCCAACCAAGAGGGGTGAATTGGATGATTGTGTATAATTAAATGATTTAACGTAATTAAATTAATAATAAAATTTACTCAAATAAATATTAAATAGCAAAGAACAAATATTGACAAAGCGAAATAAATGAGGAAATATAAATAGGAAGTCAATATAAGAGTGCAAGAAATAAACATAAGCATGAAATAAAAAGAGTAGAGAGATACGACACATGATGTTTTACGTGGTTTGTGAAAGTTTATCCCTATGTCCACGCTTCAATGATCCCCCTTGAAGATTTCTTCATCACGATCTTCTTACGGATGAAGACCAAACCATTTACAATCTCTTATTGGTTAGTGGAACCAATCAAACTTTGTCAATTAACACTTTTATATCTTTAAATTTCTTACAAAAATTCATAGTAATTCTTCCACAACTTCTTTTCTTCTCTCACAACTAATTTTCTCACTTAAGAAGATATAACAACTCTAAGCTCAAGAATATAGAACAAGGATGTGAGAAATAATAGAGAGAATAAAGAGGTAGGCGTTGAAGTGTGTGGAAAATGTGAAAAAGGACGCCCCTATTTATAGGGGATGAAAAATGAATCAGAATTGGTTTGAACGGTTTGGAAACCGGTGGGACCGGTGCTTGATTTAGAAAAAATTCCTAAATGAGTAACCGGTCTTACCGGTTTGCTTACTAGTGCGACCATTTCACATCGGTCTGACTAGTTTCAACCCAGATTCAATCTATCATAAGTATTTTAAAGGGCTTTTCAGACATTTTAGCTTATGGGTTTATTTCAGGACATAAAAGGATTGATTTTCTTTTGGACTAGGTGTACTTGACTGTATTCTTGAGCCTAGAGAAATTGAAACACCTTAATTGAGTTCATATTACAAAAATACATAAAATAAATTTATTCATGTCCATTTTCCTTCAAGCTTTTCGTGCATTCGTGTCGAGATCATTTTATTCCTACAGACTTGATTAATAATATCTTAATGATTTGCTATCATCAAAATTCATTTTAGAATAATCAGGTCAACAATCTCCCCCTTTTTTATAATGACAAACCAATAAGTAACATAAAAAATCAAGTGTAATAAATCATGTAGGCAGTTATACAGAATTGCATCAACTAAAGCATATGTCATAGAAATATTCCCCCTAAATACATTCCATGTGAAAAATATCATAAATAAGAGAGAATATACGGTTATAAAATCATGAGTCTTTTAAATACGAGAGAATATACGGTAATAAAAACATGAGTCTTTCTTCCTCATTGTCATAATAAAAAAATAAAGCATAAATATAAACAGAGAAAATAAATACGTATATGCATGAAGAAAAGATGAAAATCTATGCATCTCTCCAAGAATGAGATGGAGAGCTTCGCAAGGCAAGCATGATGGACATGTAGTAAGCATGTTGTTCTTAACGAATTTCTTCCTTAAACTGAGTTCTTTAAGCAGACAGATCATGGCGTATGTCATTTTGAAACTGAGTATGGTGATGTAGAAGTTGAGCATGTTCAACAGTAAGAGCATCAATTTTATGATGCAGTCGCTCAAGTGTGTACACGTCGACTCCTGGTGTTTGAGATGATTCTTCTAGATAGGTGGAGGGAGGGTCTGAAGGCTGGAGCGGCTTAGTAGGATGATCTTCCTCAAATAGCTCATCCAGAGAAAACTCAGTACGAGGAATAGTGATAATAGGAAGATCATGTTCTTGATTAGTAGCTTGATAGGTCTTTACCCATATTACATTAATCTTCTCTATATGCATCTTTTGTAATGATTTTTTCATTACAACATCATTTTTTTCAGCTTAGTAAACTCCTCCTCACTTAGATCAACACCAAAATGTTCAAATATTTTTGTAAGCCAAATTCCATAAGGAAGATAACATCGAAGGTTATGAACAACGTTTTCCATATATCTCAACATCATGTAACATATGTTGACATTTTCTCCTTTTAGAATCTTGGAGAGAAGAAAAACATCAAAATAGTTAACCCCATCCCTATAACCACCTCAAGGGAGAAAAATGTAGGTAATAATGTGATGAAGAATTTTTGCTTCAATGGAAAGATGACCAATCAGAGGATGAAAAATATTTTTAAGTAACAACATCTAACGGATCAAAATTTTCAATTTGAGGCCAACTAGAAGTATGATAAAAAGCTAATCTAGAACAAGGTACTCTAAAAATTTGAATTAATCTCACATCATCCAAAATAATTGATGTACCGACAACATAACTTTTAACCATGTAGGGATCATGGTCGGCCATCAAATTTGCATAAAATTACTGGCCTACCCTTGGATAAATCCTATCATTGAGATTAAAAATATTTTTTCCAACCCATTCTAGCAAGCAAGTCATGGGTTTGGAGTCCCTCAAGATCATAATACTTAATCAGACGTCCACATAATTTTTTTGCAAGCTATATTGATTGAAACGAGCTTTACAATCTTCATCATAAAATATGAAGCGTTCATACCTTTCCTCATTGTCGGTTGAAGAATGATTTCACTTTTCGTTCGGTCCCATAGTCCTCATGGAGAAAGGAGAAGAGAGGGACATGGAGTGGGACATGATTGCCACCAATTTGAGAGAGGAACATGAAGTGGGTTGTTACCGGTTTGAGGTAAAGGATGGCACTAATTAGTGGTTCACAGATGAAGTCGGTGTGAGCGAGTGAGAACCAAACTAGAAGGAAGAGAGGAAATGGGGTACCAGAAGGAGGCTGGGATGCTAGAGACGTGCTACCGGAAGACAGAGACATGTGGCCGGTGGGAGGATGTTGATTTTGGTGGGATTTTCTGGTTCTGGGAGGGCTAGGTTGCGAAGTGGGTTCTAGTGGGATTTTTGCCAGTGGCGGGTTGAGAAGTTGGCATGAATAGAAGAGATTATGACATGTTTTTCAAGATGTCACTATAGCAACCGATGCGACTAGTCCCAAACCAATAAGATCGGTTTGTACAGTGCTATACTTTGACTAGAATGATGCTCATATTTCAACAATTCCAAACTTTCCCAAAGTTTTTCTCCCCTTTCATTTTCACCCCAAACCATAAAAAATGTTTCTATTTTCTAATTTTACTCCCATGTCCACATTTAGCCTATTAAATTTTCCACCTCAACCAATGATGCACATATGAATATAATTTGATATTAATTTACACATTACACATTATATTGTATAAGTGCGAATAAATGTAAATAAAACTATTTAATGTTTAAATTCCTAATGCATGTCTATTTTTACAAAAAACTTTCAACACTTAATGGTTTTGTAAAAATGTCAACAAGTTGGTTTAATGTGTTTACAAACTCAAGTGATATATCTTCTTTTTGCACATGATCACAAAGAAAATGATGACTAAGGTCAATATGTTTTGTGTGTGAGTACAAAATAGGATTTTTAGAAACATTAATTGCGCTATTGTTATCACAACGAATAGGAATATTTTTAAAAACTAAGCCAAAATCACTTAAAGTTTATTTTAACCACAAGATTTGAGCATAACAGTTGCCAGCCGAAATATATTAAGCTTTAGTAGTCTATAAAGGTACTGAATTTTTGCTAAACCAAGAGACAAGTGAGTGTCCTAAGAATTGACACTACCACTTATACTCTTTCAATCAGTTAAGCTTCCGGCAAAATCAGAATCAGAGTAACCAACTAGGTCAAAAGATTCACATTTTGGATACCAAAGACCAAATTTAGTAGTCCCATGTAGATATTTAAAAATTATTTTAATGGCATGCAAATGTGACTCTTTAGGACAAGTTTGAAAACATGCACACAAACAAACACTAAATATAATATCAGGTCTATTCACAGTTAAGTACAGTAACGAGCCAATCGTACCTTGATATTTTTCTATGTCAATTTTACATTTCTCATCCTTATCGAGATTTGTGGTAGTGCTCATGGCGTATTGCTTGACTTTACGTTCTCCATTCAGAACTTCTTGAGTAGGTCCTTGGTGTACTTCTCTTGACTTATAAAGATATCATCGTTCATTTGCTTTATTTGAAGTTTGAGCAAGAAATTCAGTTCTCCCATCATAATCATATCAAATTCCTTGCTCATTGTGTTACAAAAATTCTTACATGTACGATTGTTAGTAGAACAAAAAATAATATTACATAAATTTGAACAACCAAGATATATTTTCCTTTTAATTTTATAAAAAGAGTGTTATCTACTTTACCGATGCTAAAACCATCATTAATAAGAAATTACTTAGCCTTTCATACCAAGCACTAGGAGCTTACTTTAGGCCATAGGGAAGTTTATATACGTGATTTGAAAATTTAAAATTTAGAAACCAAGAGGTTATTTTACAAAAACTTCCTCCATGATGTATCCATTTAAAAAATACACTCCATCCACTAATATAAAATATTTTTTTAAAAAACATGCAAAAGCTTTGAATTGATTCTAGTCTAGCAACGGGAGCATTTGTGTCATCAAAGTCTATCCCCTTTTGTTGATTATATCCTTGAGCTACTAGTCTAAATTTAACCATTCTCATCTACTTTATTTCTAAATACCCATTTCATACCTATTACAGTTTTATTTATTGGTCTAGGAACAAGTTCACATACCTCATTTCTTTCAAATTGATTTAGTTCCTCTTGCATTGCAATTATCCAATATTCATCTTTTTCAGCATCTAAAAAAGTTTTAGGTTCTAACAGAGAGATTAAAGCAACATTACCCATACTGTGAAGTGATGCTCTAGTTGTTACTCTCTTTCTAATGTCTCCTACGACAAGCTCTTGAGGATGATCATTCACGAATATCTAATCTTTTGGAAGCTGATTTTGCTTTTCTATAGCCACCTCTTTTGGAAGCTCATTAGATTCTTTATTGATATCTAATTCTTCTAGGCTTCTAATAGTTTCATCAACTTGATCAAGAGAAGCATTATAAGGTCTAGATTCATAAAAAATTATATGCATGAATTCTTCCACTACTTGAGTTCTTTTATTATACACTCTATATTTTTACTAGTGGTGGAATACTCTAAGAAGATTCCTATATCATATTTTGAATCAAATTTACCAAGATTGTCTTTATTATTTAAGATAAAACATTTGCACCAAATACTTTAAAATAAGAAATATTTGACATTTTTTTTATTGAAAAGTTCATAAGGCATTTTGTTTAACAAAATACGGATATAAACACGATTTATAATGTAGCAAGATGTGTTTACAACTTCAACCAAAAAGTAAGTGGGTAAGTCATATTCATTTAAACATTGTTCTTGCCATTTCTTGTAGGTACCGATTTTTCCTCTCTATAACATCATTTTATTGGGAGGTTCTAGGAGTAGAAAATTCATGAGAAAACCCATGTTCATTGCAAAAATCTTCAAATTCTTTATTTTCAAACTCGCCACCATGATCACTTCTAATTTTTGAAATCGTGAAACCTTTTTCATTTTGAATATGTTTGCTAAATTTTCTAAATTATTTAAAAGATTCATATTTTTTTTAGAAACATTACCTAAGCAAATCTTGAAAAATCGTCGACTTTGACAAATGCGTAGTGTTTACCCTAAGACTTGCAGTTTTGGAACGACCAAATAAGTCCATGTGAAGTAATTGCAGAGGTCTAGTGATTGACACTACATGTTTTAATTTGAAAGAACTTTTGACTTGTTTATCCATTTGACATGCATCACAAATTTTATGTTTCTCAAAAATGATTTTTCAAAGGTTTGAACATAAATTCATACTACCATGCCCAAGTCTTCAATGCCATAGCTAACTATCATTTTCAAATACAAGAAAACACTTTTTACTATGATTTTGAAAATCTCTTAAATTTATGGTGTAGACATTTTGATCCCTTTGTCCAACAAATAAATTTTATTGGTCTCTTTGTCAATAATAAGGCAGAAATCTTTTTCGAAAATAACTCTATAATTTTTATCACAAAATTGACTAATACTAAGTAAATCATATTTCAACCCATCTACTAATAAAATCTTATCTATAGCGGGGGAAGAATCATTACTTATAGACCCAATACAGATGATTGTCCCTTTCTTGTTGTCTCCAAAAGTGACACGTCATTTCTTTCGACTAATTTTGGTAAGCTTTGTCACATCATCAGTAATGTGTCTTTAGCATCCACTATCGAGGTACCATTTGTCATCTTTCTTAGGTGGTACCTACAACACATAAGTTCAAAAATTAATTTTTGGTACCCAAATATTTTTAGGGTCCTTGATGGTTAGTGTAAAGTGGAGTCCACATGTCTAGTCTTTTACGAAAGCATTATGGAGTTTTATGGCCTGTAATCCATTTACTCAAGACGGTGAAGCCTTCAACAACATATCCACTTGTGGTTGCCATTTACTCAAGACGGTGAAGCCTTTTAAGGAGTATGAACCTAACTTTGATACCAATTAAAGGATTGATATGGCCAACCAAGAGGGGGGTTAATTGGGTGATTG
This sequence comes from Datisca glomerata, assembly GCA_003255025.1. Lineage (NCBI taxonomy): Eukaryota > Viridiplantae > Streptophyta > Magnoliopsida > Cucurbitales > Datiscaceae > Datisca > Datisca glomerata. Next base: position 460,315 of record QANY01013145.1, on the reverse strand, counting down.
TGTACAATTAAAGAATTTCACACAATTAAATTAATAATAAAATTCACTCAAATATAAATTTAATAGCAAAGCACAACTATTGACAAAGCGAAATAAATGAGGAAATATAAATAGCAAGTCAACATAAATGTGCAAGAAATAAACATGTGGAAAATAAAAAAGAGTAGAGAGAGATAGGACACACCATATTTTTACGTGGTTCGAGAAAATTTATCCCTATGTCCAGCTTCAAGGATCCACCTCTTGACAATTTCTTCCTCACGATCTTCTTATGGGTGAAGATCAAACCTTTTACAATCAACACTTCGAGATCTTCAAATTTCTTACAAAACTTTATAGTATTTCTACCGCAATTTCTTTTCTTCTCTCACAACTAATTTTCTCACTCAAGAAGATTTAGAGCAAGGATGTGAAAAATAATAGAGAGAATAGAGAGATAGGCGTTGAAGTGTGTGGGAAATGTGAAAAAGTACGCCTCTATTTATAGGGGATGAAAAATGAATCAAAGCCGGTCTGACCGATTTGAAAGCTGGTGGGACTGGTGCTTGATTTAGGAAAAAATCATTAATGAGCATCTGGTCTGATTGATTTGCCTATCAGTGCTACCAGTTTAGGCAATTACTTCGTAATTTCCTTATAAAGGAACCAGTTACACATTTTACGGATCGGTCTGACCAGTTTCAACCCAAATTCAGTATATCTCGTGTATTCTAAAGGGCTTTTCAGATATTTTAGCTTATATGTTTATTTTAGGATAGAAAAAGGTTGCTTTTTTGGGCTAGGTGTGCTTGACTGTATTCTTGAGCCTAGAAAAATTAAATCACGTTAATTGAGTTCCTATAACAAAAATACATAAAAATAATTTTCTTCACGTCCATTTTCCTTCAAGCTTTTCGTGCATTTGTCTCGAGATCATTTTATTCTTTCACACTTGATTAAACATCTTAATGATTTACTATCATCAAAATTCATTTTAGAATAATTGGATCAACAAGTTTGAGCTTGGAGCAGGTGCATCCTTCCCCCATCGATCTTATTTTGAGGAGGATCCCCTCTTAGGTGATGAGGACCATATCCTAGAATTTAGATGAAGAGAAGTCAGATGGTGATAGCTTCGGGAGCGATGACGGCGATTATGATTCTTATGGTGCACATGAATACAAACTGGAGCTCTATGGGAAAATGGTAGATTATGATGGTATTTCAGTGGATGAGTACTTGGTCCCATATATTCATTCGGTGGCAGAGGCTCATCCTGAATGTGGCATCCATTTATTGTAGTTTACCAGGCACATTCGCCAGTCATGTGCTACCGTGATCGATGAGACATTATATATTTTGGCAAACCTTCAATATAAGAGCGCCAACTTGGAAGTCTTATCTTACTTGTTGAGTATGTGGAGGGAGATAAAGATGTTCGACTTATAAATGGGTTGGTTGAGACCCTCCATTCATAACTTCCAACGGCTGCACTGGCGAATGGCAATGGATAAATACATATTGGACCTAGAGGAAAGGCATCGCCATCTGTGAGAGCGGTTGCTGAGGATTGAGGCTAAGATAGCAGACTTAGATGTGGAAATCAATGAGCATCAGCAGGCCCAGGAGAAAAACATAGCTACTCACCTTAACTCTGAGGAGCTTGTAGCAGACGACCTTTTTGGGAACACTAAGCTAAACTGCGAGTGTCTCATTTTCCTCGTCCTGTAACTCTGTGATTAACCTTGTGCTTTTCTTTCTTGGGGATGTAGTTAGTTATTTCTCCTCTACCCTATGTGATTTTGGCTTAATGATAACTTGTACCATCATGAACTTTGTTTTTGAATGAGATAAGATCTTCGCACTGCATATGTGGAGTGTTCGTTCGCTATCTCTTTTTGTATATATATCATTTACTTGCTTGTTGCCTTGTAAATTATAAGTTATAATATTGTCATGAGTTCCCTGGAAGGGAGTGTATGAGTTTCTCCGTTAAGAGTATCTTTTGGTCTGCCCACCAACTCCTAGAGAGAATGTTCTTTGTGGAGGTTCAAGAGCCCATTCATGGTACCGGGTGTGTCAGATGAGTGTGAGTGCCACCATTAGGGTGTTAGGCATACGACTCTTTTACAAATGCTATTCTGGTAGGCGCGAGAGCGCGTTTACAGTGTTAGGCACGATAGGGCCACGTGAGGGTTCAAGTGACGCACCAAGCATGACGGTCCAAGTGATGCATCACAGGTGTTCCCAAAGATAGGCACTAGAGCCTACCAATTGGACCACATTTAACAATTTTGTTTTTGTTTTATCATGGGTGTTCTTGAAGAAAGGCATGGGGGCCTATACATTGCACCTTGCATGTAACCATTTTTATCATGGCTATTCTCAAGGAAAGACATGACAGCATATATATTGCACTAAGCATGATAACCATTTTCATCATGGGTGTTCTCAAAGAAAGGCATGGAAGCCTGTACGTTGCACCAAGCATGATAATCATTTTTGTCATGGTTTGTTCTCAAAGAGAGGCATGGAAGCATGTACATTGCATTAAACATGATAATCATTTTTATCATGGGTGTTCTCAAGGAAAGGCATGGAAGCATGTACATTGCACCAAACATGATAATAATTTTTATCTTGGGTGTTCTCAAAGAGAGGCATGGAAGCCATTACATTGCAAAAAGCATGATAATCATTTTTATCATGGGTGTTCTCAAGGAGAGGCATGGAAGCCTATACATTGCTCTAAGCATGATAATCATTTTTATCATGGGTGTTCTCAAGAAGAGGTATGGAAGTCTATACATTACACCAAGCATGATAATCATTTTAATCATGGGTGTTCTAAAAGAGAGGTATCGAAGTCTCGTTTAGTAGCAATATATTGTGACATAACTCAGAGGCAAAAGTTCTCTGAAGTTCTTCATTCATTCAGGATTTGTTTACAAAAAAAGAACAGGCCAACCAGCTTATATCACGCCTAGTTGCCTTGATTGCTATTTTTCAAGCATTGAAAAAAAATTCCCATATACAAAAAAAGACTATAAAACACTATAAGAAAAATGACATTCCACAGGGTTAAATTATAAGGTTCGCATTCGTCTCTTGTTAAAAACTCAAATCAACAAGAAATTTAAAAATCAAGTAAAATTTATTTGGGTAAAAAGAAAAAAAAGCGGGAGACAAATTTAATAGACGCGGAACTTGGACTTAAATAGGACTTTGAGCGAAAATTGGAGACCCTTCGACATTTCATTTTTGACCTCTTAGTGCTATGGCTCGATACTCTTCTTTGATCCTTCTCTCTCTCTCGTTGCTTCATTTTTAGAAAAGGCTCAAATCGTTGCTCCATTTTCATATCAAAGAAGCATCTGGTCCTTCTCTCTCCTTTGATTCTTCTCCAGATCATATCCTCGCAACTTCTCCCTCTCAGACGAGCTAGGGCTAGGCCTTCGACAAAGAAGAGAGAGCAGAGCTCATCAATTAGCTTCTCTCTCACTCTCTCATTCAAAGACAGATTAGAACCGCATAGCTTCTCCCTCTCAGATGACCTAGGGCTGCTTTTTTAGAGCGTATTTCTCCAATGTTGCATCTCTCTCGTTTGAACACCACTCTTCGTTCTTTTTTCAAAGTTCCAATTTGATTCAAGGTAATCGAGCATAAGAAAACCTAACGTTTGTTCTTTCTCACCTCTCTTCTCTTCTTACAATCTCTCTCTACCTCAAATTCTTGATCTCCCAAAATCATTCCCATCTCTCACTCTCAAACTCTTGGAGTTGAGATGGTTAGGGTTTATCGTACAGGCGACTTTCACTGGGTTGGAGCTCGTGCTTTTCTAACTATAGTTTCTGGCTAGGCGAAATTTAGGAGGGTTTGCGTTCATGATTCTGAGTATTTGTGCATTCGTGTACTTGAGTTCAAGATAGATTTATGTCATTACAGTATGTGGTTCTAAAGTTGGTGAGTTTCTCTATTCTCTTCCCCTGAGCTTGGGTTATTGCTCTGGTAATTTATGCGATTTTAGTCTGAAACTGATGTGTTTTTTAGGTTGATATCAACATCGAAGAATAAGATCGTCATCTTCAAGCCAAACAGAGAAATCAAAACTGTGACATGAAGGTTCTGTCTTTCTCTCTGTGTTTCGAATGGAATTTAGTTGGAGAAAAACACTCCCTCCATTTTACCCCTAGCAACCGATTTCTCCCCTCAACCCTAATTTCTCATTTTCTTTGTTCTTTTCATTACTTTCTTTCTTCTTCTACATCTTTCAACTTTCTTTTCCTTATGTGATGCCTACTGTTGTTGCATCATTCTCCTAAGATCCATCACTGTTGAAGCATGTTAGATGTATAGGTAAGCATACTTTAGGTTCTTTTCCTTTTCATTTGATTTTTGGATCTAATTTTTGGCATATTTTCTGCTATACAAGAGATCTTTGCTGATTTTTTGGGGATTTTGTCCTCATTTTTTAGGGTTTTCATCCACGTGGAGGCATGAATCACCATTAAAGGTAGGGTTTCTGGCAGATTTTGATGTAAGTTTTACTATCCTATTTTGGATAATTTTATGTTTCTCTGTCTCCTCCTAAATTTTTCCAAAATTGTGTGTGCTCAGATAAATTGTTAGAAGAGTATTTGTTATCCTTTTTTTCTTAATTCCGTGTCGCTCAATCCCTTTCTTAATAAAATTGACATGATTTAAGTATCTTTGTTTACTTGTATTTGGTTGTCTTATTAGTTATAACAATACCTCTAGCTAGATTGTTTTTGACTCCTTTTTATATTAATTTCAGAATAATTTTAAGAGGTTACAATTATTTTTGCACTTACATAGAGAAAGGAAGAGATTAGAGTGAGATTGCAGGTATTTTTTTGGAGAAAATCTCGACTTTAAATTGAAGGATCATCTTAGTTTTCATTAATTTGGAAATTAAACTACTAGGAGACATATAGGGCAGTTCAAATTGTTACATGGATGTCAAATCATACGACCACGTTATGGTCTATTCTGAAAGTTGAAAGTTCAAGTTGTGAAGTTTTATTTTAAGTTATTTAAGTGAGTTATTTAAGTGAAAAGTATTAAGAAAGGTTGTAATTCATCTTCTAATTTCTTGTGAATCGTTCACACATGACTAAACATCATTTCTGATACATACAGAAATTATTTCTCTGATTTTCTAATGCTGCTTTTGCTTGAGTAGTAGTACTGGTTACTATCCTGTTGTCAACCTGTAATTTTCATTGTCTCTAGAGTCTGGACACATTAATTTCTAAGAGAATGTAACTATATTTACCAAAGGTTTAGTAACTATATTGTTTGCTTGCTAAACCATTATGTCTGCGGCTTAATATCTGCCACTCTTAATGAACTTGTACCAGCAAAAAAATTTTGGAACTCTTGATTTTAATAGTGACTTGGTGCCTTGATGTTGGTAGTTGTATGACGACAATATTTTTTGTTGTAGGAAAAAATAGCTTAAGTTTGCATAAAGGAGCTGAAGGATGTTGTCACTCAATTATCTCTCTCAAAGCGGGAAGAATAAATGAGCTGGAGGTTTCTCTAAGGAGGGCTTGGAAGATTTGCTTGGTTTTCTAAAATTAGCTGCACCTTCTACTGATCTCATGCATCTTTATCTTCATTTTTTTGGGCCAAAACCTTGCATCCAGTTAGTTTTAAATTAGACTATTCATATATAGGGACCTGGATGAAGAAGAGGCTATTCTGACTTATTTGTGCCTTTGCTTAGATCTCAAAATCAACTTAAAATAAATTAGAAAAAAGAATTAATTTTTTGTGACTTCTATAAAGACCAAATATATGTTGTTGGTTTCAATCTAAATAGCCTTAGATCGGATTGAAATCACCTCATGTTTGTTGGAAGTGTGATCTATGTCTCATGTAAAGATACTCTGTAATTAAACTTATCTATTTTGTATCACTTTTGCAGTCTTATAACGAGTTCTTTACTATTCAAAATCGCTTTAGCTATTGGGAGTGTAGTTAAGTGAGTTGAACTGCTGAACATAAAACTATGATTTTTATTTAGTATCTCCACTTTCCCCATTGTTAAATTTACTCTAATCTTCAAATTACTACTCTTTGACTCTTGTGGTGTGTTACTTTTAAGCACAAGAGGGTCGAATGAACTAGGTGCATGAAGGACTTATACCGCACGTCATGTCGTGTAAGTGGCCGTGCTCTTGACGATCTTACAAGGAAGTGAGGTTTGAGGTCATGGTCATGACTCTTTTTTTATCTAGGATCGGTTATGATAGGCCTCAAATTAGTTTACTATGAACTATTTTCTAGGAACTAAGGCTTCTGTGGCTCATGATGATGAAATTATAATTACTTCATTTACTCATTTCTTAGCGTGCACTGGTTTTACTGAAATTTATATTGCAACCATATAGTGTAAGAGTAATTGACCGGTGGGTTTTGCGTGCTGCTATTGTCTCTTATCGAAGTGCTCTATAGGCCCTATGTTTTGGTACCAGTTAATACATATATTACAACATGTATTTATACATATTTACATCTTGCTTAAATTGAATTCAGTTTTATGGAAAGTTTCATCCTCTAGTGTTTATCATCCTCAAGTCTGAAAATTCAGCATGTATTTATACATAATTTTTAATGTGTTACTTTAGTTCAATGTTAGTAACTTAGTTCTCTTTATAATGCATGACCTACAATGACTTGAGCTTATTGAACATGGATGTTCAACGTTTAAAGAACTGGACTTTAGGCTTTATATGATATTTTAGTGATCTTTTGAGGTTATTTTGTAGTATTTTGGAAACATTTAGATGCTTTTAGTTTTTTAGAACAAATCATGATGATATGTGGCTGATTAGACTTAGTGATGATACTTTTGGATATTTTTTACTTTCATATTGTACTCTTGTGCAAGTCAAATAAAATATTAATGTTATTAAATATTTCTTTGATGTTGTTATATAATTTTTAATGTATTAAATTTGTATGTAAATCAGGTACATTTAAATTAACTATAAAAATAGCATTTATAAAATGTCACTAAAAGTATTAGAAACTCTAGTTAATTCACAAGTATTAAAAAAAACATGTTGAATACATTTAATAGGGGTCCAAAAACACTATTAAACAACATTCTATAGGAGTCAAAAAATCCTGTAAAAAGTGAGAGACCACAGGGTTCTTCACAGGAGGCATTGTGTCTTGTGAAAAACGCAGACTTTTAATATGAGGGGCTATCACAGGTGCCACGAGAACCTTGTGGATTACTTTTCACAGGGGTTTTATGCCTCTTGTAGAATACCATATTTCTTGTAATGGAAGTTCCTATGCATAGTATTTCTTAATAAACTTTAAATTGATGGGTGATAGTAATGAATGGCTGGTCAGGGGGTCGATCAAATGACAATATCACCTTTCAGCCAAAGAAGTTATCTCTTAAGGGTCTTCCCATTTAGGTGTGAACTTTTGAGCGTGCATACCTTGCATGACATGATCTATCACCTTTAGCACCAGATCACCTTCATGGAATACCCACGGGCGCATAATTTCTTTATAGGTCTTGATCATCCTGTCTCGATAGACTTAGACGCTTTCCTTGGCCTCACTCATTTCATCTATAGCCTCTAAATCACCAAGGTGGGTGGAACATTTAACTCATGCTGAAGATGATACCTTAGTTGATGGCACTATCATTTTCGCAGGTATGACCCCTTCACAACCATAAACTGAAGTGAAGGGGGTTGCCTATTTTAGGGTCTGTTTCACTATTCGGTATGTCCACAATGCTAAAAGGAGTAACACATGCCATGCATTCTAGGCATCGTTGACTATACGACTAAGTATCCTCAGTAATGTCTTGTTGATTGCCTCAGCCTGACCATTTCCCTTAGGATAATAGGGTGTGGACCTATCATGGTGGATATCATATGCTTCCAATAGCCCAACCACTATGTTACTTGTGAATGCTATCTCATTGTCTGATATGATTCATTTCTATAGCCCAAATTGGAAAATGATGTTTTCCTTAACAATGTTGTCCCTTTCTTGAGAGGTATGACTTCTACCCATTTGGTATAACAATCTGTGGTCACAATGATCCATATGAAACCATTCGGTATGGGTGAGATGAGTCCAATGAAGTCTAGAGCCTAGGTATGAAATAGCTAAGGAACCTCCATTGGGTGTAAGGATATAGAGGGCGCGTGTATGACGTTTCCTAAGACCTGGAAAGCATGACATTTTCGCACATAGTCCAACGCATCCACTTCCATGGTGGGCCAATAGTACCATAACCTAAGCAATTCCTCATATAGCCTCATACCTCATTGGTTCTCACCACACGCCCCTTTATCTACTTCCTCCATGATAGTTCATTGATCATCGATGCTCAAGAACTTAAGACGGTGACCATCCACACTAACCATGTACAGTTCTTCATTGAGAAAAAAGAAGCGATGACTCCGCTTCTTAATAATAGAGGCGTCTGTCATGCTTGATTGGAGGGTACCATCTTTAAAATATGGGATGTAAGGTTGTCTCCAATCGATCGTAGCTTCCACTAGATGAACCTCCTTGGGATCGGGAACCAATTGACACCTAAGGTAATTCTTTTGAATAGCCATGGCCTCCATTGGCATGTTTGACCAATAGAAACCCTTCATTTGGAGATGATCGTGTAGGAGTGGTCTGTCTGTGGTCCAATAGTCTTCATGCAGGCGCTTGAGGTGGCTATGGCCTTCTTCCAAACTTACACATCGTGAAAGTACCCCATTAGATTCCCTATAGAAGAGGACTTCACTCAAGTTAATAAACTTCCTCAACTCCTTGTTCATAGCAGCTTCAACCTGGGTACAATCAAATTATGCTTTGATCTTACATTTCCAATCCTGAGATGGTGGCTCAATGTTCCCTTCAACCATGGTGGTTGTGGTTTTAACAATAACTTCAATCGCTAGAATAGGGTTGGTAAGAGGGAGCTTGGTGGCTAGAGTTGCCATGGCATTGGCATGGCGGTTATCAGACCTGGGGGTGTGCTAAAAAATAACATCATCAAATATAGTGACAAGCTTTTGGACCTCATGGCGGTATGGTGCAAGGGTGGGTTCTTTCACGATGAAATCCCCTCTAACTTGGCTGATGATCAAGTTGGAATCTCCTTTGACCTCGAGAGTGGAAGCACCCTTGTCCTTCGCACACCAGAGCCCTAATATAAGAGCTTCGTACTCCACCTCATTATTTGTACATGGAAAAATCAACTTGTACGCCATTGAGAAAATGTTGCCCAAAGGATCCTCCAAGACTCCACCACTAGAATGAGTTGATGACCCGTGAAATGTTAAAGCCTAAGGTGCACCCTTACAACTATTGACTTCATGTAGATTTCCAGGTATGGTTTCATCTAGAGGTTCCGGCTCATCACTTGCGAATTGAGCCAATAAATCAGTTAAAGCTTGAGTCATTTGCGCCTTTGGGGTAAAGGGTGTAATGTCAAACTTACTTAACAACATAGTCCATCAGGTAAGTCTCTTGTTCAATGCAGGCTTGGTTAAAAGAAAATGAACATGGTTGGACTTAGTCATTAAATGAATTCGGTTTCCCAACATGTAATGTTGAAATTTTTGCATGGCGAATATGAGAGCAAGATAATGCTTTTCACAAGTTGAATATCTAAGCTCGGCGTCCCTTAGGGCCCTACTCAAATAATATAATGGGAGCTCTGCCCCCTCCTTTTCTTAAGCTAACAATGCTCTAATGGACTTAGAGGTTGAGGTGATGTAGAGCAGTAATGGTAAGTCATTACACGGTGGTACCATAATGGTGGGTGCCAAGAGTACATCCGTAATGGCATTGTTTTTTCGTTGGTGCTCCACCGTCCACAAAAAAAGTACAATCTCCCTTTAAAAGTGGTTGTATGTCACTAATAGACTCCGCAAGGGCAGGTATGAACCGTTGAATGTAGGATACCTTCCCTAAGAACGCCTTCAACTCCTTTTCAAATCATGGTGGTGTCATGTCCCTGATAGCCTTCACCTTGGACTGGTCAATGTCTATGCCTTGCTTGTGTACACAAATTCCTAGGAACCCCCACGAAACACCAAAAGCACACTTCAATGGGTTCATCTTAAACTTATATGTCCCACACCTTTCAAAGATGCTCCTCAAGTGCTTCAGATATGATTTTGCCTTCTTGGACTTGACTACTAGATTATCCATATAGTCTTCAACATAGTCAATTATCATATCATGGAAGATCATTGTCGTAGCCCGTTGGTAAGTAGCTCATGCATTCTTCAATTCGAAAGGCATCACCACATTATAAAAATTTCCAAATGGTGTCCTGAAGGTGATCTTCTCATTATCTCCAATTGCCATCCTAATTTGATTGTACCCACTAAACCCGTCCATGAAAGAGAACATTTCATGTTCTGCCATGGCGTCCACCGAGGTCTCTACATTAGGCAGTGGGAAGTCATCCTTAGGGCATGCCTTATTCAAATCCCTAAAATCAACACAATAACAGATGTGTCCATTTTTCTTCTTCAGATGTATGATGTTTGCTAACCACGTAGGATGTTTGATAGGCTTGATAAATCCTGCCTCTATAAACTTTGAAATTTTAGACTTGATCTAGAGTTCAACCTCATGGCGAAAGTGACTGGGGTTCTGCTTGGTAGGTGTGCATTATTTAAAAACCCCTAGCTTATGTGTCATCAGGGTATGATCCAACCGCATCATCTCAGAGTATGATCATGCGAAGACATCCTCAAATTCATTCAAATCTTTATCAAGCCATCTCGTTGCTCACTATCGAAATCCTTTGCTAGGAACACCCGTCTATTTATGTTCCCAATATGGACCTCATCTAGCTCCTCTTGTGGTGGTAATGGATTGGTTGGTACAGACACACATGGTGGTTCACAATTCATCATATAAATTCCTTTCTTAAGCCCTTGCGACTTAGCGAATGCCTCCTCCATCGATATATCTTCGTCTTTTCCACCATCAGAGGGATCAGGCCGTAGGCCTGACACCGCACACCATCGTAAGTGGTATGCCCTTTTCCCATTCGACAGCGTCACGCGAGTTACCGGCTTAGTCCTTGGTGTAGACACTTCCTTTCCTTTCTCAACTTCTCACTTTGGCAAAGGAGTGGCCATAATCTTTTTGGGTGCAGCAACACCTACTGTTGCAAGCTCATGAAAAAGTGTTGCTTCTACCAAGTGAGCCTTAGTCTCATTGACACATTTGTAGCTGCCACGCCAATGTGATTTCAAACACTGATGTAAGGTTGAAGGGACACACTCATGGTCGTGAACCCATGGCCTCCCTAATAGTATACGATAGATCGTATTATACTCTATCACATGAAAGCAATTGGTGGTTCTGATCGGCCCAACTTGTAACTCCACATTAACATAACCCATTGACTTCACACTTGCTGATGAGAAACCCGTGACAACAATTGATTGTCGCACTAGTCTTTTCTATAGGATGACCACCACCTTGAAGGTAGTGTAAGACATGACATTCTCTCTCAATTCACTATCTAACTTGGCGCTCCTCACCCACACACCATTGACCATTGCCTCCACATAGAGGGGATGGTTGTTCCCCATCCTCCTGACATGGCAGTCATCATTGGTGAATGTGATAGCACTCTCCTCATTCCACCTCATCTTACTTAAGGGTGATTGTGCAAAGCAAAACTCATCCGAGCATAATTTTGGTGAGCGATATCTATTAGTGTTTTAGAGACTTGACGCTATGCAACATCATCCAATCTGAGCGTATCAAAAAATTTCTTACAAGTACTCGTGTTCAAAAGTATGTCTATGAAGGTGGCGTCCCCCTATGATTGCTTCCTCATCTTCCTCCTCTATTACGGTAACATATGATGTAGACTCTATTCTATCGGCACTAATCATGTTGACATTAGCATGCTGAGTATGGGTGTAAACCAAATCGAGTAAACCGATGAAACTGATTGAACCAGACCGAATAGCATTGGTTCGATCGGTTAAGAAGCCTGAAATGGTTCGACCCAATTTTCATTCGATAGAATGTATATGGTTCGGTTTTGTTTGCAGTTTCTATAAAGAAATCAAGCCGAACAGAACCGAACCGCATAACCTATAAAATTAAAACAAAGTTCTCTAAAAAAAACCCCACATCTCTCTTGGCCCATGTATAAATAGAAACTCTAAAAAGCCTAGCCTTTTTCTCCACTCTTTCCCTCTCTCTCTCTCTCACGAAGATAGCCACATTCCTCTATCTATCTCTCTCTCTCTAATGAAACCTCCATCTCTCCCTTTCTCCCGAACATAGCATCTCGTAGTCGTCGAGCCGCTTCAACCATCACGATTAGATCCTCCTCTGCCTCGCTGGCCACCAAATAACCTCTCATCAGAATTTTATCATCGTCGCAGATCCACAGGTTTTCCACCCATTTACTGTCATCGTAGAGCCAGCGAAGAAAGCCCCAGCTTTCTATCTCTGATTCTTTCTCTCACTGTATCTCACTTTTCTAGATCTCAAGTCTCAATTTTTATCGCTTAGCATCGTCTCTGTCTCTCTATCTCTGATTCTTTCTCTCACTGTATCTCACTTTCTCTGTTTATCTCTCTATGTGTCTATAGGACCTAAATTGTATCTTTTTTCCATGTATTCTCTATTATTTCTATAATTTTTTTGTATTCTGAAATGAAAATATGTCAAAGACTTAGTCATTGTTGTTGGTTTTGTATCTGTTGGTGATTTTGGTTGAGATCAATTAGAAATTAGGTTGAGATTTGGTAGGGATTTGGTTGAAATTTGATGAGGTTTTTTACTTTGATTTACATCTTAGGGTCCAGTTTGATTTGTATTATTTTAAGCGATTCGGTTCAGGTCAGTTTTTGAACATTGAGTGGTTCGGTTTGTTTGCTAATAGCATGAAGTGGTATGTTCGGTCGGCTCGATAAAATCCCTTAAACTGAGTTGAACCGAACCGCTTGCACCCCTAGGGAAATGAGGTGGATCCACAAGTCTGTTATCTTCTGTAAGGATCTCACCTTTCTTCAATTTCTCATCTAATAAGTTTTGTGGTGCAATGAAAGCACATAAATTTAGGGAACTCCTTTCCTCCCTCGTAGGTAACACGGTGACCTAAGGTAAGATAATTTCCTTGACCTTAATCCACACATCCAATAATGCTTCCACCTTATCCGATGTAAGGGAAAGGTGGTGGGTAATTTCTCTCATCCCTGCTTCTCTTACGATCGCTCCCTTGTGGTTGTGTGGCCACTACTTGAGGATGGTAGCGTGATGCGGAGGGTCTCCAAGGATGGTCGTGACAATCACCTCTTTTCAATTGTCGTGGCTTATGCACGAAAGCACTTGTTCTCTTTGACGCCTCCATCAAACGGGTGAAGGTGATGATTCCCAGATTCTCAAGGTAGACCTTGTATTTGTCCAACATTCCCCCAGTGCACATCTTCACAAGGGCCTCCTCCTTGCAATCCTCTTGACAATCCATGGCTTTCTCCTTGAACCGTTGAACGCATGAGACAAGTTTGTCATTGGGTTCAAGGTCCAGGATGCTAGTCTTTTCCTCTATGATAAAGAACTTTGACAAAAAGGTCGACACCATTTGTGCCCACGTCAAGATCAGCTCAAGCGTTAAGCTCGCATACCAAGTGTAGGCTCGTTCCGTCAAGGACTTGGAAAACTTCCTCAAACGTATGGACTTATCATAGCCATAAAGCCCCACATCGTCAATGAAATATATCACATGCTCTTTAGCATACCCATTTCTGCCATTGTATTTTTGAAACTTTGGAGGTGCGTACTCTGTCGGGTAAGGTCTTGTGGCTAGCTTAGCTGAATATGGTAGCCTAAAACAAAGGACTTGTTCAGAGATGCTATCACTCTCTCATCTTGAAGCATTTTTTCAAGGGCTTCATGGGTAATGAAAGAGTTACTCCCAGTGTGGGTATTGTTTATGTATGGGGTAAGATTGGTCTTTGCTATCGTGATAGTCAAAGTAGTGATGTGAGTGATGCTTTCTAGAGGTCAACAATGTCGGTGGATCTAGGAAAACCACCGATTATAAAAAGGCGGAGGTGGTGGTACAATGCTAGCTTGTGCAATGGTTTGAGTACTACCTTGAATATTTAGTTGGGCTTAATTCCAGGAATATGTTTGTGGTTGATCACCCACAATGGAGGACGGATGAACACCCACGACGGAGGATTGCTGAACACCCACGATGGAGGTTGGCTAAACACCCATGATGGAGGATGGTTGAGAACATGTGCACAAGGGTGGTAGTGATGGTGGTGGGTGTTGCAATAAAGAAGAATTGATATATGTAGTCAGAGTATCAATGATTCTCCTCATTTTAATGTTGGAAGCTTGGAGCTCCCGAATGCCTTCAGCTTGTTCTTGCGCTTGTACGAACGGAGCAACCAGTGGTGGCTTGCGAGAGGTGTTATCCTCCTCTTGGCCGCGTTTGTCATTGGGTGATAGTCCATCTCCCTCCGTGCGTGACAGAGCTACCCTTCCTTTTCCACGTTCGGCCATGATGGTTCTCTAAGGAAAGCAAAGAAGAATAAAATAAGAACTTGGTAGAATGATAAACCACTCCCCAGTGGAGTTGCTAAATGTAGATACAAAGATGGTGAGGGTGAGTACAAGAGTATTCTAATCCCTAACAAGTAACCAGAGCAATGCCTGAGAACGCCTGAGAGAATGCGAGGAGGTGAAATGGGAACATAACACCTAATGGAGGTAACAAATGCTCTCTGTGGAAAAGGAATGGTGCTCTTTGTCTCTAGTATTTCTTGTTCAAATGAAGGAGAAAACTTCATTTTATAGATGACATGATGGGGAGCACCATAGCTAATTCCTTGGTTCGTTACGGGCTCGTCTATCCAAGCATACGACCTCAACTAATCGTGTTGAGGTGGAAAGGGGAAGATCTCACAAGCGCCAAACCATGGACACACTACATGGGCCTCGTAGAGTGGTCACGATCCAGGATGGCTTCGGAGGAATGTGCCTAGCCGATGGGGCTTAGGGCCGGCATCCACCCAAAGACTCCTCTCAAATAGAGATCTTAAGACTAAACTCCCTTCCTATTAGAAATCGAGGCGCGCAACGGAGACGGTTTATTGAAAAACTTTATTGATCGAAAAAAAATTATTGATTGAAAAAAATAAGTTCCAAAAAAATTGTTAAAACATTTTTTCTCAATGGATCCGTTATATATCTATACATAAAAAAAAGATATTCATAGAAAGTAATGATACCTCTTGAAGTCTATCAAGCGTCCCCGTTATCTTCTAATAAAATTATGAACGTAAGATTCCGCGAAGAACGAACTGTGAGATTCACACCAAGATCTTTCAAACCAATCCTTAAATGAACTAGGACGTGTGTGAACACGTAAAATAAATCAAGAATATTTTTATGTCTCTAGATGTACTCAACACATAAGATCTACAGATTTGGAGAATGACTCTTGAGACAAAACTCTAAGAGAGAATTGGAGAATTCACATAACATTGATTAACAAATTAATCACACCTAGGATTGCTTATTGAGGTCAATAGAACATTTCTATATATATATTATAGGTCAAGGCTCATTAGATTTTTAGGGTTTTATAAAATATTAAATTATTTATAAATGTGTCATTGTAGTAGGACTCACTGCTGTCGTGAACTACTGTAGTGTCATGAGGCATTACAGAAAACCCGTGCACCATTATAGTGTCGTGTGACACTACAATGTGTCACGTGCCACTGTAGTGCGATGTGGAACTACAATGTGTCATGTTAATGCCTATTTAAAAATCAGTGATTGGTATGTGACAGTCCGACATGCTACATGATATATTTTCAAAATTTATTATTTATTTTAATCATCTAAATAATTAGATATCAGTTAATTTAAAATTAACTAATTTGATCACATATATCAACTAACTTATCTGTTAGTTCAAAAATAACAGATTAGTTCATTTAAATTCAAATTATTATCTTATAATAATTTAATAATATTTAATTTCATAAATCAAGTATACTATCTCACTTATCGATTAATTCAAAAACTAATCGATATAATTAATTAATTATAATTTTCAAAAAAATACAATAATTAATTCAATTAATTATTCTCAAGTAATTATCTCATAATTACATACTTACCCCAAAAATTTAATTACTTTTGCAAGTTAATCATTTTCTTATGTCCTGAAACATTCACATCCTAGATTGTGTAGTACAGAGGTGACCTGGAGAACATGGATCCATAATTCTAAATTTCAATAAATCAGATTATTAATTAAACACTCTAATTAAATAATTTTATTTATTAATTTCAATATTACTCCATTATAAATATGGAATTGCACTATTAGTAATTACATAATATATTTACAGAGTAATTTCGTGTAGTCTATTGATATAATCAAGTCATGTAGTTTTGTCCTCCAATTATTGGTTCGTAAATTTGAGCTGGTTAAAGTTACCATTTTACCCTTCTAATTACCTCTTGAACTTTAAGTACCATTAGTTCACTAGTAAACGGTCAATTTATATTCGTATTATAAATTTGAGCTCAATAACTATTTAGTTCCAACTAACACTTAAGAGAACCAATATACGATCCGTACGAAAACTTGAATTTCAAATCTTATAAGTTCATGTTCTCATCCATCTATGTCACTGAATCTCCAAAATAAAAGTCATTGTTTTACAAATAAACCTTAACAAGTGAATCAAAAGGTCTAGTAGATATGTATATGTGTTCATGACTTATCTACATGTGATCATCTGATTGATGTGTATTAAATTTTTATGATAAATGATAAGTTAATAAAGATATTAAATCACATCAGTCATGTCCCATATAATCTAATTATATAAAGTAGATTCACTAAGATGTCTATCCACATCGGTGATCCAGATCTAGATCACATGCATTCAAAATGCTTAGCGAACCGTACTAGCAACTATTTATTAAAGATTTCATACTTTAATATGTTGCGCACTATTTTATTCATTATCTATTATCTAAATCTTGTACTAATACAAATCTAGTCTCATTAATGTATATGAAATTTTCAAATATTTATACAAATTAGTTAATAATAATTCAGAAAAAAATTATAAGAAAATATATTTTTATTAATTTCAAATTAAAATATCTTTACACCTATTTTGAGGGCACTATGCCCAACACTTCCCAAGGTGGGAAGGTAGCACACCCTTAATATTCAAAGTGACCGTATTAGAATAGGTATGTCTTTTCCAATACGGTATAGCCTCACCCCTAATCTTATCAGACCACATCCTCTCAAGCATTCTCAGGCAACCATACATTCACTCACGTCATTGTCACTTGACTTAGTGGTTTGTGAAGTAATAACATATTATAGTTGTATAACAATAATTTTATCCAAAGTGTGTTATCGTTATTTTCATGTGTTGTGGAGGTGATCCAGGCACCCCCATGGATGTGACCATGGGGGCGGCACCCCTATGACGTACCCATGGGGGCGACACCCCCATGGCGTACCAATGGGTGTGGCACCCCATGGTGTGCGTGTGGGGTGAACCCCATGGATGTGACCATAAGGGCGGCACCCCATGGTACCTACGGGGGCGGTTTCCCGTCAGAACTATGCTTCGCGGTGAGTCAACGTTGAGGTCGTCAACTCTTATGTACATGACATTCACACCCCTAAGTCAATTAACCTTCGTTAATGTGCTACTAAAATAACCATATAGCCTCATTTTCTCAAAAATAACCAAAATCCTGCCATCTTAGAAATTTGGGTGATAAGTCACCTTCGTGGGAAATTTAGGAGAAAACTCCCTTCCCCCATAGCAACCCCCTGTACCTAGATTCATGAGCAAACCCACCACATCCTTCCTCTGCAGCAGCCTCGTGCGGTGGTTTTTGTTGCAGTGGATGAGATATTTTAGCCTGTTAGACACGATGACCGATGAGGCTTTGGGGTAAGAAACTTTGGGTTTAAGTGATTCCTTGGAATTTCTTCTTTTGAAATAGAGCTTCTTTAGGATATGAATTTCTTTTGAATTTCTCATTCTTCTTTTCAACTTCTTAGGTTAAAAGAATTCGTGAAAATTTCAATGAAGAATTATAATTATCAGAAATGAACATGCCTGCAGCTGACGTAATGTAAACCAAGCGATGATCATGCCATGGACAACACCAATGACATAAGGTTCTCCAAAGAAGATCATGCCATGGACAACACCAATGACATAAGGTTCTCCAAAGAAGATCATGATATCAAGGATGAGCTAAGTGAGCAACATTGTAGTCTTGTAATCATGTGTATTCCACACTATCAATGGCACATAAATGCTCTTTGCATACGGGTCTCCTCCATTGAGCCTTGTCCATCCCACCCACCCACAGCAAACCTGCACCAGCTAACATACATAGTATATTGTTCGCGTGGAGAAAACTTCTCTAGTTCCTTGGACAGAAGGGGACCGACCAAAGATTGAAATTAGCATTAGTAAATATGAAATAATTAGTTCTCTGATTTATGAAGTTGAATGGAAAAGATGCAAGATAACTTCTACCAAGACATGTAATTGTAATGTAAGAAATGATATATTTGTCAGTTAAAATTTTAATAACGGAAATCTAATTGATAGGATGTGAGTTTCCAAACTTAAAATTTATAGGGAGTGTTAGTAGTATTTTTAAAGTTAGAGTGTGTGAGTGTCATTTAGGAAAACCGCAAGGATATCAAGTAGTGAAATTTTCTCATTTGTAATTCATTTTTAAATCTTTAGCGTTGTTCCATTTTACCATTTATTAAACTTAATTTTCACTTTTTAGTACATTGGGTGGATCATGCAATAAGCCTCTCTCGAATCTGCCTTTCTCATACGTCTTTATGAAAGCCTCTCTCCTTCCTGTACGAGTAGTGAAGAACTATAGAAAGCTGTGGCTGGTTGTTGACCAACGGAAAGCATGAGAGAAAGAAGAATTTTTTGGTTTGTGTTGACCACGCACTCTCGCGTCATGTAATGTCGTATGTATGATAGAGGTGGTATGGTGATTGACCTCAAGTCTTCTGTAATGAATGGTTATGCTAATACCTAGAAGGGATGATGACTAGCTACTCTATATATGTATCAACTCATCGAGTGACCGGCCGCTCAGTATCGCTATTGGTACCAGTTGTAAGGAGTGGACTCCCACTTTCGCTCTCCCAGCTTTCAAATTGAGGGAAAAACCGTTCTCGAAGAACCGTGACAATCCAATTGAATCTCGTTACCCTCTCGTATTTTCAGGCAGCCACTAGTTTTCCCCCAGAGGACCCAGGAAAGTCTCATTTTTTTCTTAAGAAAGATAGCGCCTCTAACACGCGAAATTTATCTTCTTGCTTCTTAATAACCCTTCGTAAATACTGTTTAATTCTGTGCCTTTTGGTATCAGAGCCAAACCTGGTGGGGATAATATTGTTCATTAATTGTTTCTACTTCTATTTTCTGCGTAATTTATACTATTTACCGCCTATTATGACTGGATATTGATAATATTGTTTGCTTATTTGCTTACATGAATAATTGCTTATATTTAATCTTACTCCCCGCCCAAGTGACTCGTTATTCTTATAATTGATTATTTCTCTGTATTATTTGTTTGCATAATCTGTGAATCTGTTTATCAGAGGCTGGCGTATCAGCTTCTATTTGGTTAGCTTCATGGACCTAGGTAAGACCTCTTAGATATGTAAATCTCGAGGGTAGGGTAGTTGTAGAGGCAAAATGGAGAAGAGTGAAGCTTAATAGGAGGTTGTGGAGGCAAAAGGGAGAAGAGTGAAGCTTAATAGGAGGTTGTAGAGGCAAAAGGGAGAAGAGTGAAGCCTAATAGGAGGTTATACAAGTCACCACAAGGGTAGTAACAAAAAATACAATATGAAATTCTCAATAATAAGAATAATTTAGTTAGTTGAGCAATGATTAGATTATTTAGGAGTAATTCTTCTAGTAGTAATAGGTCAACAATAACCTCAATACCTAGACATAATAAATGATGAACACATTGAATTAGCAGATGATCAAGTTGATCATAGCGTATGGTTCATACCTAAAATCCTCAATAAAAATATTTATAAATCAACATGGTCTGTTGTTTCTTTCAAGCATCAGCATCATGTAAAAATAATTCAAAAATATATGCTCTTGAAAAAGAGCATGAAACATGTCAATTACTTTCCTCTGATGCAATAAAACATCATATTCAAGAAGGATATAATTTCCTTCATTTTGGTTTAATCCAGATTAGAATAAAACCACTCACAAGAAGAGGCCTAAATACCTCTGTCTTATTAGCCTTGCGAGATGCAAGATTTACAAATTTTAATGATAATATTTTAGGATTAATTGAATCTTCACTTTGTAATGGTCCAATTCATTTGTATTGTTTTCATGATCTGTCTGTTAGTTTAGCAGATCCCCATATTTTAAATCATTAACTTTAAATATTCAAACTAGTGGTTACCAAGTCCTAGAAGGCGCCCAACCTCTAGCTTTAATCTTTAGAATTCATTACAAAGTAACCAAAACAAATATGAACTTCCAAGCCATCAATAGGAGTCCAAAGAATCAAACCTTATTGATACAATCTAGTCAAAGTAATGCCAATATTAGAGTTCCTTAAACGATTAGGTGGTTTGATATTAATTTATCAACAAATTAGCTTTTAACTAATGAAAGTCAACCTACCCAAATTCAAAGACCAATTGAAGATGTATATTACATCCAGCAATACATGGATGGTACTGTAAAAATAAATTTTGAATCATCTTCTAGTCTACAAATTAGGGAGTATAGCGAGTCTAGTACCCCTAGAAATTCCTTTTCTGGATCATCCATTGGTAATGATCAAAATCTTAGGATTCAACATTTAGAACAAGAATTACAAATTAAAAATTTAAAACTTAAAGGCATAACCACAAGTTCTCAAGTAAGTCAACTAGTTTTTGATAATAAGTCTGATCAATCTGATGAAACTGAAGCACCCACTGGATCAGATTTCCAAGGAAACCTTCATTCTGTCAATCCTCAATTCGTAGTTCTGAATATATGAACCTTGAGTCAAGAATATGAACCAGATTGGGAAGTTCTAACCGAACACAATAATGACCCAGACAATCTAGATAGACGTAATATATTCAGAGATTTATATGATATGGATCAAAGAAAAGTCATACTTATTGAATGGAAGACATTCATGTAAGAATTTAGAATTGATATATTTTTCCTGGATTATGTTGAAGATATTTACGAAAGAAATATCAAAGAAATTTTAAAGTATAAATGGGTTAAGGAAGACTCTAGTGTAGTATCTACTAGTCATCCTTCTCATGAGAAAATCATGATTAATCATAAAAATTCCTTAATCACTACTTCTCCTTTCAAAATTGCAAAGCAAGAAAAACCAAACAAAAAAAGTAGTTGAACAACTCAACTATACTAACCAGAGTCTAATTACAATAGGTAAACAATTAGACAAAATTGAAACAAATGTTGATATTCTCAATGAACCTAGGCCTAGTGAAACCCTGAAAGAAAAACCTTTAACAAATCTTTCAGATAAAACCACTTTAAAAATTATTCCAATTAATAAAAAATTGATAAAATGATTCAGGAATTAAAGAATAAATCCACTGAGTCATCTTCATCTATTAAGGTAGTTAATCAAGGCAGTAGTTCAGATTCTAAGTCTGAAAAAATTGATGAAATATTTCAAGAATTGAAAGTAATTAACCAAGATGATATTACTGATTCAGATAGTCATAGGTCAGAATCAACTTACGAATCATCCACAATAGGTGAATTTTCAAATATTAATAATATTAAAAAAAAATTTAAAGATTCAGAAATTAATAAATTAGAAAGAAAATGGCATAAGAAACCCATGCCTCCTGATTTTCAAATTACTGAATCTTCTCTTGTTAATCAATTTTCTGTTTCTGTAGAAAAATTATATGAATGAAATATTGATGGTCTTTCTGAACAGGAAGTCTCCAATAGATTACAAAACATGGCAATGGTAGCTAACAGCTACATTACCTCTTACAATTTACTTCATGAAGAAGTAATAAATCTTCTAGTCACAGGATTCACAGGAATACTCCATTCCTGGTGGGAAAAACATCCCACACAAGAATCCAAGATTACCATTATTTCAGCACTTAAGATTGATGCTGAAGGAAATCCAATTATTGGAGAAAATCAAGAAACAATACATGATGGTATAAATACACTCCTTTATACAATAATTGAACACTTCATTGGTACGCCAAGTAATATTACTTCGCGTATTCATGATCAATTAACAAAATTTAGGTGTCCAACATTAAGTGATTTTAATTGGTATAAGAATATATTCTTATCCAGAGTAATGTCCAAAGATGATAGTAATAAATCATTTTGGAAAGAAAAATTTATTAATGGATTACCCAATCTCTTTGCCCATAAAATAAGGACAGTCCTTAGTAATGACCTAGGAAATATAGACTATGATACTTCCCCAAAATTGAATAAGGAGGTATCTTGTTACAAAAGATTTCCCCATCACCTGAACAAATTGTTAGGTTTACATCTGGGACATGGTCTCAATCACAAGTTAATCACAGTACAATTAAGAAGGAAATTTTATCTGTTGTACTATGTATACAGAAATTCTAAGATGACTTGTTAAATCATAAATTTTTGTTAAAAATTGATTGTAAATCTGCTAAACATGTTCTAGAAAAGGATGTTAAAAATATAGTCTCCAAACAGATCTTTGCTAGATGACAGTCTATACTTAGTATTTTTATTTCGATTTTGAATTTTTCAAATGAATTAATAATTCAGTTCCTGACTTCCTAACTTGTGAATTCTTGGAGGGGCAACAAAAAGATGGGGTCTAGGTCCCAAGTCTCAGGGAAATTGACTAAAGGAGAATCCTCCACACAACAATTGGCCCTTAAAACCCAAATCAAATAGGAGTCTTCTACTCCAAGAAATACCCAATTAACAGTTCTTGGGTCTACCAGGCCTAATTACCAATATGCTTTGGTCAATCAATTTGATCCGTTTGCACTCTCTAAACTATTTGACCCACAATTGGTCATCAACCAACCGCTCATCAATTATAGAAAGCCTTCTCCTTATCATAGGAAACCCCCAGTAAAAATCTCTTTTATATTGAACACCCATTTGCCCATTTTAAAAATTCAATAGAAATAGCGAAGGCCCATTACCTTCATGATTCTCATTTCGTCCCTGGACACAAGGACAAAACCCTTAGTTTTTACAGAAATATTCTCCTAGAAACAAAATCTATAAATATCAAATCCATAAACAGTGCAGAGGGAAAAATCCTCTATCATTTCTTCTATATCCTCAAAATAATAACTTTGGAGAAATGAAAAATCCATCCCTCAGTTAAAACCCCTTTAACAGTTAAAACCCCTTTTAAATAAAAAATAATATAATTATTTTGACTATATTGATGCATGAGAAACAATTTTCTTGCATCAAAATAGTGAATTTTCCCATTCTTGATTTTTAAATTGACAAAAATTTCAAAGTCAATTTACCAAAATGATTTTCAAAATGGTGGTCGATCTATGGCCTTGTCTTTGAAATATTTCCAATCGAATTACAACAGAATTTCAGCTTATTTTTAAAATTATTTAAACCCTCAACAGTTGAGGCCTTTTTTCCCCTAATAATTTATTTTGTCAATAAATATAAAATTCCATGGATTTTGAAGTGGCAATACATCATTGAAGGGGAATTTCTCACCAAACAATACTATGTAAAATAAAGGACAAATTCAGAACATTAAAGATATTCGCTTCCATAAATGAAGAATTAGCAAAATCTCACCCCCAGTTAAAGTCTCTCAAGCCTCCAGTGGCCTCCTTAAAAATTAAGGAAGCAGATAACCAAGCTCCTCAAATTAACCAATCATCAAATTCTTCCAAAAGTTCAAAGTCTACTACAAGACCTTCTTCAAAAGGAAAAATCATGTCTAAAAAATCAAAAGAAAAACAAGAGTTAATACAAAAAATGCTCATTCTTCTTGAAAATAATACAAGCTCTGACTCTGAATCCTCAGTAGAGTCAAGTCACCCAGTAAAGAATAAAAAGAGTCAATCGTCTAAATCTCTCTCTCAGCAATTAAAGAGAAAAATCTCATGTCCGTTCTCTTCCCTGATGGGCCAATGATCCCTTCTAGGATTCACAAGACCCTTTGATGATGTAGACCTCAGTGAAGATGAATAGAAAAAACTAAATACATCCTTCGCAAAATGCCAATAAAATAATTTTGAAGAAATCACGATAACACCAAGAGCACAATGCAGTGATCATCATACTCTTCAAAACAAACAAAGAACAAGTGACCTCTAGTCCAGGATAACAATTATCAAGGAGCAGTGACAAATACTCCACCAACAATCTCAACAAATCATGACAACCACAAAGGATTTCACCTACCAAGATTCTTTGTAATTTTTCATTTTGTAATCATTGTACTATTTACGCTTTTATTAGTCAAAAGTAGACAAAAGTGTGCGTGTAAAATGTTTTTATTTTTGTAGAATAAAATAGTTCAGGTAAGTGATGGGTTCCCGGTGAACTTCACTTTCCTTAGCTATAAATAGGTAGTCTCTCCCAATTGTGAATCAGCATTCGTTTTACAACTATTACTATTTGAGAGCTAAAATCTGTTTTGTGAAACAAAACTTTCTTCTTCTACTCCTCTTTTGTAAATCTTTTCTTCTTTTTTTCAACATAAATTAGTGGGCGGGAGCACTAATTTATTGTTGCCAATAAACTCTGTTTGTGTAAGTTTTTAATCTTACATCCTAATACAGTTTTTGTAATTACTGTTTGTTAATATAGTTTTTACTGTTTATCTTCTTGTTTCTTAATACCCCCTCCTAAATATTGTTTCATTCTGCGCGTTTTGGTATCAGAGTCAAACCTGGTAGGGATAATACTATTCATTAATTGTTTCTACTTTTAAATTAATATGCATTCGGGTACCATTGGCAGAATACAAAGACTCTTTCGTCTTCTTGAAGTACTTCGGAGGAACTAGTTCTTCTTGCATACAATTCAAATCTGCTCTTGAATCTACAAAAGTCATTGTTGTGAAATCAAAATCTTGAATGATTATTTGATATATATATATATANTATATATATACATATTTAAAATAATATTTTCTCAATGGCATGTGATTATTGATATACATGTTATGTTTTAGATTATATAATATATAATGGTTAACAAAATTCTTGCTTGATGAAAAATAAAAATAAATTTCCAGTCTAAATCGTTTACGCATCTACCGTGGAACACATCAAATATTAAGTTACTTCCCTTCCTCATAACATACATTTTACATATTTCTTTCGTTTCAACAGATTGAATTAAGTTGATTTGAGTCATACTAAATTTTTAAGATGCTTAAATACAACTCATTTATAATTTTATTAATATAATGAATTGCATAAAGCAATGTAGCAAGAAATTATAATTGCCTAACAAAGTATAAATAATACATGTATGAAAATTATTTCCAAAACCCCGTCCTTCCCGACACCCATCTAACCCCCCCCCCCCCCCCCNCCCCCCCCCCCCCCCGTCTCATCCCGTAACTGAACCCCCATCTCCGCCGTTCTCAGCTCTTGGCCTTCTCCGCGACTCAGCCCGCCGTCCTCCGTTCTCAGCGACTCACCCTCCTCCGCGTCTCGGCCTCCTCCGCGATTCCTCCCTCTCTCTCATGCTCGGCAGTTTTTCGAAGGTATATTTGGGGGTTTTTGTTTCTAAATTATATAAGCAATAACCATGCGTGATGCGTCTCGACCAAAAACCCCAGAGTAAAAATGCAGAAAAGCTACCGCTGTGCTGCAGCAAACTTCTTATCCAAATTATGTCTGCATTACTTATTATAGTGTTTAAGTTCTTCGCACTACATAAACATATAAATAATATTATTTTTAAAAAAACTTTCTTCAAAGTTCGGTGGCCATGGATTTTAGGAACACAATTTATATTTTGGTTGGAAGTTGGCTTTAGGCATTTCCGATCAAGAAACAGAGCATATTGAACACCCTTGTTCTTATTTCCATTATATTTCAACAAAAAAAATATACACTATACAAGGATCATACCCATTCCTAGAATTGCCTTGCTGGCCACAGTAGGCTAAATTCAATCTTATTATCTTTAATTGATGTAGAACAGACATTTTTTTTTTTTTGGGAAATGCTCTTGAAAATATTAGCTTTGAGAACTTTGATTGTAAGTATTTTCTAGCTCTTTGTATTATATAATTTTAGATGACTTTGTATCATTTACTTATTTCTGCAATATATTGAATCATCGTTAACATATAACTATCTTTTACGAATAAATTATCAAGATTTGATAGCATTTTATGATCTTCAATCTTATGAACTAATTCACAAGACCCCTCCACAGATTCTAGATAGGATGACAATCTGGATATGGTCTTTTTTTTCTTCTTTAGATGTTTTTTTTTATTATTTGAGGCGCAAATGGTCATTTTGGTAAAACAAGGCCATGCATTATGTTACGAACAAGTTCAAAGTATCTGAAACTCTTATTTAAAAAATAACATGAGAGGTCATATACTTTAACAATTTAGATCATTGGTTCAATTTTCACATAGATCAATGAAAAAAGATGATAATTTTTATTGAGTTATTAAAATTATGTCGAGCTATTCTCACGTGGTTGAAAAGTCTAATAGGAGGAACAAAAATTGTTATTTGCTTGAATCCTGTTTTGTTTTATTTTTTTTTGTTACTTTTGTTGTTGTGGGCTTCAAGGAGGAAGACTAAAGTGTGTTGTTCCTGGATATTGTATTTTAAATTTTTAAGTAAAAGTATTGGCTTACTCCTGTGGAAAAATTCTGTTATTTTTATAATTTAAATCTATAAAAGAAATATTTCTTTCATTTATACCAGAACCTTATTGAGCAAAATTAACCACTACAATTATTAGATTCTAAACAAATTATATTCTCTTAAGACTATGATTAATAAATTTTTAACACTCCTATATTTGGAGGGGCCAAACACGATTTGGCCCGAAGCTCACATAGCCTAAACAAAACTCATGATGGCCAAACACTCCTAATGAGTGACCCAAAGAGTCACTCACCCAGAAGAATGAGCCACAAACTTGTTTAAGATGCTTCGTCAAAGATGGCCTAAGATGGCTTCACTATAAAGATGGTCTGAACCATGTCACCTACCTGATTGAACATAATAAGACCCAGCTTGAGAATGGCATTGTAAAATAAGGATACGCTAGAGTTTAACAATATATTAGAATATGTCAATCTACACAGAGAACAGACGACTACTAGTCCTCGAGCTTGCTACGGATCAAGACTAAGATGACTATTACATCGCCAACATCATTACCGACCTTGGTAAAAAATATATCATCTGATTTGATTGTCAGAGTGTATAAGATCGGACACCACAATAATATTAAGTTATCACTTCTACGCTTTTCTTGTAATTTTACAGTTCTTTGAAGAATCACTAAACGATGTTTTGCATCTACACTATACATACTTTACTGTTTTGTGGAAAGAATGGATGGATTTTAAGAGTTTATTAGAGTTTTTTCTTTTCCTTTTATATCTTTAAATCTTGAAGTAGAAGGAGACGAGAATAATCAGAGGAGAAAAAGAAAATACTGTGAAAAGGAAAGTGGTTTCCATTACGCGGGAATCACCTCTCAAACTGAGAGGTGATGTTGTGGGGTTCAATAATCTATTGGAGGATTCAACAAATGTGTTAGGAGGGTTGAACAAAAATATTTGGAGTTTAACAAATGTGTTGGAGATTAAAAAATTATGGGGGTCAACAATTATTTTGGAGTTCAACAAATGTGTTTAGTATTTCATAAATGGGGTTCAACAAATGTATCCAGAGAATTCAATAAATGTGTATGCAGATTCAATAAAAACTCATTGTATCATGTCGGAAAAAAGGTTCCCGACATGGTATCATGACCCTAAAACTTATTATAGCACACTTAAAAGTTTGAACACATTTTAAATAAAAGAGTCAGTTGTCAACTAACTGATAAAGTTAACTGAACAAAAAATGATAGTTACTTTAACTAACAACAAGCGTTTGATTTAGTTGTAAGATTTTAACTTCATTTCTCTAATACATCTCTACTGCAGGTTTGAATTTTCATATAACTTCTTCATATGACCTAAACTTACTTTTAGTTTTTATCGTACACGATAAGCCTGAGTTTTAGCCCGACACATATGTAGTAGGATGCATTATTATAGGTGACCTAAGACGATACATCTTTATGGATTTAAGCCTTTTGGAGTAACCTATCTCTAAATACATTTCTTGTAAAAAAAAGCTAGTTGCATTAATTAACTAATTATAATAATTGATACTCATCAATTATAGACTAGGGAGAAGAAGAAAGAGCGGGAAGATGGAAAAAAATGTTGATTTATTTGTATGTTAAAAGACTTCAAAACTATGATTGTAATTACAAAAAAAAAAATTAAAGTGCAGGGACCACACTTGTTCAAAAGAAATTGTATAAAGAGTACGATTGCAAATAAAAAGAAAAACAATGTATTAAGTGTAAGCTTTTTCGTCCAATTTAATCTTAAAAAAACCTGGTTTATTAGTCGTATGAACACTTTAAAATAAAAAGAAAAACAAAGTATTTTCAGAAGAAAACAATTATTATCCAAAAACGTATTGATAGTATTATTCTAGGAGTATTTTAGTATAAAATTTCTAAAAATTTGCTTAAAAGGATATTTTTTAAATAGTTAAGATTAAATCATGCATTTGTTAAATTCATTTTAGTAAATTTTGTTTTAAAAATGGAAAGACAAAAAAGAATATTCTACAAAAAGTGGTAAACTTTTTTTTATTTAATGTATTTAGAACATGAGAAGGGTGGTTTGTAATGAGCTTCTAAAAGTATGTAACTAAGGATATTATCTACATGCTACCTAGTTCATGCTTAGTCACACTCTGTTTTATACTTTGTGGGATTATAACAATGTGATTTGGTAAGATAAATATATGTGGTTTGGTAGTTTTGAGGAGCATAACAATGACACGAAAAGGACGGACAAGAAATCCCAAAAGAAAGTGCACTTTCAAGTATAAAAAAATCACACATGAACACCAATTGAGGTAGAAAACTTTTTTTTTTAATAACATAAGTCTTCGGGTGTAATTTTTTACTAATATTAGGATGCATATGACGTCAGTTAGGAGTTTTTCGTCAGTGTACTACATATAAATCATTGAATAAATTTTCAAACTAATGATCACGATATAACATAACTCTTTATTCGAACCTAATACTTGGAGATGGAGAAATGAGCAAAACCTCAAACCCGCGGTAACCATTTATGCTACACCTCGTGGCTAAAGAAAATTTTGACCGTGTACAATCAAGTTTTAAACAAGATATACCAAAAGTATTTAATCACTCAAACAATCATACTCCTTGTTTATTTTAGTATATTTTCTGGAAATCACTTTTAAAGAAAGAGGAAGTGTCGTCTATCTCAAATTATCTATCTTAGGTGAAAATCTCAATACTATTTGAATACGTTTTTATTTTTTATGTGATTGGTTTGTTAATGTAAATCTCACATGAATATATTATACTCATGCAAAAGAGTAATTCATTTGAATCATTTATGGAGGGAATATGTTTTTCCTATCTTTGCTTAACAACGCACATAAGTTTTAAACTCAAATTACATGGACTATGTTGAATCACGCCCTCACAATTATTTATTTTACTTTGTCTTTGCACTCTGCTTTCGTATTTTAGTTTCATAATCCGCAGAAAATCCTTTAGTTTTGAAGTCTTTTAATTAAAAAATATATATTTTAACCATAATCTTATAAACCCATTTGATTTTGTATGAATCAGTGATTTTATACTGAAGGTTGAGAGGCTAGCAGTTAGACAATTATATACTTACTAGACCGGACCTAATCTATGTGACACATTAATTTTAGCACAAGAGGAACTCTTTCAAAGATGAAAAAATGGGCAAAATAAGGTAACAGTTGCAATGGAGTGAATAGAAACGTTAAAACTAATAGATTTTAGGACAAATTCCTCTGATCCCAATGTAGTTTATGTAAATAACATAGACACTCTTCTTATTTAAAAAATGACATAGATCTCCCTCTATGTTAGGTTTCACAAATAAAAAACCTAAGAATTGTTAAATTTCAAACGAAAATCGTTTAAATAATACGTAATAAAAAAAATTACCCTTTGTTGTACTTCTAAATTTGAATCCGTTAAAACTAATTTCTTTTAATATTCAAACTATAATTCACTTACATCTGAGAAAATTCAAGTCCCTCTATAATGCGTTAAGATTTTTAACATGATATATTTATATATCATTTTTGAAGCTAAACAAAAATGAACACATCTGTACATTACTACTAGACTTTGTCTCATCGCCAAATAATTTTCCATTAAAATAATGTCTACTCACTCACTGGCACCACAAACTAATTTACTTTCTGAAAAAAAAATGTTTTAACAAATCAAATTCCTTGAGTATCAAACCAAGTTGGCAACTAAGAAAGCATTGCATGGCTCTAAAAAGTCCAGCCTAGCCTAGTAAGCCACTGGAATCTTAAGGACCATTCTACTTTTCCTCTTTCAAACACACTCCATTTTGTTATGTGCTTTGAAAATTCTACATTATTAATGAAAACTATATAAGCACAAATATCCAATCTTAAACTTAGATCCATATATATTATATCATCAATTTCAATTATAAAGCCAACAAATGTCTGTAATTGTTGTTAACTAAAGCAAAGTTTAGGTGGAAATTTGAGAGAATTTTTTAGTTTTGGAAAGTGCAAAACATGCTACAGTTCTGTTCGTTCATCAAAACATCGAACAAAAGACCGATTTTATACCGAACATAACGGAGATGATACATATTTTGAGTTGTATTTAATTTCAAATTATAAGGACTAAATTATACCGTAAAAATTTACATCTCTGCTTGTGCAAGGAAGAAGTAATCAATTGCCATGTTTTTCTCTGACTCTGATCAATAAGAAAAATAGAGTCTATTCCAATATGTAAGAGTGTTATTTGTTAACATGGTTTAAACATCTACAGCATCAACTGGAAGTGAAGTTGCCCTGTGAAGAGAATGTGGTACCAGATTATTTCCTGTATAGAAACTCTTTGCCGTTATCCCGTGCTCGGGATTACACGTTACTATCTCGTGGTTACGGAGGATTTGATTTTCCAAACCTCCATCTTGACCGTACCCATCTCTACCTCGGTATGAAAACACGGGAACTTCACTGCCATTGCCATTCTCTCTATGATAAAAATGTTTAAGCTTGACTCCTAATTGTTGGTCCTTAAGCTCTCTCAACTGTATTTCATACTTAGCTTTGAGCCATCTTAGTTCTTGACGGATTTCATTCTCGTAATCGTCAGATATAGGAAACGATACCGAAGGGTTGGATGATGGAGAGTTTCTCACATCACATTCCGTACCTTCATACTCAGAATATGAATGCAACGGCTCTGACATTTCATCTCTCTGAGCCCAGATATCCGTACAAGGAATGCCATCGTCTTGCCTTGACGTTTTACGTGAGGTTTCTTTGGTACATTGTTCAGAACCCTGAACTTGATATGTTATCTCTTCGAAACGACCGTGGACAGCTGCGCATCCGTCCTTAGAGCATTGAAGAACATGGAGATTCTTGGAAGCGTCATTATTAAATGAGACAGAGTCTAGTAGTGAGCTACTTGAAGCACAATGGTCACATAAACTAGGACCACCAGTGCAATCTTGAGTTTGCTCTATATTTAGTCCACTCTTCCAATCCGGCAGCAGCGCCGATATTTCCTTATCGATCATATCAGCTATTTTGGTAACGTCTTGATCGGTAAGGTCGAGCTCAGCAACCATTTCTTTCGAGACGCTCAATGCAGTGTCGGTTTCTAAATCAAAGGGGAAGTAGATGTTACGAATACGACCTGCACGAAGGAATGCTAATTATCATTAGTCCTGTTTTATCTGGTAATTCATGTTTTTTTAGAAATCAAACTTCTAACTCATTTTGTCCTGTGAAAAGACAATTTTATCATTAGCCTTAAAGTAGCTTGAATAGTTCTAAAAAGTTCTACTTGAGGCCTTCAATATAGGAAACTGGATCATCTCCGGTTAGAATTCAAAATTTTACAAAAAGTTAGGGCCATTTACTGTGATAAATCAATTTCAGGTCTATATTTCCAAACTTCATCAGAGAAAAGAGAGAAACACAGTAGATCTAAATATGAATTTTAGTTCAAAATCTGACCTTTATCAGCAATTCTGAGCCTAAAAAAGATGCCATCATCTTCTCTTCTTCTCCCTTTGATTGTAATATCAACATCTTCTAAATGCTCCTCATCCTCTTGACAGGAGAAAAGATCTATCTCACTTGTTCCAATCCCAACTGGGTTACCCGTATCGTTCGCGGATCCATATCCGAGATAATCGGAATAGCCATTGTACAAAGGGATGTTACCACTATGATTAATTCCATAGATAGGTTGTCTGAAGAGAGGACCTCCTTCATCAAAATCAAAATCTGACATGTAGTTTGTGGACCTTGAAAAGGATTCATAATCATCAGTTTGTAGGAAAGGGTCTTTCAGGAGTTCTATAGCAGGAAGCCTATTAGAGGCTGTCGCCAAGCATTTCTCGACAAACTGTCGAACCTCAGGATCTTTTACTTTATAAAGCGCTTCCGGCTTCTTCCCCTAACAAAATAAAATACGACGAATATCTCAAAATACATTCATGGAAAATATATAAACAGATATGAAAAGGTAGAAACTTTCGTACCGAGATGACTTTTTTGTAGATTTGAGCAGGATGATTGCATTCACTGTAGGGATATTCAAAGGTAACCATCTCTAAGATGCACATACCAAAAGAATATATGTCAACTAATTCATTATATTCCTCTTCATATACTTCTGGAGCCATGAACTCTGGTGTTCCTGAGAAAGTGTTAAGTGTTTAAAAACAAGTAGAACTTATACAAAGTAGGAAAACTCTTAAGCTTTTGGGATTATTGGTAATTTAACAGATAGGATAGGTTGGTTGGACTTACCGACACAGCGAGCGGCATGAGATTTAGGAAGAATGGCAGCAAGGCCAAGATCACCAATCTTGACTTCACCTTGGTTACCATTTACAAAAATGTTATCACATTTAAGGTCTCTATGAATCACTGGTGGCTCATGGCTATGTAGATATAATAGCCCCTTCAATATCTGCCTACACCAATGCTTCACAGCTCTGATGTTTACTCTCTTATGTTTCAGCCTATACCTGCCACATACATATTAAAACCATTTATTTCCTCAATCCTATTACCAATCAGAACCTGTAAGACACACTGACCCAAGCAGTAGGTCTCACGGTTTTGTCCTCTTGAGCTCAACCCAAAATAAAGACACCTTGAATTTGGTGAATTTGATTTACGTTTTATTTGGAAAGGAAAACAAAAGGAAACTTACTGCCTAAGAGTACCGGAGGTGAACATTTCTGTGACGAAGTTGATGTTCCTATTAGAAGTATCAACCCAAGAAGTGTAGAACTTCATTATGTTTCTGTGTTTTAAGGTCTTCAGAAGATGAATTTCACTGTACAATCTCTCAAGATCTTCTGGGCTTTGCAAGAAATCATAGAGCTTTACTTGATTCCATGCCACTTCTATTCCTTCATACTCATCAAACGCTCTATATCTGCAAAACCCCATTAAGATAGATGATCAGAAATGCCCAGAAAAGATTTTAGTTTAATTTTGGACAGAGAGAAAGTGAGCAGATAATGTTGGGGGGAAGAAAACAATACCAATTTCAAGCGATAATAAATCTGTCTATAAAGTTCTTAAATTTGGTGAATTTTGGGTAGAAAATGTTGAAGAAACAAGAGAGTCATACACTGTCTTTGAAGCTCGTCTGCCGAGAAAAAAACACTGTTTAATTTTGGTGAATTTCGGACATAAAATGCAGAAAATATAGAGGGGGGGATCAGGAAAAAAAGAGGATTTAGAAAGTTCTTAAATTTAGTGAAATTTGGGCAGAAAAGGCAGAAAATGTGGGGAAAAAACAAGAGAGATTTATACATTGTATTTGAACTCTTTTCCCAATAAAAATTCACAGTTTATTTGGTGAATTTTAACAGAAAAAGCAGCAAATGTAGGGGGCAAGACAAAAAAAATACCCATGTAGAAAAAAACAATAAAAACGACCTACAAATTTCTTAAAATAAATGAATTTTGGGGAGAAAAAAACAGAGAGAGAGTTCATACACTGTCTTTGAAGCTCCTTTGCCGAGAATTTCATTGTACTGCAGAGAAATAAAAAAGGGAACCCAAACTGAGAAATCAAATCGAATCTATATAAGTTTACAAAGCAGTAGAAGATATGGTAATGGGTACAAGCGATATAAAAAAGTAAGAACAAAAATTAAAGGAGAAATTAGAGAAAATATACTCTTCCGTATCTTCCTGTAGGATCAACTTCAACATATTCAGAAGAATCAGATTCAGAGTTTACTGTAACACCGTTCATTCCTTGTTCTTTGTTCTTAACTCTTCTCTTTGTTAAGATTTTCTCTCTCTAAAATGCTTGTTTTTTTCTTCTTCAGAGAGAAAGAAGAGGCATTTTGTTCATCAATTATCAGCAGAGAAAAATATAAACAAAATTATCTGTTTTGTGAAGGGGAGGGAGGGGGGGGGGGGGGGGGGGNGGGGGGGGGGGGGGGGGGGGGTAGAGCATAGGAGATTTCATCAAGAGGACAAGGATTGATAGCCAACTACTCCTGTATAGGAGTAGTGAGATTTTTCCTCTAATGTAATGGTATTAAATGTATGATAGTACAATTTAAAAAACAAAATGCATGATGATACATAATTTTTATGTTTTTTTATCCATGTTAATTTAAGAATAATGTATATTCATTTAAGATTATTATATTTAATATACATACTCGGAGTTTAGAACAAAATTGTGTAAATAATTAGAACTCTTCTTTCTTTGTGGTTTCCCTCATTGGAGAGGGAGGTTCAGTGAGGTTTCTTTTAATTTTATGCATTCAATTTTTTTCTTAATCTGTCATTGTCCCCTAAATATTAAATTAATAACAAAAATAATTATAATAAACTAAATTAATAATATTCTAAATAATATTAAATGTATAAAATGTAATTTTATACATTTTAAAAGTGTAATATAATAAACTAAATATTAAATTGATAACAAAAATAATTATATCTGTGGTTTTAAATTCATAATTTCAACATATTATTTCTAATGTTATTAAATAAATAGAAAATAATAATATTATTGTTACTAAATTAGTACTTTTGATCATATTAGTATATTATTTTTCATACTGTTAATTTATGATTTTAATTAATACTAAAATTGGTTATGTTTTTTGGTATTAAAATTAAAAGCATTATAATTTCCATCCCTAAATTACCCTTCAGGCTAGAGAGAGAGAGAGAGGGAGGGGGCAAAGATTTAACAAAGGAGTCACAAACAACTAAGAAGAACTGAAACCTCACCAGACAAAACCTGACAAAAGAGCCTGTCTTTTTCAATTTTCCCTGTTTCTTTCTATTATCTAACTCATCACGAGCTGTAAAACAAACAAATCAAACTCTCTCTCTCTCTAAACAACTTCCAAGACATGGACCAAGTGTGTTTTAATAATGTTTTTCTAATTGCTATTTTATGTGGTTTCCTAGCACTAGTTTAAATGTGGACTTCTCATTTTAGGAAAGAATCTTCCTTCTTTTTTACATCACACAAAATCAAGCCTCAGTATTCATATTCCATATCAGACATCACTTGCCTCTTAGTCTTTGTTTTTTTTATATTATGATCTACTATGCTTACATATATCTCGATTATTTCCAACACGAGTCAATGTAAGTCGTGTCTAGGCAAGTTATGCATATCTCCAATAATCTCACCTTACTTATACATCAAGTCTTCAGATTTTTTTCTCGCATGAAAACTCTATTGAATTAACAATTTTATAATCAAACCACATTGAAATTTCACAATTTTATAATCGAATAAAATCGAATAATAAATTAAAATACTAAAAATTAAAATTCATCAATTTTATAATCAAATTAAACTAAAACTTATCAATTTCACAAATGAATAGCATTAAAATTTATCAATTTTATAATCAAATGGAACTGAAATTCATCAATATCACTCATACCAGCCTCATCTAACTTACAATAAATATGGGCGGATATAAATATTAAAAAGAGTCTGCGGATATGGGAAGGATAAATCTAACTTGCATTAACCTGCTAATTGACATCTCTAGCCATGCAAGAAGATCTTTGAGCTCGTCTCTGAGATTCTCATTGCTTTCTCTTCTTTTCATTTCGAAAGGTAAATTAACTGTACAAAATGATTCTATAGAAACTTTTTTTCACCTATTTTTTAAATATCTAATTTAACTGTTTTGTTTTTTTTTAAATAAAATAAATAAATAAATAATTTATTTTCATCGCAAATTTGATAATTTTGACGTTTCTACACATCTACCTGCACGTGTTTCTATTTTCGTCGAATTTCAATCTCCAATCGTTTTATGGTTTGTCAAAATTGGTTAGATATAATAATAGAAGTTTTAAGTTTAAGAAATGCTAAGCACAATCACAAGTATGAATAAATTATTAATTATTTATTTATTTGAGTCCACTTATAAGATTCAACAAATGGATTTGTTTAGATTTTAAATTAATTTGTTGACACATTTATAGCAATAGCATCATAATAATTTAACCTTACATAATATATTATTAAAATAAAATAATTAACAATTCTGCAAAATTTAAAATAAGATATGTTAGAAAATATAATAAAAAATAAAAATTCAGAACATTTCACCACAAAAAAATAAATATACTAAGGGTCATGGATGTTAAACAAATAGATTTGATCTTGTTTACGTGTCATACAGTATTATACCAACTCTTATTTTCATGCAAACATGATATATATATACACACCATAGAGTGTACGGACATATTCGTACAAAATGTTACACAAACATAAGCTGTCCACGTGACAGGACCTCAATGAGGCATTAATTAACTCGTTTTAAATCTTATCAACCACTCCCATTGATCCAAATCATCAATAGATGCCTGACCCTGCAAACGAGATAGGTTACCACTCTTCTTATATAAATGACCTAAAAAAAATTTAATCAAATGCGTACTCAAAATTTCAATGTTGTTTTAAACAAGTTTTTAAATTTATACTAAATTACTTTTTGAATACTAATTAAATTATACGTGCAGTGTACGTAGGGGCGAGGCCACCT
This sequence comes from Datisca glomerata, assembly GCA_003255025.1. Taxonomy (NCBI): domain Eukaryota; kingdom Viridiplantae; phylum Streptophyta; class Magnoliopsida; order Cucurbitales; family Datiscaceae; genus Datisca; species Datisca glomerata. Next base: position 422,830 of record QANY01013145.1, on the reverse strand, counting down.
ATCTATATATATAAATGTAATGATCTATATAAAACGTGTAAAATTACCTATAAATCTACTATTTGCCCCCAATAATTTATAAAATTATAATTATTCTTTTATTGATTGATTAAAGTTTTCTAATATATATCTCAACGATGAAATAACTTAATATGTTCTCATGTCTAAAAATAAATTTTAAATTAAAAATAATAAAAAATAAAAAGTTTGCTCATGAGATACATCATTTGGAGAAAGAAGGAAATAAGAAAAAAAAGATTAATGATACACCATTAATAGACTCAGAGAGAAATTTTAAAATTATAAATTAAGGAGTGGACAAAATGATATAAAATTATTATCCTTCTCATCCCACTTTTATATATATTAGTATAAAAGTACGTGTTTCACACGTGTCAAACCAGCTTAAATATACGTAGCATTTAAAATTAATATTATTGCTAAAATAAATAAATTATTCAAAAATTTATAAGAAATCTAAACAAGAAATAATGTAGTAATAAATACATTAGCTTGTTTATAATGTTGAAAATATATTATATAGCACTTCTCTTTGAAAAACATTGAAAATGATTTTATTTGATCAATTTAACATATTTTCAATAAGTAATTATCATAATATGGAATATCTTCTCTTATTAATGCATTTCTCTAACTCTTTTTGTATGAATTTCATGATAATATAGATATGTTAATTTAGAAATACTTACGAACATATTATTATTGACTTAAAAATAAATATTTGTTGTATAAAATATCTTTCATATGTATGGATATTCATGTATCTAATTACGTAATACTATAAAAATATTTCATTTTACTAACTATTAATAAATAAATTATTATGGAAAAATAAACTTTCAGTAAGAAATTAAATGAGAAAATGTGAAATACCTAATTTGTACTCTATTTTAAGAAACTTTAAAGGGTAAAAAAGAGAATCAAAAGTTTCTCTCTTTTAAGCTCATTTTAATATAGTATAGATATGGGTCAATTATGAATATACTAGTTATGTAGAAGGTGTGTTACACGTGATATAATATTTTAATATGTATAACATTTTATTGTGTTGCATAGTTTAATATGAAAGTATTAAGTTGATGACATGTTTCCAAAATTTGATTGATCTTTTCTTACATTAAAATATGTACAGATGAGAACAAAAAGAAAATATTTTCTTTTACAACAAAAAAAATACAAAATAAAAAAGGAGAAAAATATTGATTATTAATTAATCAAAATTAAATAATTGATATATTAGTACCAATAAGTAATATATTTTTATTAAATTTTATTAAGTGAACTGCTTTGATGTATGTATAAGTATTTAATTAGAATTTCAAAAATAAAATTTTGAATTTAAATATAATATATAAATAATGAAAAGTTAATATATAATAAATTATTGGGAGCAATTGGAGAAATAAATACTTAAATATATATTATTGAATTTAATATCTTGAAGGTTGTTTAAGAAAATTTAAGAATCATATATAGATAAAACGGTCTAAAAATAATTTTTATTATCTTACCATTTTAATATATTATAGATCAAAGATTAAAGATTAAAGATAAAGATTAATGTCAAATAGGTTTTCAAATATCACTTTTTTAAACGATAATATTCTCTGAGAAAGCGTTTATAAGGATTATTTTTTATGTATCTTGTGAGAAATCCCTACCATCAAGTATTTTTGAAAGAAATACAATTTCACTTTTTTTTTTATAAAAACGTTTTTAAATTATGAACTCAATGGCCTAACATATCTGTAGTTCTTGACCTAGTTCTGATCTCATGCACGTTGCAAGTGATAAATTAAATAATAAAAATTTAATTAAAGATATTGTCTTAAATTGTGAAAAGGTATTAAACATACAGTAGTTAGATAATATAAAAATATGATTGGCACAACAGACACCACATATCTCTACATTATTATGCTATTGTCTGTTTTGAGCTTAAACCTGAATGTTTTGCTTTTGGACTAATCGAAATGTCTCATACCAAAAGACATATTGTACATATATTTATAAACTTATGATTCTCTCCACTTCTAATCAATGTGAGACTTTGATCGCGTGCCTAAGAATCCTCCCCTCGAACAAAAGGACCACACCATTCCCTCTATTTGAGCCTCTCCTCAAACGATCATCTCTTAGTTCATCTTCAAACTAAGAAGCATCATCTCTTCATCAAGATCAACTCCTATTCACTCCGTTGGGTCACTCGCCTTATATACATGAATGAGTATAGCACCGCCAACCTCGCAGGTCAACTCCTCTTCATCGCTTTGGGAGACATGCCTTAAGCGAAGCACATGAGTACCATCACCTACCTTAAGCTTAAATACAGATATATGGCAAGTCTGTGTATCCTAGAATTTCTCCACATGGCTAAGTCTGGGTATGGTTCTGACATCACTTGATGGAACAATGGACACCACATATCTCTACATTGGCATTAATCAATTTTGAGAATTAATTTCACTTCTTCTAAAGTAAAATTTATATATCTCCTGATCGTTTAAACCCAAAAAAGGAAAAATTGGGAAATTTATCTCTCATTTCTCTCACTTGGATTAATCAAAGAAGCACATCATGATTTTACCTTCGAGCTTTATGAGTGTCGTATTGCGTCTATGTATATTTCATGTTTAATTCTTGATCATGGTTGCTTGAATCCTCTGTCGATTTTATAAAATTTTCATCAATTTTCTCTTTGGTTTTCTCGTCAAGATTGTGATGAGAAATTAAAAAAGAAATTAAGCAAAAACAGGGATGGCCAAGTAAGTGGGAATTTCATTTCCTGTTATAATGACCAAAAACTTCTCTTCATAAACCTTAGCAGCCTTATCTCTGTTATCTCCACTCCGTAGCCTTTTCTCGCCATTATCTTTGTAATGGAAGTTATTTCTTTTTATGCGAAATGGTAGAGCGCCCTGTAATGACAGAAATACAATTTTTAAATTAAAAATGACAGTAAACATAAGCATAGAGGGTGTATTTTTTAGTTTCCCCTTAATCATTTGAATTCGTACATTTGAAAGCATTTTCATAGTAAGTTTAATGGTGCTTCCCTTTCAAGCGTTTTTATGTGGCAAATATAATGTTACATTCACCGACACTTCTTTAGTAAGTTGTTTATTACTTTTTTACATGGGAAGCATGCTCAAATGCTTCTTCAAAAATAGTTTGTACAAAAAGTGATTCAACTAAAATTGTTTTTTATCAAATTAGTTATGATTTCTATAGGAACTAGGAATACGAGCACTCAAACCTATAGTCTTATAGTATGAGTGTAAGTTATAATCACTATGTCAACGTGTCTGCATTTTTCTTATTAAAATGTTGATTCAATGATTATTAGTTACTATAGTATTTTTCATATCTTTAAAGTGGTTCTAAACAAATACACTTCCAAATTTACCTTAAGGTGAGTTGAAATATAAAAAAATTGCTTTCAAAAAATATTATTTAAAATATAATTAAGATGATTCAAACTAAAATATTGATAGGGTGATTATTATATAATCTTTATTTTCAAATGTAAAAAAAAAACATTTGAGTACAAAAGTACACTCCTACTCAGATCTTTGAAGCAAATTTCAACTATGTAATATATATATATACGCTAATGGATAATTTCATGATCATGATTTCCGACGTTATCAAAACACTAATAAAAATGTAGAAATTTGTCCAATAAAACTCACATGCATTGTCTATATAATATTTCAATCATTACATGCACTATGCTAGTGATCGCTTTCAGTAATTGTTTCAATGAGTCACGTAAGATATTTGATAGTGTACTTAATCCTTATCTTTTCTTTCTCCTTTTCCATTATTGTACTTTTACTTAATTTAGGAAATTTTCTCTACATCCCCTTTAACATGTTTAAATGATATAAATCACACTTTTTTAATTTAAAAAATGACATATAAGATTATTTGTATTTTTTAAACAATATTATCGCTGTTGTTGAATACTAATTTGAATAGTAAAAGATATTGATTTTAACGTATTATTTAAACAGTGTTGAAATGAAATATATCGATTCTGATTTTTTTTTTATCAATGACACCTAACATAAAGAAATGTCTACGTTATTTGAAAAACGAGAAAGTATCTATATCATTTAATAAATTATAAGAAGGATCTGATGAATTTTCCCTAATTTAAAATAGTTCAAGTGGTTTCCCTCTGTTTTAGAATAGGACCCATGAGCAAAATGCTCCAAACAGTCTCTGCTTAAGCAAATCAGATACCTGTCTCTAGAAATCCGAATTCCTTCCAATTAGAATTAAGACACTCCTTCGATACACATTATCACAATTTATTCCTTAAAACAATTAAGAAACTTTCACCTAGGAATTTCAAGCACCAAATTCTGACGATGTCCACCTTAGCTCAAATTCCACCATCCTTTAACAATCGTCATCAAACTTTAACATAACTATATCTTTGCATGCTTAACATCTTCTCTATCTTAAACCAAACCTCATGTACCATCTACAGGATTAAGCAACCATCTCTAATACCACTTGTTGTCACAGAAGCGTCATAAACAATAATAAAACAATATGTATGTTTAACATGGTTCGTTCAATTTGTCTACGTCCACGACTATCTCATTATATCATTATCATTACATATTCAAAATCAAATCAATCACTTAACACAAATCTCATTACACCTATATCCAAACTCAACACTCACAAACCATATATTGAAAATCATAACTACCTTAGACTAAAGTCATCATTATTCGATTTGACTTGAGCAATCTATTAGCTTAAAAATCATATTCAATGCGGACAAAATCTTTTGACTAGCCTTTTAATATAATGGGGTATCCCTTCATGGGATAGAGCACTTTCTTATATCTTAAGATTATCATCTATCTTTTAGAGTAGAACCTCTTTACCATGGGATACTCCATTTAAGGTAGAGTCGCATCTCATCTTTTATCGAAGTAGAACTATCGAACCTCACTACAAGAAACAAGGGCTTTAGCGACCAAACTTTTGGTCGCTAAAGCCCATAAAAGGGTCGCGAAAGGATTTTTATGACCAAGATAAGGTCGTCGCTAGAGTCGACGTTTTCATTTCGTTAGTGAAAGCCTTTCACGATGAGAATTGAAGTTCGTCGCGTTAGAACTTTCACGACGAACTAATTCTAGTCGCTAAAGAATTTTGGTGACCAAAAGATGCAGTCGTCGCACAAAGCTTTTGCGACCACTTTATTTTTCGTCGCTGAAACCTTTTGCCACCAACAACAGTTTGGTTGCCTAAAGTCTTTTGCCACCAACAATAGTTTGGTCGCCTAAAGTCTTTCATGACCAATTTTATTTGGTCGCGAAATGATTTTGCAACCAAATTTTCTTTATTCAGAATGTAAATACAGAATTCTGATTTTTAGTTTCATATACACATGTAATAGTAATAATATCATCAGAAAATTTATCAAACCCGATATTTTTCTAAGAAATACGTATATTTAACCATTAATGTAAAATGTAACAAGTTTTCGTTACAAAATCTCCGAACACAATTAACTACAAAATATGGTTCACAAATATTATCCAAAAAAGAGTATTTAAAGTTTGATTGTTGCAACTAGAATGGTTAACAAATATTCTCAAACTATGTTTGTGCTGTTGAGTCATATTCAGGAGGTGGAAAATCATTTCGACTAGCCCAAGCGATTAAGCTTTCTAGTTTGTCCTCCATTGACTTCATTTTTTGCTTTAATTCTATATTTTCTCTATATAGGCTTTTTTTCTTGGAAGAAGACATGGCGGAGGCTCCATGTCCAAAACCTTTATTTCATCCGAGGATTTCAACTATTTCTTCTTCAGTGTGAGGTGTGGCATCTTCAGCGATAGACTCATCCCATAAAACACACATGAGTTCCTGTAACAGAATGATAAAGATTCAAGATAAATATATTCTTCAATCCATAAGTATTTAAAAAGCATCTAGCACGTTCAGATACAAAGTAATAATCCCCCTTCAACACACACACACACACACACACTAAAACTAACAATATTAAGTGAGCATCAATCCATAAGTATTTAAAAACATCTAGCACGCTCAGATATAAAGTGATAACCCTCCCCAACACACACATTGAAACTAACTCTATTATCTTATATAATGAACATTAATAAGAAAGTATTCAAAAATCATCTAACATGCTCAGATACAAAGTGATAACAAGATGCATGCGCTTTCATTTCGTGAACAAACTATCAAAATAACAACACTAACTTCTTTCAATCAAGAAAGAAAAAAAAATAGAAGCTAAAGATTATGAATCCAAATTGTCATATATCAATTGCATAATGCCAAAGCAAGAAAGTATCTCACTCTCATCGGTAGTCAAGATGCTCTTCGTAACCTTTCAAGGGAGCAGATATCTCATCGCTTGAAGATTTATCAATATCATCACCTACCAGCATTGATACAGAGAATTTAAGTCAAGCAAGCTACCACTCATTTTCACGGCAAATATGAACTTAATCAATCAAAAGCCAAAACATTCATATTACGGCTGCGTTTGGATGCAGATAATATAACAAGACATTGAATTCCCATCTCATAAGCATCAGTAAAACTTCATTCCGCTACTAAATTACTGAATTCTGTTACTAATCACATGAAAAACAATTTCATTCTAAAGACTTATGTAAAGTAGTTGACTTAAGTAATAAATTCCAGCTCAAAACAATCAAACATGGCCTAATGTGCGGTGTCTGATACGCATTATCGCAGAAGCATAGATTGCAATTTGCAACGGACAAAGCACTCACTAAACGATCAATCAGAAGTCCAAAATCCAGAGCAAACCAAAATTTATCGGTAAGTGCAATCCCATAGAAACAAAAGCTATCAGAAGAAATTTCCAAAGACAATTCAGTAGTTTTCCCAGGAAACAAACACCCAAATCAATCAAACAAAGAATAAATGCTCAAGCGACCTGTAGTGTATTGAGAAAAGAAAAATTGACAGGCACAGACCTTGGGGAAGACAAGTGACAGCTAAAATCTTGGAGCCAGGGGATCAAATTGAATCAATATGGTGATTCACAAATTTAGTAGCTAATAACATCAATCTACAAAGTTTTTAAGGAATTAAAGGGGGTAGGTTTCATCACAGCTGAAACCTTAATAAGAAAAAGTTAACAAATGTAAAGAAAATGCAAATGATATTATTCCCTAACCTGAACTTTTCCATCACTACTTCCTACAGCAAGGTGCGTTCCACGAGGAGCCCAGCCTATTGAACAAACAGTGTCATCGTTTCCCAAATCACATAGCTTGGTTACCTGGATAGAGTGTGCGAAAATCGAAAGAAAGACAGTCAAGTTCAATTAAATGAGCTAATAAAAACCAGTAATCAGAAACCACATAGGCCAAGCGATGTGACAGACATCAATTTTATCATATTCATGTCTCTCTCATATTATATCTCAAAGAAACAAAGACAGACAGCGACTTAACTGGAGAGAGAAGCAGATATTACCTTGCTACTACCAGCATTCCACAAATAAATTGAATTTCCTAAACTGACAGCCAGTATATTTTGCGAGGACCAATCAAAAAGATTGAGATAGAAATCTCTTAGGAAATTACTTAAGATCTTAAATCAAGTACTTGAGACATAGTAAAAAAACGCAGACCAACCATTCAATCTGGATTCTGCTTCTACAGCACATCAAGCAAGAGTATGAATGAAGAGTAGCAGAGTCTCATAGAGTTTAAACAACCAACTTAATCGTGAAGCGATGCATGCATATCAATTCCAATTTACTCAATGTGATATCCAGTATCTTTCTTCCATTTAAAAAAAACCTAACAATTGCATAGCTGACTAGCTGAGAGACCACTCCCCTGTATACCACTGCAATTGAAACAACTGCAACTACTCCCCAGCATTAGGGAGAAAAACATAAAAAAGCAAAACATTTTTGTGAGTTGACAATCAACCTTCAACATTGTCGGACATCATATCAATTAGCAGAAGACATTGCCAACAATACCAAAAGGGGAAAAAGACCAAATCCTAATCACATAATAATTCCTAATAATCAATAAGATGACACCATTTCTACCTAACAATGCTGGTCGTCGCGGCATGTGCACGGCGGAAGCGTGGATGCGCTCGACCTTTTAAAAAAACTAATTAAATTTTTAATAAAAATTGAATATTTTAATAAAATAAAATTTGCGCAACGTCACGATAACCAAATAAAAATTTTTATTGAAATTTTTTTTAATCAGTCAGGATCTATTATATATTTATAAGTTAAATCTACAACATACAATGTTAAGAATCATATATCTCTTGCAGTCTATATCAAGTGTCCTTACAAAAACCAATCGATCATCCGTTCCCACGATATCGTTCCAATGATCAGTAGACTCCAAGATCCACACCAAGAACTTCTAAGTCAATTCTCAACACACTAGGTCATGTGTGGACATGTAGATTATTACACGACACTTTTTTGTCTCTAGAAGAACGTGATGATTATTCTTTTAGAAATTTAATTCATGTTTAATCACAGAAGAAAATCTCTCTGACACCAATCGTATTCTCAATTCAACTCTTGATTGATGAACTGATAATTTGATCAACTGATTTTATCATTTTCTTTCAACAACCTAGGCCATTAGAATAATATCTGTATATATTCTAGATAATGGCGTATCAGATTTTTAGGGATAAACTGAAATAATATTTAATTATAAATTACCAATTGCAGTGGGACCCACTACAATTGTGCACAACTACAGTGGCACATGACATTGCAGTGTGCCGTGAGCCAACACAATGCCTCACAACACCACTGTAGTGCCATGATGTACAATAGTGTTGCAAACTAACTAATGTAGTGCCACATGGAAGCACAATAGTCCATGTCAATTTCTGATACCCTATCAGTGATTGACACATAGTAATTACTACGAATTAAATATTTATTTTAATAAGATAATTATCTAGATATCAGTTAATTCATAATTAACATATCTGATTATTTCTATCAATTAATTTATATATTATTTCACAAATAACGGATTTAGTTGATTTAAATTATTATCTAATAATAATTTAATTATCTAATTTCATAAATTAGATATTCTGTCTCACTTATCGATAATTAAAAAAATTGATAATTTCTGAAATTATATTAAAATATATAAATTAGTTAATTAATCAATTAATTCTTAATTAACTTAACACACATAATTATCTCAAAATTATATACTTGCCCCAGAATAAAAACTTTTTGCAAGTCAGTCATTTTTCTCATTTTCTGAAATATTCACACCCTAGACAGCATAGTATAGAGGTGATTTGGGGACCATGAACCTATAATCTTAAGCTCCAATAAACCAGATTATTAATTAAACTCTTTAATTAATAATATTATTTATTAATTCTATTATTACTCCACTATAAGTATGAAATTATACTCTTAGAGATTATAAAATGTATTTACAGAGTATTCTCATGTGGTCCACTAACATAATCATTTCATATAGTTCTGTCCTCCAATTATTGATTCGTAAATTAGAACTTATCAAAATTAACATTTTACCCTTCTAATTACCTCTTGATCCTTAAGTATCATTAATACACTAGTGAATGACTAATTTATAACCATTCAGTTCTAGAATTAACACTTAAGAGAATCAATATATGATCCGTTAGAAAATCTTATAAGATCATGTCCCCAACAATCTAGATCACTGAATTTCTAAAACAAAAGTCACTAGCATGATTAACAAACAGACTTTAACGAGCGAATCAAAAGATCCAGTAGACATGCATGGGAGTTCATGACTACTAAGAATTCAGACTGATCTACATATGATCATCGAATTAATGTGTATTAAATCTTTATGATAAACAACACGTTAATAACGATATTAATCCACACCAATCTTGTCATATATAATCTTATTAGATAAAGTACATTCACTAAAATGTATATACACATCAATGATCTAGATCTAGATTACACGCATTCATAATGCTTAGTCAACCGTACTAGAAACCGTTCATTAAAAATTTCATACTTTAATATGTTGCTGACAATTTTATTCATTATCTATGATGTTATTCCTCTCGTACTAATACAAGATCATAGTCTCATTAATGAATATGAGATTTTTAGATATTTATATAAATTATTCAACAATAATTTAAAAGAATAATTATAAGAAAAATATAATCTTCTTTAAATTTCATATCAAAATGTCAATACACATGCTTTGATGGCATAAACCCCAACAATCTCCCATTTGCCCTAAAGTAAATATGGCATCTCTCTTAATCCCATGTTATGCACGTGACCCTCAAATGACTTCACAGAAAGTGTCTTTGTAAAAGGATCAGCCAGGTTTTGTTCCGATGCTATCTTCATAACAGTCACATCCCCTTGATGCATGATCTCTCTTACAAGATGATATTTCCTCTCTATGTGATTGCGCCTCTTGTGACTCCTCGGTTCCATGGAATTCGCTACCTCCCCACTGTTATCACATTACATGATCAGTTACTTTTCCATATGTGAAATTACTTCCACATCAGAATAAAACTTTCTGAGTCATACCACTTCTTTCGCATCTCACAAACCGCTATATATTCGGCTTCCATAGTGGTATCTATAATATTGGATTGTTTAATACTTCTCTAGACTACAGCTCATCCACCTAGGGTGAATACTAATCCAGATGTCGACTTTCGACTGTCTCTGTCTGATTGAAAATTAGAATCAGTATATCCAGTAGGGTTTAGGTCTCCACATGAATAAACAAACATATAGTTTCTCATTGTCCTAAGATACTTGAGAATGTACTTTATTATAATCTAATGTTCCAAACCTGGATTCGGTTGATAACGAGTGACAATTCCCACTACATAATAGATATCTGATCTCGTACACATCATGGCATACATGAGACTTTCAACTTCTAAAGCATAGTGAACCTTTCTCATATCATCTTCCTCCTGAGATGTCTTAAGACATTGTTCCTTAGAAAGGACTCCATGTCTGGTCGGTTGTTGACCATTCTTAGAATTCTTTGTAGAGAATCTCTCCACCACATTATTGATATAAGATGCCTGAGAAAGTTTCAAGAACTTGTTTCTTCTATCTTTTAGGATTTGGATGCCTAGAACATAGCTCACTTCTCCCAAATCTTTCATTTGAATTTTCTTAGCTAACCACTTCTTTACTTTTGACAAAGTTTCTATATCATTCCCAATTAGTAGGATATCATCAACATAAAGAACTAAGAAAACCACTATCTTATCTTTGATGTATTTATGAACACATGCTTCGTCAACATTTTGCTCGAAGCCATAAGACTTTATAATCTCATCAAAGGTAATATTTCAAGATCTGGATGCTTTCTTTAATCCATAAATAGATTATAGCAACTTGCATACTTTCTGATCTTGCCCCTTTTGTACGAACCCTTCTGGTTGCATCATATAGATGCTTTCTTCAAGAGAGCCCTTCAGAAAAGCTGTCTTGACGTCCATTTGTCATATCGCATAGTCAAAACTAGTGACTATGGACAAAAGGATGGGAATGGATTTTAGCATGCCATAGGGAGAATGTCTCTTCATAATCGACTCCCTCCCTTTGTGTATAGCCCTTGGCTACTAACCGTGCCTTAAATGTATCTACTTTCTCATCTTTTTTCTTCTTGAAGATCCATTTACTTCCAATGCACCTGACATATTCAGGTGTATCTATAAGTTCCCAGATGGAATTGGAATACATAGGTTCCATTTCCCGATTCATGACATCTTGCCATTTCTCCTTTTCATAATCATCCATGGCTTCTTCATCAGATAATGGATCATCCTTATTAATGTCTGACACTAGGACATGTGCCTCTAGTTCGTAGTAAACTGGTTATCTCACAGTCCTCCCACTACGACGTTGCACCGAGATTTCCTTTACAGAAACTATGGTTTCTCTGATTTGTCATTTATCAATAGAAATTGAAGGTGGTCTGATCTTATCAGTCGCTAATTCCTCGAGAACTACTTTGCTACGAGGTTTGTAGTTTTGCGTATAACCATGCTCAAGAAAGGTTGCATTTGTCGACATAAACATCTTTTGATCATTTTAACTATCAAAGTACCCACCTCTAGTATCTAGAAAATAGCCAATGAATATGAATACTTCAGACCTTGAGTCTGAGTTTCCGGTCTTAGGTCTAAGAATGTGAACTGGACACCCCCATATATGGAAATGATGCAAACTAAGTTTGGAGCTATTCCATAACTCTAAAGGCATCTTGCTTACAGACTTAGAGGGCACTGCATTCAAAATGTAAGTTATCGTGTGTAGTGCATATCTCCATAAGGTAAATGACAATGATGAGTAGCTTAAAATCAACCTAACCAGTTCTAATAAGGTTCAGTTTCTCCTCTTTGCAACACCATTTGGCTGTGGTGTTTTAGATGTTGTAAGTTCAGATCGAAGGGTTTTCAATGATTTACCTAATTGCTTTTCAGTTTCAGCCTTGAAGTCTTTAAACTTTCTAAAAGTTTCAGAATTTCGATGCATTAGGTAACTATAACCATATCTTGAGTAGTCGTCAATGAAAGTGACAAAATACTCATATCCACCTCTAGCTTGTACATTGATCAATCCACAGACATCACTATGTACTAACTCAAGTTGTTCCTTGGCTCTTTGGCCATTTCCTATGAAATGTCTCTTGGTTATTTTACCCACTAGACATAAGAGTTCCAACGTTTAGCTCTCCCAAAGCACCATGTTTTGTTAACCAGTTTAACCTATTTAGATTAATATGTCCCAACCTAAGATGCCATACATATGTGTTATCATCATAAGAAACTCTTTTTCGTTTGTTATTTTTAGATTTTACTACTTTAAATAATTCAGAATTATTTAACACGTGTTTAGTTGGTTTAAGAATATACAGTCTGTTTATAATTTTAGCATGACAAATATTGAATCCATTCTTAGAAATAATAAACCCATTATTAAGGAAAGAAACTTCGAATAACTATTCATGCAAAAATGAAAGAGAAATCAAATTTCTCAAAAAACCAAGAATATAATAAACATCGTTCAAAACTAATTAATTATATCTAAAAAGTAAAGACGGGTTGTCCCTAATGCTTTAGCTAACAGGAGCGCACCATTGCCAATTCTCAAAATGACCTCACCATCAGCCACCTCCCTTGACGAATTAGCATCTACAAAGAAGAGCGTACATGGTTAGTGGCTCCTGAATCAAGTATCCAGGATGACAATTCATATTTCAATAAACAAGCTTCAAGTACAAGTAAATCATATTTACCTTTCTTTTTCAGCTTAGAGAGATACTTATTACAGTTTCTCTTCCAATGACCTTCTACTGCACAGTGGAAACACTTTCCTTTGAGCTTGCTATCTTTCTTGTTCTTTTTGGCTTTCAGCGATGTCTTGACTTTCTCTTTCCTCTTTTGTTCTTACTCTTTTCCTTACCATTATTCTTCTTCCTTTCTTGTTCTTAACAATATTGAAAGAGGCTTTTGCTCGACAAAATTTACCTCGCCCTCTTTGATCATTCCAAGGTTGAGTGACTCAAAAGTCTGCAGTTCATTCAACAATTAGATCATGTTGAATTGTAACTTGTTCATAACATAGTTGGTCGTGAATGCAGAAATAGTTGGTGTGAGCGACTCTAGTGTGATGCTAACTTCAGTCCACTCATCAATGGTCGCCCCATTTACTTCTACCTCATGCATTATGTTGATCATGTTCAAAACATGTTCTTGAACAGAAGTACCCTTCATCATCTTAGTCGTCATATAGCCCCTAGTGGCCTCATGACGATTTTGATCAGACTACTACTCAAACATTGCCTGTAAAGATTCCATAATCTCATATGCAGTCTCCATGCTTTCATGCTTGGTTCTTAGAACATCACTCATGCTCACAAGCATAGCACTTCACCTTGTTGTTTGATATGATCCAAGCATCATATTTATCCCTAACATTCTTAATGGAGTTAGCAGCGAGCTCCTTAGGACATTCATCAGTAAGAACAAACCTATGATTCTCACAAATCAGCATTAAGTACATATTTGATTTTCAACATACAAAATTATCACTATTTAAGTTTTCAAGAACGAGTAAAGCAGTAACAGGGTTGCCCGAGGTAGACATAATATTGGTAACTGAAATTTAAAACATACATGATTTAATATAATCGATAAATATCTAGAATTCAAAAAATAAACATGATGCATGAATGTAATCATAATAAACACATAAATTTAGCATTCACTAATCATGATAAAATAACCCAATGATTAATGTGTCGCTTTAGGATCAGTCAGGTTAACCTCAGACTGTCTATAATACATTCTCATCTTTATTAATTAAAACTTAAAAGATCTCATATTTTTTTAACAATAAAATATCGCTTGTTCGATTAAGTCACAACTATCAACATGAAAGCCTAATTGTGACTTTGCGAGTGTAACCCATCATTTCAGATTTCATGACTTCATTTAGAACATGCCGCCTTAGGATCGGTCAAAACTAAACTACATCATTTCCTCCTATCTTTTTAAAAAGTCCAACCTTGGTATTGGTACACCTTGAAACCTTCCTTAGGGGGATGAAAACAAAATCATCTCAAGGCCCTCACTGAACCTCACAGTGTTGTACTAATGATTGAGATTATCAGTTACATTGACATGTGAACTTTCTCACACTCATTATTTTAGGATAATGTGTTTCCATTTTAACTAATCGATTAATTCTAATTTAATTACTAGTTAAAATAATAACCCTATGAATATTTAATTATCAGTTAATCAAATCTCATTGGTCTAAGTTCATTTAATTTTCTGAAGCGCCTAAGTCATAATTAGGTGAACTTAGATTAAGTAATTAATTATATTCATCAAACTTTTAATAAAACTCTTTTACTAAAGTCGGTTAACTAAATGTTACTATAGCCTTTAATGTGGTGTGATTATCAAGTTTTAATTAGTTAACACCTAGCAGTTTACATGCAATTGATTTCATAAAGCAATACATATAAACATATTAAGACAATCCTAATAAATTATATTTCTACAGATGATATGCATGATTAAATAAAACTGTGTAGGATTTTCATGTATGACATGTGGTCGACTAATGCATGGACATGTTATCAAATATAATAATTAAATAAAATAATAATGGACCGAGTGACTATTGAGAATTTCTAAATTACAACAATTGAAATAAAGAAATAAAATTACAAAGCGGACTTTAAGAATACATATTTCTGAAATATTGTCTTCTTCTCCTGATATCCATCTTCATAATCATTAAGTTTTGAACAAAACTCTTTTTAATTAGAAAAACTATTTTTCTTAATTAAAACAATTTCTATAATGATCCCTTTTACTATAGTTGATTTTGACTTAGTCAAATAAACATTTTATTTGATTTGTCAAACTTGAGTCAAACCCAATTAACCTATTAATTTTTTTATTTTCAAATTACATTAATTTCAAAATTTAAATGGATAATTAAAAGAGTTTGGATTTTAATGAAACACTTAGGTTATAGAGTTTGTTGCATGGTTTGTTGGAAATTTTTCTAAAACATGACAACAGTTATCACCGATGATAGCCACTGTTCACCACCGGTATAGTATCGCAGGCACTGTTCACCTCTGCCAGAACAATAAATTTTTAGCGTGAACGGTGTTTTCGCGGATGAACAATGTTTTGGCGAATGAACGGTGTTTTCGCAGATGAACAGTGTTTCGCATGAACGATAAATTTCTGTCATTCGTCTCGTGCGTTCTTCGTCTTCTCACGTTCGGAATAATTACAATAATATTCGAAATAAAATTACAAAAATTTCTACGCCTCAATTCGGCTTACACAAGATCTAGGAAAAATTAAAACAAAGTCTAACCCAATAATCACCATACAATTAATGATTCATTATTTTTCATACATTCAAAACATATAACCATCCATCATCATACATATCTCATATCATATGAATAATGCAAGAAAGCCCATACAACATTTAATATATAAATATATAAAGACTGATATGATACCACTTGCTGGTCGTTGCGGCGCGTGCGTGGCAAAAGCGTGGAGACACATGGCCTTTTAAAAAATTAAACATTTAATAAAAATTGAATCATTTAATAAAATAAAACTTACGCAACATCACGATAACCAAATAAATTTTTTTTATTGAAAACTCTTTTTCAATTAGTCAAGATCCATTATATATTTATAAGTTAAATCTACAACATACAAGGTTAAGGATCATATACCTCTTGTAGTATATATCAAGGGTCCTTGCAAAAACCAATCGATCCTCCGTTCTCACGATATTGTTCCAATGGTCAGTAGACTCCGAGATACACACCAAGATCTTCCAAGTCAATCCTCAACGTACTAGGACGTGTGTGGGCATGTAGAATATTACAAAACACTTTTTCTAACTCTAGATATTCTCAACACATGAGATCTAAAGATTTACTGAGAAGAATTTTAGTGAGATGATTATCTAAAAGAACGTGATGATTATTCATTTAGAGATTTTATTAACGTTTATTTAGAGAAGAAAATCTCTATGACACCGATCATGTTCTCAATTCAACTCTTAATTGACGAACTGAAGATATGATCAACTGATTCTATCCTCTTCTTTCAACAACCTAGGCCATTATAATAATATTTGTATATATATTCTAGATAATGACATATCAAATTTTTAAGAATAAATTGAAATAATATTTAATTGTAAATTACCAATTGCAGTGGGATCCACTATAATTGTGCACAACTGTAGTGCCACATGGCACTGCAGTATGCCGTGAGCTAGCACAGTGCATCGCGACACCACTGTAGTGTCATGATGTACTACAGTGTTGCAAACTCACTAATATAGTGCCACATTACACCACAATAGTTCATGTCATTTTCTGATACTCTATCACTGATTGACACGTGACAATTACTACGAATTAAATATTTATTTTAATTAAAGATTTAAATTATTATCTAATAATAATTTAATTATCTAATTTCACAAATTAGAGATTTTGTCTCACTTATCGATAATTAAAAAATCGATAATTATGTATATATATAATATTTCTAAAAATTATATTTAAATATATAATTAATTCAGTTAATTAGTTCTCAATTAATTAATTACACATAATTATCTCATAATTATGTACTTGCTCTAGAATAAAAAATTTTTTTGTAAGTCAGTCATTTTCTCATGTTTTGAAATATTCACACTCTAGACAACATAGTATATAGGTGACTTGGGGATCATGGACCTATAATTCTAAGCTCTAATAAATCAGATTATGAATTAAACTCTTTAATTAATAATATAACCAGTCATAACAGGCGGTGAATAGTTTAATTAAGTAGAAACAGTAAATGAACAGTAATTATCCCCACCAAGTTTGGCTTTTATACCAAAAGGCGCGGAATCAACAGTAATTTAAAGAGGGAGTATTAAGATGCAAGAAGATAAATAGTAAAAACTGTATTAATAAACAGTAATCACAAAAACTATAGTTTGGTGTAAGATTAAAAACTTACACAGACAACGTTTATTGGCAACAATAAATTAGTGCTCCCACTCACTAATTTATGTTGAAAAAAAAAAGAAGAAAAGATTTATAAAAGAGGAGGAGAAGAAGAAAACTTTGTATCACAAAACAAGTTTTAGCTCTCAAATAGTTAAGAGTTGTAAAATGAGTTCTGAGAAACAAATGGGAGAGGGTTACCTATTTATAGCCAAGGAAAATGGATTTCATCAAGAACCCATCACTTGCCTCAACTATTCTATTTTACAAAAGTAAAAACATTTTACATATTTACTCTTGTTTACTTTTGACTAAGAATAGTAAAAAACATAAATAGTTGCCTAATCATTTGAAAACTAGTACAATTATTATAGAAAATGACAAATTATAAAGATTCCTTGATAATTGTAATCTTGGATTCTTGCGTCTTCATCATTACGTCTTGAAAAGAGTCATTGTGACTATTGTTGCTTTTCATTTGGTGGAGCCACTGTTATTGTTCTTTGATAATTGCTATATTTGATTTTAGTGTCTTCAGTACTGTTATCTTGAAAGTCATTATGACTTTTGCAGAGTCATTGTTTCTATTGATTGTTGGGTATCATTATAGCCGTTGCATTGGAGGACTATTATGATATATCTTCAAGATTTCTTGATTATTCCAAATAATGGCATTTTGCGAAAGGTGAATTATTTTTCTTTATTACTGAGACTGATGTTGTCAAATAGGTCCTTCGGTTGTTGAAGAGTAACTTTTCTGAATGGTAACTTGACTCTATGAATAGTTTAGAGTCAGATTCGTCTTTGTTCTCCAAAAGGAGAAGCATTTCTTGTATTAATTTTTTCTCCAATTTGGATTTAGGCGTGATGGCCTTTGATTTACCCTTTGAAGAGGTTTCGGGCTCAGGTTTTGATTTGGGTTTGGAGGAATTCTAAGTTGATAAGTTTATTTGTGGAGCTAGGTTAATTGACTCATTAATTTTTAATGGAACTTGGGTAAAAAGATTTCTAGTCTCATATTAGGATGAACGCTCGCAGAATAATTAATGGATGCAATAATTTCTGGGTATTCAATCTATACCACAACTTGACATAGTATTCTTTGGTGAGAACTCCATTTTAACCAAGTACTTCCATTTCAAAATCCAAAGTATTTTGTATTTGTTTGAAAACCAAAGTATTTGGGGAAAGGAGGCCTCAATTGGTGAGGGCTTGTAAACCTTCAATAATAAATTGAAACATTGTTGAAAATCAATTGGAAAATATTCTAAAGTAAGACCATGACTGAACCACCATTTTGAGAACCGATTTCGAAAATCAATTTTCAAATTATTATCAAAATTTAAAAACTAAAAGTGAGAAAAGTCACTACCTTGATGTAAGAAAATCTCATGCCATGCATCAGTATAGTGAAAATAATTATTGTTTTTATTTAAAAGTATTTTGAAACTTGAAGAATGGATTTCCAAACCTTTATAGTTATGATCCTGAAAATAGAGAAAGAATGTTAAAGGATTCTTTTCTCAGAATTGTTGATTGAGCTAATTTTTATGGATTTTGTTTTCAAGAGGATATCTCTTTAGAAACTAAGACTTTTGTTATTGTGTCTAGGGAGATAATGGAATTTGAGAATGAAATGGGCTTTAGCAATTTGTGCTGGATCTTTCAGATGAGCAAATGAAGGTTTAATACAAAAGAGATTATGACAAATTGCTTGGTCTAGTGATTGAGCATTAAAAGATTGAGTATTTGAAAATGGATCAAATTGTTTGACCATGGTTAATTGGTAATGGGTCTGATGGATCAAAGTTTTGTTAATTGGACTTGATTAGGATTAGAAGACTTCTATTTGATTTGGGCCTTAAGGGCCAATTGTTGAGTCGAAGATTCTTCTAAATTTGAACTATTTATCACATATTTTCTGAAGTGAAATAGATTCCTTTTATTAAGGATTTCACAGCATGCTTATGACATTTTTGAAATTCATCAGGCATGATGAAGAAAGTTCCTTTTAGTACAAAAAATTCTTTTATTGTTTTATTTAAAAATTCAATTTTAGAATTTACTTGACTTAGTAGATTTTCAGTTAAAATTTTATTATAACAGATTTCATTATTTTTGTAAAAACCTATTTTCATACTTTTCTTTCACCATTCAATTAATGTTGTATTGAAGTCATACTTCAACCCAACATCTTCTAAAATTTCATTAAATTCATCAATCTAGTCATTTTTTTGGATATTCAAATTCATTATGACCATAATTAATGGATGAGAGTTTTGAATAAAAGGCGATTGTCTTGCAATTGAGCTTCTTGATTTTAAAACAATTTTGATTAAATACTATGACCCTTACCTTCTCATATTCTAGTAGGCTAGGTTTCTCAAATGACCCTAATGCAGAATTTTGTTATGATTTCCTGCAAAAGATTACAAGTAAGGGGTCATGAATTTAATTATTAATACATTGGATAAATTAAATATTGAAATAAAAATTGCTATAAAATAGATTGTTACCTAGCAAAATTTTGTTTGGAAAGAATCTCGAAACATGTTTCACATATTCATAATTAATTAAAATAATTTTTTGATTTAATAAAATAAATTTCAAATTCTAGAAATCTATTTTTTGATTGAAATAATTTGATTCTTTTTGCAAAGATAACTAAAATGTTCTGTTTTATTATCTTGACAAATAATTCAAAGTATTTTCAGTCATATCCTAAGAAAAACGATATTTTAAAACATATATATTGTCTTGGCAAATATGAGTTTTGGGTATTTCATATTTGATATGTATATGAGTACCATTGGCAAAAGACAAAGATTTTTTTTGTATTCTTGAAGTACTTGGGAGGAAGTAGTCCTTACTGCATACAATTCAAATCTACTCATGAATCAACAAGAACCATTGTTGTGAAATCAAAATTTTGAATTATTATTCTGACCATTATACATCATTTCTTGATTTTGATATGATTAAGTATTTTGATGAAATTATCATTAATTTGATTGTTGATAATAAGTTCTTCAACCTTATTAATTGAAATTGAGAATCTACTAGGTTCTTCTAGTTTACAAGATTCATGAATTTTAAT
This sequence comes from Datisca glomerata, assembly GCA_003255025.1. Taxonomy (NCBI): domain Eukaryota; kingdom Viridiplantae; phylum Streptophyta; class Magnoliopsida; order Cucurbitales; family Datiscaceae; genus Datisca; species Datisca glomerata. The sequence continues at coordinate 402,106 of QANY01013145.1, read as the reverse complement.
TAAACTCTTTATTAAAAGATTTATTTTAATTGAAATTAGGAATCTACCCTTATTGAATTTTTTAAGGGTTTGCGAAAGGCTTGCGATATTGTTAGACTTGGTATTTTTTTTAAAATTACTTTGCTAAGTCTTTCTAGGTATTCTAGATTTTTAATTTTACTAATTAAATCCAACAAGAGATTTTCTTCTTGTTCTTTATTTTTATTTAGAACATTAATTTTTTGACAACAACTATCCCCTACACCCTATACAGATGTTTGGAGAATCATTGTCTTAACTGGAAGAGTTAGATTTTGAGGATTCAGGGTATCTCAATTCTCCTAAATCATCACTATCACTCTTATAGTTTTCTATTGACTCTACTATTCTAAACAATTCTTGTTTATCTTCATTACAGATTTTTAATTGATTAATTTTGTCTTTAACTTGACAAGTTTTAGAAGAATGACCATTTTGGTCATATTTAAAATACTTAAGTTTATTTTTATCAAAAGAACATTTATTGTGCTTTCTTCTAGAACAAATTTTTATTCTTTGAAAAATATTGGTGAAAAATCTTATACTTATGCTTATGGTATTTTCTCCTATGAGGCTTGTGAGGCCTTCTAGGGTTTGAATGAGAATTTTTCCTAATAGGGGTTAAACCATATTGTTCACAAGAATTGCCAACTTCATATTCTATAGTTTTATTTTTCATATCAATGTACATTCCAAAATCTTCCTTTTGTATTGTAGTAATAATTGTACCATAGGTAAGACTATTATAGTCTATGTTTCCTAGGTTATTACTAAGAACTACTCTTATTTTGTGTGTGTACAAATTGAGTAATTTATTAATAAATTTTTCTTTTCAAGCGGGTTGATTGTTATCATCCCTTGACATTATTCTAGACAAAAATATATTTTTGTACCAGTTAAATTTACTTAGGGTTGGACACATAAGATTGGTCAATTGATTATGGATACGCAAAGTAATATTACTTGACATTCCAATGAAGTATTTAACTATTATGTCGAGAAGTGTGTTGGTGGCATCAGGTATTGTTTCCTGACTTTCTTAAATAATTAGTGTTCCTTCAGAATTAATCTTTATTGTTGAAAGGATGGTATTTTTGGATTCTTTTATGAGATATTCTTTTGACCAGGAATGTAGCGTTCCTGTGAATCATGCGACTAAAATACCTCATTGTGAAGTAAATTGTGTATGGTAATGTAGCTGTTAGCTATCATTGCCATGTGTTGAAATTTATTGAGAACTTCCTGCTCAGAAAGTCCATTAATATTCCATTTATGCAATTTATCTACAGAAATAGAAAATTGGTTAACTAAAGAACTATCAGTAATTTGAATGTCAGGAGGAATATGCCTTTTAGGCCATTTCCTTTCTAATTTATTAACTTCTAAATTTTTAATTTATCTTCAATATTGTTAATGTTTGAATATTTACCTATTGTGGTTGACTAATGGGTAGATTCTGACCTATGACTTTCTGAATCTGAATTACCATCTTGATTAATTACTTTCAATTTTTGAAGTATTTTATCAAATTTTTCAGATTCAATTTCAAATCCTGAAAGACAGTTAATCTTATCAGATGAAGATGATTCAACAAATTTATTCATCACTTCTTGAATCTGTTTATTAAGATGAATGATATTTAAAATGATTTTATCTGAAATATTTATTAAAGATTTTTCTTTCAGAGTTTCATTAGATTCATAAGATCATCAACCGTTGTCTCAATTTTGTCTAATTGTATTCCTATTGTAATTAGACATTGATTGGTGTGATTGAGTTTTTCAATCAATTTTTTATTAGGTTCTTCTTCATTTGCAATCTTGATAGGAGAACTAGTGATTAAATTTTTTTTTTATTAATGTCCTTAACAGAGGATGATTCATTAATTTCTAATTTTTTTAATGTTTCTTTAACGTTTGTAGATTTATCAATTGTGAGAGATTCATAGGTTGATTCTAACCTATGGCTTTCTAAATTTGAACTATTGTCCTCTAATTCTTGAAATTTATTATTAGTAAGGTTTTCATATTCTAAACAATTATTTTGGTTATCAATCATGCCAGAATAAGATGATTCATTAATTTTTAAATTCTTTAATGTTTCTTCAATATTTGAATATTCATTAATTATGGAAGATTTATAGGTGGATTCTAACATATGAATATCTAATTCAGAGATACTGTCATAGTCAATAATCTTGATAGATGATTTAATTTCTAAATCTTTGGATGGTTCCTCAATACTATTTTAAGGTTCATCGATTGTGGATGATTCATAGGATTCTGACCTACAAGATTCTTCGATTTTACTATTGGAAGAATTATGAATTATGGATGGCTCATAGGTAGATTCTAACATATGGCTATCTGATTCTGAGACATTATCTTTTAAAGATTTTAACTTTCTAAGTATTTCTTCATCATGAGTTTTCTCATCATGAATTTGTAAAGGTTCAATAAAATCTTTCTTAGGTTGAGAATTTTCTTGATTAATTAGGATTTTTTCAGGTGATGGATAACTGACAGTTACCACACTAGAACTTCCTTGACCCATTTAGATTTGAGAATTACTTTAATATTTTTCTCATAAATATCTTCGATATAATCAAGGGAAATTATGTTAACCTTGTATTTTTGCATGAATGCTTTTCATTCAGCAAGTATGATTTTCCTTTGATCCATATTATATGAATCTCTGAACCTATTACATCTATCTAGATTGACTGGGTTATTATTGTGTTGATTTAGACTTTCTCAATCTGGTTTATATTCTTGGTTCAGGGTATCTGGATTCAATTTTTTTGAATTTCTTAATTCTTGTTCGACTTTTTGAATCCTAAAATTTTGATTGTTAATAGATAATTTAGGAAAGGAACTCCTAGGGGTACTAGACTGGCTATACTCTCTAATTTGGAAAATAAAAGATTGGTAATTAATTTTATTAGATTGTTTATTATTAAGGTTTGTTTGACTTCCTTGGGGACTTATTCCTTTAGGTTCTAGACTTTTAATTTTTAATTTTTTTTAATTCTTGCTCTATTCGAATCCTGATATCTTGATCATTATTAATGGTTGATCTAGAAGAGGATTTAAAGTTTATATTTTTATTGGAAATTTTGGGTATATTCCATACCTCATGATCTACTTAATCATCTGTAAAGTATTCAGAATGATCATCTGGAAGGTATTCAAAATATTTATGATCTACTTGATCATCTGCTAATTCAAAATGTTCTTCATCCATTATGTTGGATATTGAAGACATTGTAAATCCAATGCTACTAGAAGAACTACTTCTAAATAATCTACTCATGACTTAAGAAACTAAATTATTCTTATAATTATAAATTTCATATTGTATTTTTGTTACTAACCTTGTGGTGACTTCTACAACCTCCTATTAGGCTTCACTCTTCTCCCTTTTTTTCTCTACAACCATCCTACCCTCGGGATTTACGTATCTAAAAGGTCTTACCTAGGTCCCTGAAAATATCCTAATAGAAGCTGATACTTAGCCTCCGATAAACATATTCATAGATTAAATAGATTAAATAATACAGAGAAATAATCAATTATAAGAATAACCAGCCACTTGGGTGGAGAGTGAGGTTAAATAAAAGTATTTATTCATGTAAGCAAATAAGCAAGCAATATTAATAATATAACCAGTCATAACAGACAGTGAACAGTTTAATTAAGCAGAAATTGAAGTAGAATAAGCAAATGAACAGTAATTATCCCCACCAGGTTTGGCTCTGATACCAAAATGTACGGAATCAATAGTAATTTAAAGGAATAGGGGGGGGGGTATTAAGATGTAAGAAGATAAACAGTAAAAATAATTTGGTTTGGTATAAGAGCCAAACCTGGTGGGGATAATACTGTTCATTTACTATTTCTACTTCAATTTCTACAGAATTAAACTGTTCACTGCTTATTATGGCTGGTTATTGATATTATTGTTGCCTATTTACTTACATGAATAAATGCTTATATTTAATCTCACTCCCCGCCTAAGTGGCTGGTTATTCTTATAAATGATTATTTCTATGTATTATTTATTTACTTAATCTGTGAATCTGTTTATCAGAGGATAACGTCAGCTTCTATTAGGATAGCTCAGCTTCTATTAGGATAGCTTCAGGGACCTAGATAAGACCTCTTAGATACGTAAATCTCGAGGGTAGGGTGGTTGAAGAGGGAAAAGGGAGAAGAGTGAAGTCTAATAAGAGGTTGTAGAAGTATTAAATTCTCAATAATAAGAATAATTTAGTTAGTTGAGCCATGAGTAGATTATTTAGAAATAATTCTTCTAGTGGTACTAGGTCAATACCTGACATAATAGATGATTAACATATTGAATTAGAAGATGATCAAGTAGAGCGTAGGGTATGGAATATACCTAAAATCCCCAATAAATATATTTATAAATCAACATGGTCTGTTGCTTCTTTCAAGCCTCAGCATCATGTAAAAACAATTGAAAAAATATATGCTCTTAGGAAAGAGCATGAAACTTGTCAATTACTTGGCTCTGATACCAAAAGGCGCAGCTTTGATACCAAAAGGCGCATAATTAAATACTAATTAGAGAGTGGTATTGAGATGCAAGAAGAAAAACAGTAAAAACTGTATTAACAAAAAATTATTACAAAAATTGTATTTTGGTGTAAGATTAAATACTTACACAAACAATGTTTATTGGCAATAATAAATTAGTTCTCCCGCTCACTAATTTATGTTGAAAACGAAGAAGAAAAGATTTATAAAAGAGGAGAAGAAGAAAGCTTTGTTGCACAAAATAGGTTTTAGCTCTCAAATAGTAAGAGTTATAAAGTGAGTTCTGAGGAGCAAATGGGTGAGGGATATCTATTTATAGCCAAGGAAAATGGAGTTCACCGGGAATTCATCTCTTACCTGAACTATTTTATTTTACAAAAGTAAAAACATTTTACATTTCTACTCTTGTTTATTTTTTACTAAGAATAGTAAAAAGCATATATAGTTGCCTAATCATTTGACAACTTGTACAATTATTACAAAACAATAAGTTACAAAGAATCTTGATTATTGAACTGATCTTCGTGGCTGTCATGATTTGTTGTTATTTTGATGGAGTAATTGTTACTGATCCTTCATAATTGTTCATTTGATTGCTTTTGAAGAGTAGTGTTATCATTATACCATCAAAATTATTTAATGGCATTTTGCCAAAAGTCCATTTAGTTTTCCCTGTTCATCATCACTGGGGTCTACATCATCAAAAGGGTCTTGTGAATCCTGGAAAGGATCATGGGCCCATTAAGGAAGAGTATGAGCATGAGATTTTCCCTTCAATTGCTGAGAGGGAGATGTGGATGATTGACTCTTTTTATTCTTTACTGGGTGATTTGACTCTACTGAGGATTTAGAGTTAGAGCTTGTATTGTCTCTAAGAAGGATGAGCATCTTTTGTATTAACTCGTGCTTTTCTTTTTATTTTTTAGACTGGATTTTTCCTTTTGAAGAAGGTTTTGAGGTTGAATCTTAGGAAGAATTTGATCATTGGTCAATTTGTGGAGCTTCGTTATCTAGTTCCTTAATTTTTAAGAAGGCCACTATATGTTTGAGAGATTTTAATTGAGGGTGGGTCTTTGCTAACTCTTCATTTATGGAAGCGAATATTTTTAATGTAGAGAATTTGTCCCACCATTTTGCGTAGTATTGTTTGGTGATGACTTCACCTTCAATGGCTTATTGCCACTTCAAAATCCATGAAATTTTATATTTATTTACAAAATAAATTATTGGGGGAAAAGAGGCCTCAACTGTTAAGAGTTTAAATAATTTCAAAGATAGGGCCATGGATTGACCACCATCTTAAAAATCATTTTGGTAAATTGACTTTGAAATTTTTGTCAAAATTCAAAAACCAAGAATGAGAAAATTCACTATTTTGATGCAAGAAAATTGTTTGCCAGACATCAATATAGTCAAAATAATTATATTATTTTTTATTTAAAAGAGATTTTAACCCTAAGGGATGGATTTCTCATTCCTCCAAAGTTATTATTCTGAGGATGTAGAAGGAATGATAGATGATTTTTACTTTTACATTATTCAGGGGTCTGATATTATTGATTTTGTTTATAGGAGAATATCTCTGTAGAAACTGAGGGTTTTGTCCTTGTGTCTAGGGACGAAATGAGAATCGGGAAGGAAATGAGCCTTTGCTATTTCAATTGGATTTTTAAAATGGGCGAATGAAATGTTCAATGTAAAAGGGATTTTTACGAGCGTCTTCCTATGATAAGGAGAACACATTCTATAATTGGTGATTGGTTGGTTGTTAATCAATTATGGGTCAAATGGTTTACAAACTGCAAATAGATTAAATTGGTTGACCAATGCAGATTGATGATTAGGCCTGGTAGACCCAAGAATTGTTAATTGGGTATTTCTTGGAATAGAAAGCTCCTCTTTGACTTGTGCCCTGAGGGCCAATTGTTGAGTGGAGGATTCTACCTTAATCATTTTCCGTGAGGGTTGGGGCTTAGACCCCATCTTGTTATTTCCCCTGCAAGAATTCATGAGTTAAGAATTCAAATACTGAGTTATTAATACCTTAAATGAATTCCATATTAAAATAAAAAATACTGAGTATAGACTGCCATCTATCAAAAATTTGTTTTGAAGCAATATTCTTAACATTTTTTTACCAAAACATGTTTTGCTGATTTACAATCAATTTTAAAAAAAATTGATTTAGTAAGTCATCTTGGAATTTTTGTATACATAAGACAACAGATAAAATTTCCTTATTAATTGTACTGTAATTAACTTGTGATTGAGACTATGTTCCAGATGTAAACCTAACAATCTGTTCAGGTGATTCTGAAATTTTTTTTTGTAACAAGGTACCTCCATATCCAATTTCAGAGGCATTTGTTTGGACAATTTTAAAAGAATTATTAGTAGAAATGCCTAGACAATGAAGTGTCTTAACATAGGCTTTAATTCTTTTGATTAAATCAATATGGACAGCTGTCCATGGAGGGGTATTCTTTTTAAGCTAGTCAAAAAGAAGCTTACAGTCAATTCTCACTTTATCATAAAAGTCAGATACGTAATTTAAAGATTCTAGAAATCTTTATAACTGTGTTTTATCTAGGATTTCATTGAGAAATTTGTCAGCAAATTGTATTACTCTATCAATTGGCTTGTTTGTAGAATTGTGTATTTCAAATCTCAAGAATCTAACCTTATATTGAAATAATTAAATTTGCTTATAGAGATAACTAAACCATTTTGTTTTATTATCCTAACAAATGATTCAAGATGTCTCCAATGTTGTTATATTGTTTTAGATAAAATGAGTACATCATCAATGTAAACAATTGAGAAATCAGTAAATTGATTAAATATTTCATTCATTATATTTTGAACTTCACTGGGAGTATTTTTAAGACCAAAGGGCATTACATTCTATTCATAATGGTCAAATGAAGTTACAAATGCAGTTTTATACTTATCACTTTCATTTATCTGGATTCGTCAAAATCCAGATTTCATATCAAATTTAAAGAATACCATTGCATCTCCAAGTCTATTTATTAAATCCATTTTGTTTGGTATTGGATATCTTATCCATTCCAAAACATTATTAAAAGACTTATAATTGATTACTAAATGAGGAACTTCTCGTTCAATTTCACTAGCCTTCTGGACATAAAAGGCCGAGCAAGACCAAGGTGACTTTCTCCTTTTAATGATATTTTTATTTAGAAGTTCTGCAATTTTCTTTTTACAGAACTCAAGTATTTCAGAATTCATTTGAATTGGCCTTGCCTTTGTTGGGATATTTTTTTCATCGAATCCCTTAATATAAGGCAGACTGGCAGTATGGTGCTTCTTGTGCCAGAAAACATTGGGAATATAAGAATATAATTCTTTACAAATTCTTTGTTCAAATATTTTAATTTTGTTTTGAAGAGCATGGCTTTAAAACTGTTATTCAATTCTATTGAATCTTAGTTCATACTGTAAAAAACATAATTGTTTTTCCTTACAAGAAACTAGGTTATGGAATTAGAAAGAGATTTTTCTTTTAAAGTTTTTAATTTTTCATTGTGAGGAAAAGAAAGAAATTTAAATTTAATAGGTTTATTCATGACATAGGTCATTATACCATCATACTCTGTTGAAAATGGATATAGCGGAGCAATGAATGGTAAACCCAAAATAATTTTATCCGTCATGATTTTTACTAAGACAAATGATGTCCAAAAGTATGCATTGTCTTGGCAAATATGGACTGTGTATATTTCATAATTGATATGCATACGAGTACCATTGGCAGATGATAAATATTCTTTTGTCTTCTTGAAGTACTTGGATGAAACTAGTCATTCATGCATACAATTCAAATCTGCTCCTGAATCCACAAGAGTCATTGTTGGGAAATCAAAATATTGAATAATTATGCTGACCATTATATGACATTTTTTTATTTTGATGTGATTAAGTATTTAGATGAAATTTTTATCATCTTAACAGTCAATAGGTTCTTCAACCTCATTATAAAAAATTAGTAATTTACTAGGTTCATTAAATTCTTATTTATTAATTAGATTTTCTATTTTTAAAAACTTTAATTCTTCCTTTATTTTTGTGTTAGAATTTTTTAATTCTTTTATTTCTATTTTAATATTTTTAATTTTCTTTTGAAGTTTCTGTAGGGTAATTTCCTTTTCTTCCCCTTTTACCGTATTGAATTTTTCAAGTGTTTGTGAAAGACTTGCAGTATTATTATTATTAGACTTAATAATTTCTTTCTTCAGACTTACCTTTTTAAATCTTTCAAGGTATTCTTGTTTTAATTCTGGATTTTTAATTTCGCTAATTAAATCTAATAAGATGGTTTCTTGTTCTTCATTTTTATTTAAGACATTAATTTTTTGACAACAATTATCCGTACACCCTATCTTGATGTTAGGAGAATCACTGTCAGAACTTGAGAGTTCAGTTTCAGAGGATTCAAGGGTTTCATATTCTCCTAAATCTTCACTAGTATTTTCATAATAATCTATTGTTTCTAAAATTCTAAATAATTCCTGTTTATCTTCTTTAAAAAAATTTAATTGATTAAATTTTATTCTTAACTTGACATGTGTTAAAAAGATGACATTTCTGACCATATTTAAAATACTTAAGTTTATTTCTATCAAAAGAACATTTATTGTGTTTTCTTCTAGAACAAATTTTATTCTTGGAGAAATGTTCGTCAAAATTTTTATTCTTTGAAAAATATTGGTTAAAAATCTATGTTTAATTTTATGGTATTTTCTCCTATGAGGCTTGGTAGAGCTTGGTAGGGTAAACCATACTGCTCACAAGAATTGTCTAATTCATATTCTATAGTTTTATTTTCTTTATTGATTTTCATATCAATGCACATTTCAAAATCTTCCTTTTGTATTGTAGTAATAATTGTACTATAGGTAAGACTATCATAGTCTATGTTCCCTAGGTTATTACTAAAGACTACTTTTATTTTGTGTGTGTACAAATTGGATAATTTATTAGCAATTTTTCTGTCCAAGAGAATTGATTATTCTCATACCTTGACATTACTCTGGACAAAAATATATTTTTGTACCAGTGGATTTTATCTGCAGAAACAGAAAATTGGTTAACTAAAAACTATCAGTAATTTGAATGTCAGGAGGAATAAACCTTTTAGGCCATTTCATTTCTAATTTATTAACTGCTAAATTTTTAAATTTATTTTCAATATTGTTAATGTTTAAAGATTTACCTATTGTGGATGATTCATAGGTTGATTCTGATATATGACTTTTTGAATCAGAATTATCATTTTGGTTAATTACTTTCAGTTCATGAAATATTTCACCAATTTTTTTAGATTTAGATTCTGAACTACTGTCTTGATTAATAAACTTAGCAGAAGAAGATGACTCAATAGATATATTCTTTAATTCATTAATCATTTTATCAATCTTTTTTTAATTAGAATAATTTTTAAAGTGGTTTTATCTGAAAGATTTATTAAGAGTTTTTCTTTCAAGGATTCATTAGGTTTAGGTTCATTAAGAATATCAACCTTATTCTCAATTTTATCTAATTGCTTTCTATTGTAATTAGACTCTGATTGATGTAATTCAGTTGTTCAACTACTTTTTTGTTTGATTCTTCTTCCTTTACAATTTTAAAAGGAGAAGTAATGATTAAAGAATTTTTATGATTAATCATGATTTTTTCTCTTGGAGGATGATTAGTAGATATTACACTAGAGTCTTCTTTAACCCATTTATACTTTAAAATTATTTTGATATTTTTCTCATAAATATCTTCAATATAATCAAGGAAAAATATATTAATTTTGAATTTTTGCATGAATGCCTTCCATTCAGCAAGTATGATTTTTTATCTATATTATATGATTTTTTGAACCTATTACGTCTATCTAGGTTGGTTGGGTCATGATTGTGTTGGGTTAGACCTTCCTAATCTGGTTTATATTCTTGACTTAAAGTTCCTATATTCAAAACTAAGAGTTGGGGATTAACAGAGTGAAGACTTCCTTGGAAATCCAATCCAGTTGATGATTCAATTTCGTCAGATTGATCAGACTTATTATCAAAGATTGACTGACTTACTTGAGAACTTGTGGCTATGACTTTAAGTCTAATTTTTAATTTGTAAATTTTTTAATTTTTGTTCTAATTGTTGAATCCTAAGATTTTGATTATTATTAATGGATGATTCGGAAAAGGAATTCCTAGGGGTATTAGACTGACTATACACCATAATTTATGGACTAGAACTAGAAGATGATTGAAAGTTAATTTTAACAGTACTTTCCATGTACTGTTGGATGTAATCTACATCTTTAGCTGGCCTTTGGATTGAAGTAGGTTGACTCTCATTAGTTAAAAGCCAATTTGAAGGTAAATTAATATCAGACCACCTAATTATTTTAGGAACTATAATATTAGCATTACTATGGTTAGATTGAATCAATAGGGTTTGATTCTTTGGACTCTTATTGATGGCTTGAAAATTCATATTTGTTTTGGTAACTTTGTAATCAATTCTGAAGATTAAAGCCAAAGGTTGGGTTCCTTCTAGGACTTGGTGATCACTAGTTTTAATATTTAAAGTTAATGATTTTAAAATATGGTATGGAATATACCTAAAATTCCTAATAAAATAATTTATAAATCAACATGGTCTGTTGCTTCCTTCAAGCCTTAGCATCATGTAAAAATAATTAAAAAATATATATGCTCTTCGGAAAGAGCAAGAAACTTGTCAATTTCTTCCCTCTTATGCAATAAAACATCATATTCAAGAATGATATAATTTCTTTTATTTTGGTTTAGTCCAGATTGGAGTTAAATCACTCAAAAGAAGATGCCTAAATACATTTGTCTTACTTGCCTTGCGAGATTTAAGATTTACAAACTTTAATAATCTTTTTTATTAATTTCATTATTATTCCACTATTATTATGTAATTCAACTGTTAGCGATTATAGAATGTATTTACAGAGTATTGTCATGTAGTCCACTGATATAATCATTTCATATAGTTATGTCCTCCAATTATTGGTTCGTAAATTAAAACTGGTCAAAAATATCATTTTACCTTTCTAATTACCTCTTGATCCTTAAGTATCATTAATTAACTAGTAAATGGATAATTTATAATCTTATTATAAATTTAAGCTCAATATCCATTTAGTTCTGAAATTAACACTTAAAGAAACCAATATATGATCCGTTAAGAAAACTTAGATTCCAAATCTTGTAAGATCATGTCCTAGTCATCCACATCACTGAATCTCCAAAACGGAAGTCAGTAGCCTGATTAACAAACAGACCTTAACGAGTGAATCAAAAGATCCAGTAGACATGCATAAGAGTTCATGACTACTCAAGATTCAAAGTGATCTATATATGATCATTGAATTAATGTGTATTATTTCTTTATGATAAATGGCACGTTAATAACGATATTAATCCACATCGGTCCTGTTATATATAATCTTATTATATAAAGTACATTTACTAAGATGTCTATCCACAACAATGATCTGGATCTAGATCACACGCATTCCTAATACTTAGTGAACCATACTAGCAACTATTCATTAAAGATTATATACTTTAATATGTTGTTGACGATTTTATTCACTATCTATGATCTTAATCTTCTCGTACTAATACAAAATCATAGTCTCATCAATGAATATGGAATTTTCAGATATTTATATAAATTATTCAACAATAATTTATTAGAATAATTATAAGAAAAATGTAATCCTTTTAAAATTTCATATAAAAGTGTCAATACACATGCTTTGAGGGTATAACCCCCAGCAAATACAACAATAAAAAAATAAGAAAAACAAGAAGGCAGACAAAGAAACCTTAATACTCATCAACATGATTTTGCAAAACATATAAATTGTTGTGTCAAAGGCTTTCCAAAGTATATCCCCTCAATTTTTTACTAGTGATAAATCTCACTAGTAAAAATTAGTCTAAATCAATTGGTCCTAATCATAGAATTCAGTCCAATCAGAAAAGTATACTAAGAAAACAAAGATTACCTTATAAGGGGATCTTGAAACCTTGCATGAAGCCTTCACTGGGCTATTATTAACACCGAGAATAGAATCTTCGAACCCTAACGGCGAAAGAGAGTGCATAGACAGGCGAGTTTCTGTCTTGTACCAGAAAATATTCTAGCTTGGCGGGCTCATCGCCAAGTTTCTCTTTTCCTGAGTACTGGAGGAACCACTCCTACATCAGGCCCGAATAATGCAGCCCGTAGGAGATTCCTATATGCACTTGAGATGTCCTCACGTCCCTTAATCCTCTTAATAATATAACTGAATTTTCTTATATAAAAAAGAAATAATGATTTTAATCTGCAGAAATAATGGTTAAAAATAAGAAGAAGGAAAAAGGTTTCTTACCTAAACATCAGCAGCAAACAACAAAGAAGAAAAAGCTCTGTCGTGAGGAAGAAGAAGCTTTGTCACGAGGGAAATAATGAGGAAGTTGAGGGAAATAATGAGGGTTTTATTCCTCTAAAGGTCTGACCTTTAGCGACCAACAATTTATTTGGTCGATAAAACCTATACATCTTTTGCGGCAAACAATATTCTCGTCGGCAAAAGATGATTTTTACCAACCAAATAATTAATTGGTCAGTAAAAACATGACTTTTATCGATGAATTTAAAATTTCAACGGCAAAAACCCACAAAACATTTCACGCGCACTTTTTTCTCTTTTTCCTAGGTATATCCAACCTTTTGCGACCAACTAAAAACTTGGTCACTAAAACAAGCTTTTAACCATGAATTTATTTTTGTGGCTAAAAAGTTGGTCGCTAAAAGACCATTTTCTTGTGGTACTTTTTTCTTAAATGCATATTTATAACCTTTAGAAACCCTAATTCCTTTCCATTAGAACTAGAAAACTCATTGAATATACAATATCACATAATGTATTTTTAAAAACAACCTCATAAATAAGAAACTTTCTCATAAGGAATTTGATGCACCAAATTCTAACACATTATGTGACTCTAAAAAATTCTAGATATCCCAAAATTTGAACAATGTTTTCCCATATTTACCTAGTTAAAGAGTTACAATATTGACATATTTTCATTTTTAATTGGCATCATTCAAACAATACAGAGGGTAGTACTATGATATTTGAATAGTCACGAATTTATCTATAAATAGTGATCATCTTTGTACGTATACTTAAAAACTATTGATTTCTCATTAGGTTTCTCTCTCATATAGTTTTCCTGAAATTCACATTTTTCATGCGAACTATATAGTAGTGTTTGAATGTACTTTTAAATTGTATTGAAAGTACCAAAGAATGATAAATTCATGACATTCTAGGCAAGAAGATAGCGAGTTATAAATTCTATCTCGGTAGAACATGTATTTCTATTACTATGAAATTCATAATTGAAGTAGTTAATGGTGGGGTTATCATTATCCTTTTTGTAGTGGCGAATCTTATATGTTTTCCAAATAAAAAGTTGTTTATTTTTCAGGGTCTCGAAGGGGCGTGGAAACACAATAAAAACTCTTGAATGAAAATGGAAAAGAGATGTAACTCCAGTTCCTTCGAAAATGACTTAAGATCTTTTGCACAAAAAAAAAGGAACGAGAGTGAGATCGACAAAGAAATTATTTTATTGCAATCCGATTCTTGAAACAACTAATTCTTCCTCTTGAGTTGAGACCGATCATTTAGATAGATGGGGTAAACTAATGAGCATATACAATTCAAACCTTGTGTCCATGAGGGATAAACATTTGTCTAAGAGACGCAATGTGAGTTCGTTGGGCTGGGATTTCCTTTATCTATTTCTATTGATTGGTGAATATATATAATTTTGTTTTCATAATTGTTTCTTGTATGATTAAGTTATTTTGTTTTAGTTTAAAGCACAATGAGAAGTTGCCTAACAATATTCAGTAGTTGTAAGTATAAAACTATATACGGTCAGTCTCCCTAACAGTTAAAGAATAGACTAGCAAAGTTTTACAGGTAAAAATTAATTATCGAGTTAAATATCTGGAGAAAAGTCTAGGAGAGATGTGGGATCCCAAACATACTAAGAATATCTCTTAGATCTTGACATATGGAGTAAAATTGGGTTTCTTCAGTTAGAAATAAAATTAAATTGGGGTTACTTCTTGCTCAAATTGAAAAAAAATCAGAGTTTAAGTTATATGGAGACATCGGTTTGTTAATACTATGAGTTGGTGAGTTGTTTGACATAGTAGTAAAGTTAGGAAAACTTTATCAAATATGAAATATCAGTGTTTGAAAACTTTTGGCACAAATGTGAATTTGCGAAAGTGACTTATTGTTTGTGAAAACAAAAGATACAGAAAATGACAAGAGAAGTCAACTTTTCAGCTCAAACTGCAAAAATAGTAAGAATTTGTTTTTAAAAAATGCGAAAATGTCCAAAGTAAACAATTTATTTACAAAAATTACATAGATGTAAGTAATTATTTACATTATTCTGGCCATTTTTGTGAAAAAAGGTTTTCCGACCATTTTTGCGAAAAAAAATTTCCGGCCATTTTTACAGTTTGAACTAAAAAGTTGACCATTTTTTGCAGTTCTCTCTAAAAGGCAATGGGTCATTATTAAGTGTTTTCTAATTTAATTTCACTAATTTGTCTGAGAAAGTTGGTGACTTTTGTAAAATTATAAAGCTGAAATCCATTATACGTGTAAATAAAAGTAATTTTAAATGGCATACAACATACGAATCGTTCAATGATGAATCAAGTGTCATAGCATCGTGCAAGAAATTATAGAATCGAGCTTTCCACTTGGACGAGTGATTTTCTTGGAAGTTTTTAATATCCTTGAATTTCATATTTTCTATATTGTGAAAATGACTAAGACTAAGTTTATAGGAAACTTCTCTGGTCGGCGTCAAGATTCCATTCACGTGACCTTGAAAGACTCATGTGCCAACACGTTTTGCTATTTTTAAGGCTCATAGTAAGTACACCTTCTAGGAGGGGGAGCTGACACTTTTTGTTGAGAATCGGGGGACATTTTGTAAAGAAAAGAAGAGAGGAAGAAGACAAGAAAGGACTCAAGGAAGAAGATAAATGAGGAGGATATTCGTTTATTCTCTACTCTATTTTCATCTTTTCCCATTCTTTATTTTATTGTATCATCTTCTCTAAGTTTCATTTTTGTAAGTTTGTCAATGGCTATGATTGTATTCAAATCCGCTCTTAAGCTCATTATGAGTTTAAACTCTTAAGCTAGTATGGTTAAATAACCTCAAAGTTTTTATTCCTAATTAATGAAGTTCAATTTGCCTATTTCCTAATAGCATTTCATTCAAGGTTATTTAATGCTCATTCTTATTATTGACTGACCATCTTTAGTAAGATATAAATTGGGTTGAATATTGAAAGAGTTTAATATATGGGACTTAGCTTGAATGATACTTGGTACTTACATCTTATAGATCTAAGTATTTAGTAAGGAGTATAGGCATATATGGTCACCTTGTAAACCAATCAACTTGAACGTATGATAAGTAACTCAATTCTCTCATTGGCTTATGAATAAGTTAATTAAGATTAGAGTTAAGATCTGGAAGGATGGAAATCTGTTGCACATATTGAGTTGGGGTTAATACTAATAAGAAGTTGTCGCATATTGAATAGATTTAATTAGGAATATTAATGACAAGGGGACTTAACCATCCTAGCTCATTTCACCATTAAATACCTTTTGTTACTTGTAATATTTTGCAAGTGTTGCTATGAATTATGTCACTTTAGATTAATGCTCTTTACTTTATTTTTTAGATTAATTAGACTAAAAATTATTGTTGTTACTCTGTTCCAATTAGACTTAAGCTTGATCTGATTAATTGCCTTATTTTTCATCAATCCTTGTGGAGAATGACACCAAATTATCATTTTATTACTTGTTAATGACAAATGCACTTGCGTATATATCACACACAACAAGTTTTTGGTGCTGTTACCGCAGATTGAGTGATGAACTTAGTTATTTAGATCAATTTAAATCTAGTTAGTGAGTTACAGTGCTAAAATTATTGCTATTGCCCTTTGCAGGAGCTTGGATTTCATTTTATGCGCAGGCACCAATAACTTGATTTCAGTTTTGATCCAAAGATTAATAAGACTCTAAGACAATTGAGAAGAGAGTATAGAGGAGTGGCTACAGTGAGAGAGATGGCAACTAATGAAGAATGAGTGGTTTTGAACGATAACCAAAATCAACATGCCAACCAAGCTCATCATGGCAACAATGTCATAGTGATGACTGATGATATGGAGATATCAATTAGGGACTATGATATCCTTCAACCCCAAGCAATGAACCCTGGAATAGTGAGGTTAGAGATTCAAGCTCCATAATTTGAGTTGTAGCCTATTATGTTCCCAATATTGCAAACTGTTAGGCAATTAATGGATTATCCACTAAAGATCCTCACATGCACTTAAGACTTTTAATGGCAGTTAATGATGCAATAAAAAATACATGGAACTTCAGAAGAGGCCTAAGGATGAGGCAGTTTCCTTATTGATTAAGGGACAGAGCTAGAGCTTGGCTAAATTATTTACCTCCAAATTTTATCAGCACTTGGAATGACGTTGCTGAGAAGTTTTTGATAAAGTATTTTCCACGTATAAAAATACCAAATTAAGAAATGAGATTACCTCTTTTCATCAATTGGAGGATGAATCCTTGTATGAGGATTGGGAAAGCTTCAAGGAGTTGCTAAGAAAATGTCTACATCATGGGATTCTACATTGCATCCAGATGGAAACGTTCTATAGTGGGCTGAATTCCTCTACCAGATTGATGGTTGATGCTTCAGCGAGTGGAGCCATTTTGTTTATCTTATAATGAGGCTTATGATATTTTGGAGAGAATAGCAAGTGACAATTACCAATGGCCAACTTCTAAAGCAGTAACAAATAAAAGAGTTGTAAGGATACCTGATCCAGATGTTATGACAACTTTAAAAACTCATGTATCTTCTTTAACTAACATGATTAAGACTCTGAGTATGGCATCCACAATAAGCCAGAATCAAAATCAAGGAATGCAACAATATAGGAACTAAGTGGTGGAGGTATCTTGTGGTGAAGAGCATTTGTTTGAAAGTTGTCCAAGAAATCCAACTTCAGTGAACTATGTGGAGAATTTTAACAAAAATAACAACATCATTTCCTACTCTAAAAGCTACAATCCTAGTTGGAGACTATTGTTTCTAAGGTGTAGGGCCATCAAACTCACAAGTAGACTAACTTATCCTTATGGTTTTGCATAGCAAGCTCAAGCACAAAAGCCAACACCAACAGAGCAGCCTGGCACGTTAGAGAGCCTTTTGAAAGAATATATAGAAAAGAATGAGTCAGTGATTAAAAATCAATCTACAATGATTCAGAATCAAGCAGTGTCTCTCAGGAACTTGAAAAATCAAGTAGGACAATTGGCCAATGCATTGAACACTAGACCTCAAGGTACTTTACCTAGCAATACTGAAAATCCTAGAAGGGAGGGAAAGAACACTACATGACAATACATTTGAGAAGTTGTAAGGTGACAGCATAACCAATTGATAGACCGGAGGTGCAACCTGAAAATAGACATAAAAAATAAAGTTCGCCAAGGATTGTAGCAGAGCATCCTTCTGCTATAGCACCAAAACCTGCAGATCAAGCAGTGGAAGACATAGTAGAAAAACCGTTATTCATTTTTCCTCAAAGGCTGTAAGAAAAGAAGTTAGATGGTCAGTTCAACAAATTTCTAGACATGCTGAAGCAACTACATATAAACATACCTTTGGTAGAAGCTTTGTAGAAGATGCCAAACTATGTTAAGTTTATGAAAGACATCTAAACCAATAAGAGAAAGCTAGGGGAATTTGAGACTATGGCTTTGACACATGAATGCAGCATGATCCTACGGGATATAGTCCACCAAAGCTTAAAGATCCGGCAAGTTGTACCATTACTTGTACGATTGACAAATTCCATTGTTGAAGAGCCCTGTCTGACTTAGGAGCAGGTATCAACCTAATTCTATTGTCCATTTTCAAAAAATTAGGAATAAGGGAAGCTAGGCCAACAACTATCACCTTATAGCTAGCTGACAGATCCTATGTGTATCTAGAAGGTGAGATAAAAGATGTATTAGTGCAAGTGGATAAGTTTATATTGCCAACAAATTTTATAATTCTGGACTATGAAGTAGATGGGGAAGTTCCTATAATTCTAGGAAGACCCTTTTTGGCTACTAGCAGGATAATCATTGATGTGAAAAAATGAGAACTCACCATGAGGGTGAATGACCAAGTGATTAACTTCAATTTATTCAATGGAATGAAGTATCTAGATGAAGTGGTAGAAGAATGTGCAGCTATATCTCTTATGGATTCTATAATCATGGAGAATTAGTACATAAGTTGTAATAAGATGGCCAATCTAGAGTTGACTTTTAAGCATTTGGGATAAGATAATAGTGATGAAGAAGAGGTGAAAGTCACATGGTTAGATGCTAAACAGTCTTTTCCAAAGTTTGGGAAGCAAATTGAGTCATTACAGCACTATAAGAGAAAATTCAAGTCAACATATCCTCCATTGAATCACCACCTTTGCTGGAGCTAAAATCTTTGCCTGCCCACTTGAAGTATGCTCACGTTCGTGAGAACAATACTTTACCAAATATCATTTCTTCTTCTCTGAGCAGTGAAAATGAGAAGTTGTTACTTGAAGTATTGGGAAGATATAAGAAGGTTATTGGTTGGCATATGACTGATATAAAAAGAATAAGCCCATCTATATGCAAGTATAAGATATTACTTGAAGAGGGAAGTGGTAGATCCATAGAGCTGCAATGGAGGTTAAACCCCTTCATGAAGGACGTTGTAAAGAATGAGATAACCAAATGGCTTGATGCAGGGATCATGTACCCCATTTTAGACAGTGCTTGGGTCAGTCATGTTCAATGTGTGCCCAAAAACATAGGAGTGAATTGCGAATGAGAACAACGAGTTGATTCCAATAGGGACAATGACTAGTTCAAGGGTGTTCATGGATTACAAGAAATTGAACAAGGCCAAAAAAAAGATCACTTCTCTTTGCCCTTTATTGACCAAATGTTCGATAGACTTGCTGGCAATGAGTACTACTATTTCTTGGATGGGTACCCAGCTATAATCAAATAGTTATAGCAGTTAAAGACCAAGAGAAAACCACTTTTCACTTGTCCGTATGGGACTTTTACTTTTAGGAGAATGTAATTGGAACTTTGTAATGCTCCAACAACATCTCAAAGGTATATGATTGCCATTTTTACAAATATGGTGGAGAAAACACCTGAGGTATTTATGGATGATTTTTAAATTTTTTGTAAATCATATTTAGAATGTTTGTCTAACCTCGAGAGAGTTTTAAAGATTTGTGAAGAAACCAATTTGGTTTTGAATCAGGATAAGTGTCACTTATGGTGCAAGAGGATATTTCCCTAGGACATAGAGTATCTATGAAAGGTATTGAAGTCGATAGGGCAAAAATTAAAGTAATTGAAGAACTCTTTGTTCCCACTTCACTAATAGACATTAGAAGTTTTTCAGGACATGTTAGATTCTATAGAAGCTTTATCAAAGAATTTTCTAAAATATATAAATCTTTATGCATGTTATTTGAAAACAGTGGACCTTTTGAATTTACTGATGATTGTAGACATGCTTTTATTGAATTTAAAAAAGCTTTAGCTTCATCTCCTATTATAGTAGCACTTAATTGGAAGCTACCTTGAGAACTAATGTGTGATGCTAGTGACTATGCAGTGGGAGCTGTCTTGGGCTGACCATTCAACTATTAAGTACTTGATTTCAAAGAATGATGAAAAGCCTTGACTGATCAGGTGGATCTTATTACTCCAAGAGTTTGACCTCGAAATCAAGGATATAAAAGGTACCAATAATCAAGTGTTAGATCATTGGTCAAGGTTGGGAAAGGGAAAAGCTACTATAACAAACTTAGTCATTACAGAAACTTTCCCAGATGAGTAACTCTTCGCAATTCACAATTAGAAGAACCATGATATACAAATATAGTGAATTGCCTTGCCAGTGGAGTGTAACCCCATGATCTTAACTCACAGCAAATGAAAATTATTTTCCAAAAAGTCAAGACTTACTACTATGATAAACCTTATCTTTACAAGCAAGGACTAGACCAAATCTTTAGGATATGCGTGCCTGAAGAAGAAGTCCAAAGCATATTGCAGCAATGTCATTCTTCTCCCTATGAAGGGTATTTTAAAGTCCCAAGGATAGCAAATAAGGTGCTTGAGTCTGGTTACTATTGGCCTTCAATTTTCAAGGATGCTCATGAAGTGGAACAATGTTGTGAGAGATTTCAAAGGATTGGGAAGATATCACAGAGGGAAGAGATGTCCCTTAACAATGTTTTGGAGGTTGAACTTTTAGATGTATGGGGGATATATTTCATGGGACCATTCCTAACTTCATTTATAAATCTCTACATCCTTGTGGCAATTGATTATGTGTCTAAGTGAGTAGAACCTTCTACCCTACCAATAAATGATGCAAAAGTAGTGGTCAAATTCCTTCAGAAGAGCATTTTTACTGGGTTTAGAACTCCTAGAGCTATTATCAGTTTTGAACAAACACATTTTTGCAATAGGCTTTTTGAACGAATTTTTAGCCAAATATGGAGTGAATCACAAGGTTGCTACATCGTATAATCTCCAGACCAGTGGACAAGTAGAGCTGTCAAATAGAGAAATCAAGAGAATATTGAAAAATATGGTCAACCCAAACATGAAAGATTCTCTCAGGCTTGATGATGCATTATGAGCATATAGAACAACATTCAAGACTCCTTTGGAAATGTCTCCATATAGGCTATTCTATGGCAAAGCTTGTCATTTTCCATTAGAGCTGCAACAGTAAGTCTTTTGGGTCGTTAAGAAGTTGAGCCTTGATTTGCAAGCTATTGAAGGGCCTTGTAGTTGAATGAGCAAGATGAATTCAGGTTATTTTCATATGAAAATGCAAGGCTTTATAATGAAAAGACCAAAAAGTGGCATGACAAATGAATTATGGCCCGAGAGCCATAACTAGGAGTCCAAGTCTTATTATTTAACTGCAGGCTCAAGCTATTTTCTCAAAAATTAAAGTAAAGATGGTATGGCCCATTTAAGTTAGTCAAAGTGTATCCATATGGAGCTGTCGACTTGCTTGATGAAAAGACTCGAAGAGAGTTCAAGGTTAATGGACAAACAGTAAAGCAATATTGGGGCAGTGAGGTAGACAAGATGAAGACCTCAGCCCAACTCGAGGATCGGTGAAATAAAAGCCCACGTTAGGTTGAGACTTAAAACTAAGCGCTTATGGGTGGTAACCCGGGGAGATTCTCTCTTTAATTCATTTCCATTTTAGTTTAATATTGAAATTTAATTGATTTTTTTAGCTAAGGCTAGAATATCTCACTCTATAACTTCTTTTTGTATTCCTCTCAATGATAATGAATATTCCTTATTGATAAAAGTATCCTCATTTAATTTTAATATCCCAGCTAAGAAAAGACCTTGCTTGATTTGTTATCGAATGAAGGTACATATGTGGACCCCAATAAAAGGACAATATTCGTACACAAAAGGGGTAGGATGGGATCACCTTACTGCAACACCAAAAAGGGAAATTTACAACATGATAGTGCCAGCTCAACGAAAATATCTTAAAAATATTTGCGCTTAAATAATAAATCATAAGGATATTCCTTAAAATTTTGAATTCCCACCCGCGAAGAATCCTCATTTTAATTTTTTTTGAACTAAATCAATGGTGGAGATTACCACGTGACAAATTAGGGAGGAGTTGCATAGGCTTTAAATTCAAAAGCCCCAAGCCATTCTCAACACACAACCACTTTCACAAACCAACAAGCCTTCCATCTTCTTCTTTATTCCTAAAGCCCTCTGTTTAACCCTGAAACCCTAAATCCCATCTCCATTCCTCAGAAACCTTTCTTCCATTTCAAAGAAAATATGAAGAAAAAGGGGCCTCTAAAGAAGTACATAGTGACTAAGAAATGTGTAAGTGAAGAAGAAGAGCAGAGGTACGAGGAAGAAATCCTGGTTAAAATATTCCATGAAGAGAACGAATTTCTGATAGAGAACATCCCTTCCCTCGAGCTTCCTAAAGATGTAGCGTCCATCATCACGCAAAGGAACATGAGGAGATTTTATGACCATTCCGAGAGCGTTGTTGTCCCTCTTATAAGAGAATTCTATGTCAATTTACTTAAGCATGAGCAAACGGCTGTAATGATATGAGGTACCCTCATTCCTTTTACTGCTGAAGCAATAAACTCTATGTATGATTTACCTAACTTTGATGATGAATACTCTATTCTGGCCAAGGAGTTTAATGAGGTAAAACTGAATGCCATCTTAAAAGAGTTAACTATTGCAGGAACCAAATGGCATGGTGTGTCTACTCAAGGAGTAAGAACATGCCTTAAGTCAGCCTTAAAACCTAGAGCTAAGGTTTGGTACCACTTCATTAGAACCATAATGTTGCCCACCACACATATTCAAATTATAACTTAGGAAAGATTAGTTCTCTTGCATGCTCTTTTAAATGGTAAGTCAATTAATGTTGGTCGAATAATATCTCATGAGATTTGTATTTGTGCTGGTAAAAAGAATGGATATTTATTTTTCCCTTGTTTGATTACTAAGACGTGCTATGTAGTTAGTGTCCCTTTTGTCAATGATGAGGAAAACTTATCAATCATTGGGCCATCACCCTTACTGACATAGCGTGATTTACAGCAGAAATAGTCAAGGATATTATGGAACCATCATTTATTCAAGGCAAGCTTCTAAGAAGAAGGCAGTGGCTAACGGTAACCTTAATCAAGCATTGGAAAAACTTAATGAGAAGCTTGTTCAGCAAGAAGCCCTGTAATAGAGATGGAAGTTGCTCTTGCAACTTGAGCATCAATAGCAAGCATTCTGGGACTATGCTTAATCTTGGGATCATGCCTTGCAGAAGAGCCTTTAGAAGAATTTCACAAATCCTACTTGGCCACAACCACCTTTCCCCAAAATCATTCTTCATCCCTAGAAGACTAAGGAGGAAAGAAAGGCGGAGGACGGGGCAGGCTGCAGAGGATCAACTAGGGTAAGATGATGTGGCTCCAAAAGGTGATGAGCTCATGGAAGAAGAAGAGGCTGAAAATGAAGAGGAGAAAGAAGTAGTTGACGATGAAGAAGAAAGTGAAGAGGAGGAGGTTGAAAAAGAAGAAGAGAAAGATGGGGAAGAAAACGATGTCAATGAGGAGAAAAAAATTAGCAGAAAGAAAAAGGAAAAAAACATTACTCACACCTAGCCCAGAGAAGCATCCAATGGAGAGAGAGGAAGAGACCCCAAAGATTGTCAAATCTAAAGGGAAATCTTTTGAGAAGAATAAGGAAATAGCAAAGCCTGAGTCAAGTGCTAGTACTAACAAAAAATTAAAATTGGCTGAGAATGAGAGGTCCTTTATAGACCAAATCCAGGAGGAGCTCCAAATTGTACAGAACAAGATATCTGATCTCCAGACCACCTCTAAAAGAAGAGGAGGGCTAAGGATTTCATCAAAGAAATAAAGGTTGTTGAAGTGCTACAGCATGCTGCAGCAGCATCAATGGAGTTTCTTTTTCGGCTCCTTTAATCTTTTTGCTTCCTGTTTCTTCCTACTATTTGTTTGGTTGTTGATGAATTATATTATGGTTTATATGGATATTTGCAATTCTGGTTATGGTTTATTTGTTCAAGTATTACTTTGGTGTAATGAGAACACTGCAATTTTTAGATTTTTTCGGGGGGGGGGGGGGGGGGGGGTCCC